>JANTQE010000016.1:0-415054 GCA_032988195.1 Arachnomyces sp. PD_36 | reverse complement strand
GGGGAGGCAAGGGGGGGAAGAGAGAAAACCAGAGGAAAAAGAAGAAGAGAAGGAAAGAAAGCAGGAAGAGGGGGGGGGGGGGGGGGGGGGGGGTGGTGAAGATGCGAAGACCCAAAAGCTTGTAATTTCTAAGCTCGTTGACAGAAAGGCCTCGATCAATAAGATAACTGGGACACACCTCCTGTCACCACCATAACCAATGCTCAATGCTCCGTTCATGAGCTTTGTCTGACTCCAAGCTTAATCCGTACGAGTGCACGCTGCTTCTTTTCGGATTTACTCGCGCCAATACAAGCTGGCTTGCGCCTGTACCGAGTTTCCAGTCTGAAATACTGCCGTCTAGAAGCTGGCAGGTACGGAGACCGAATATAGTCTCTCACTTGGGATCCCTAATACACCTAAGTTTCCATCAGAAGCAGCTTGCCCAAGCAACTAGTCCCCCAAGAAGAAATTCTTTGATTGTTGCGGCACCTGGGAAAGGAAAAAATCAAACATTTGGTTGCGACAAAGTCGAAGAACATCTCTCGCTTCGAGAGGCCCGTTGAGCCCACGATGGTTCTTCAAGCGCGGATTATTTCATCTCGCCTCCCGCTGCACTCGTGGGACACGTACGTTGACCAGATCCGCAAGATTGGATTCTCTTGCGTGAGACCAGTGCCTCGTGTTCGTCCTGTCACCTCTCGATTAAGCGATATACGAGGTTCGAGCCTCGCCACGAGCACACACTCCTCGCTTGACAGATCTTTGAATATGAAACTCATGGCCTGTCACTGGTAAGAAGACTTTCGACCCCAGGTTTTGGTTTCTCCCACCAGCTTAGAAGAAGGGCTTGTCGTCAGCATTTTGCCTGTTTCGCTTCGAGCAGGTCAAGCTGTCTTCTGCGCTTGGCTTTGAGGGTCTAACCAAGGAGGGTAGTCGGTATTACCCTGACTTGGTGTTCACTGTTCAAGCCTGGGGTCCATGCCGTGTCTCTTTCTGATTCAACCGATATCAAAGCATAGGCAACCATGTGACCAATTCCTGGAATGTGTGAAGAAGATGTTCTGAACAAACATCTGAAAGGGGCAGGAGACAACTCAGGAAAATTCTTGCCTTGTTCATCACAATAATGGGTGTTCGTGATACGAGGAATGATTGATTAACGTTTGATTAGGGGCCACGCGGGTTAACCGAACCCTAACATCGAAGTTTCTTTTTTTGCCTTGAGAACATTCAAAAAGAAAGATTGGTTGAGGGCCTCGAGGCTTGAGCATCGGCGAATTTTCTTTTTCCAACAACCCTTTGTCGTTTCGGGGAAAACCCAGAATAAGAATTTGGTACCCGAGCTTTCGAAGACGCCCTGCGGGTTGATTGCTGGAAGTATGCATATATTTCCGCCTGTTATATGCGAATTTAGGGTAGGAGGTCCGGGGCTGACCTCCATCGCTTAAGGAGAATTGAGTGTACCTGGAGGAGAGTGCGAATCCCCGTACAATCAATCATAGTGGTCTTGCCCTCCTTCGGTTGCAGTTGGCCTTCTGATCTTTTCAAATCACTTCCTTAATGGCCGTGCATTACCGATTATTGTATCCGCAATGCTGCTTAAACGATTACAGCGCAGATTATCATCATCCACGGCACTCATGTAAGCATTGACCAACTCTGCCACCTTCTTGAACTGTCTTAGGGTGAGACCGTGACAGCCAGTGCGTCCTCGGGTCTTTCAGGCCAGCCATTTTGATATTCGTGATTCCTCCAAGACCCAACGGCTTTTGCTCGCATCATCGGGGATCATCCTCCAGAGGCAAATTTTCCAGCCATCGGCATCGGGTGATGGTTTGAAAGAAAGACGTCTTGAAAACTTTATAACCGAAAGGACTTGACCGCTTTCACTGGGAACTCGTCATCGCTAATCTTACAAGGCTGGTGTTGGTCTGAAGATTGGAAGGGTAATCTTGCGACCAATGCCGCAGAAAGGAAAGGAAACGCTTTTAACACTCGAAGATCGCACGAGCACCACGCGTATGATCGGGGAGCATGTCATTATATCCTGGTTGTCTCCGCTATTAAGTTTAAATTCGGCGAGAGTGTCTTCGAACAGGTGGAAGGTGCAGCCGACTTTTGATATTGTCGACGGATACCCGTCTCGGTAACTGCTAACCTGGTCATTCTTCAGGACGTATCCCCTTTTCTGGCGTGACGTGCTTCCTCTCTTCTGCAGCAAGGGCACCTTGCGAGTCTTAACCGATCAAGAGAACAGGGCTCACCCTGGCCTCTTCTCTGACATCCCGTGCACGCCTGACCGGTTAACGGTGATTTTCGCAGGCCCCCCGAGATCCACAGCGGTGGGTAATATCTCGCTTGGGAGCCGAATTGATGTCATTGGGCCAGAAGCGTAGAATGGTGTGTTGTCCAGAAAGAACGGGCCATCCTTTTTTTTCGGTCTGTTGGACAGAAAGAGACACTGCTCGTTTCAGAATGGAGTCCCTTTTGCTTCTTCAGGGATGGTGTTTCGTTTCCACCTGCCCATGTGGTTCAAGAGGAGAAAGAAAAGGGTTGAAAGTGGAAACTTTGAGAGAGTTTTAAGCGAGCTGCGAAGAATCAGATAAGCTTAATCGATTGGTGAGGAATCGGCTCAAGCATCCAATCAGTTGCCGCTAACCCATTAGTCATGCGATAAAAGCTCGCTTACAGCTGTTGGTATCATTGTATGGTATTGTATGACAGCCCTATTAATAGTTGTTAGCGAAGCGAAGAATGAGCTCCATCGCTTATTATGGGGGAGGCCAGCACGGATATAGGGCTATGGGGGGGAATCAGCTATATAACGGGCGTCTCGCTCACTTCCTTAGGTTTGGTTAGAAAGTAATAAACTCAGTTCAAAATATATCCATCTCATCCTCACCGTCCTCTCCACACATCTCTCACCCAAGACCTGTCTACGGATACCTACATACTTCCTCGTCTCCATACCCTTTACTCTCGATACCTTCGAAGCTGGATAGACATTGGCCAAGCCCAAGAAGAGACCAAAAAAGAACTTAATTTCATCCTCCGAACTATATACCTCCATCCCTAACTATGGCCGAAACCACACCTCGAACACTCAGCACCGGATCTGAGACTACATCTCAGGTACGAAGTGCCTCTCTTTCCCTATCTACATACCACCCCCTATAACCAAGTCAACCTCGTTGGCCTTCTTCTGCTAACTTCATATTAACACTAGACACCTACGTTCCCCGACTATATCCAAAAACTCATGATTATGGAACAGACCAGCAGCAAACGGTTGATGGAAGCCCTCATGGAGGAGGCTTCAATCCCCCGCGATGCCTCGAAGTCACTAGGCCCAGTGACTGGAGAGCGTGTGGAAAGAGGAGGGAGCGAGAGTGTGCTGTCATCCAAACTCTAAGACAGCAACACCATGAGACGACACCCCTTCGAGCGAAAGCAACTTTCAAAAATCAGGAGTTCAGCGACGGACATTTCGAAATCGTTTATTTATCGGGGCTATGGGGCTTGCATGTTAGATGGATATGGTGTTTGGAAGTTTCTTTGTTGCTTTCTTTTATTTGTTTGACATGCTTTGATTTGAGAATTGGCGTTGGAGCAGCATATTAACGACGACACGACAACACCCGAGGAGTAAAAGAGGGAGAGAAGTCTCGCACGTTTAGGGGTATATCCTGAAACTAATTAATATATTATTTTATCTCAATATCCCCATGGCTGGAGGGTGGGACAGGGCAGGAGTTCTATCAAGCGAAAAATACATATCGAGTTCAATTCGTGCAATAGGCGTTGATGGGGCATGTTGCGGATGCTTACCCCTGGGAATAGAAACTCAGATTAACACCCTTCTCCCACAGTGACTATATCGGATTTGACTCCAGCATTCGGTCCACCAACAGCCTTCACAGCAACCTTATCAAGCAGATCCCGGAATTGAGCCCTAGTCTCAAACCCATTCCGCTCCACCGTCTCGACAAGTTTCAGATTTTCCGCATCCGAACCGGCAAATACATCCCACGACTCAATATGAGTTGCTCCGTTCCAGCTGGTATACACAGCTGTGCCTCCTTCCTCCGGGCAGGCCACCACATCGGGCTTTGTATTGGGCTTGCCGACCCAAGGGGAACGGAAAACTCGATAAGCTGACGTGGTACCCTCATACCCGAACCATGCCCTCATAACACACGCGCCATCGCCGTCAAATTCCGCAATTTTAGGAACAGCTCCATGAGCCATCAGGACGTGCCTGTTGTCGAGGTTCTGGTAACTTCCCTGAGACTCTGCGTACACGGGTTCCACTGGATCCCACAGTTCTCGGTTTAGCGTCACCTTTTTCGTTTTGAGATCTAGGTCAAGCGCAAGACCCGTGGTTTGGATAGTTTTTGAGGTAAAGTGGGTGTTTTCGTTATTATGAATGTTGATGGTGATCATATCATCGGTCTGGCTTTCGAAACGGGCAATGTGCTGATAGCAGAAATTTGTTCCAGGCCCAAGCTCAAAGTCTCCACCGTTTTGTCCCTGTCAAAAGTGTTAGTTTGGAATACTATTTGCGACAATAGGGCTTCGGGCTCAGGGGGGCGGTTTCACATACATGCAACTTCCAGATTAACTCTCCGTCCTTATCAACGAAGAACAGGCTGCACATGAAACGAGACGAAATTAGGTAGTTGTCGCCATACTTGGCTACCGAGTTTAGATGAGGATATCCCCACGGGGCACTCGAATTGAACCCTGTACCCTCCAGCGGAGCTTCAACGTCTGACAGGGGAATATCTTGAATATGCTCGAGCGTGCTCCAGCGGAACAAGACATCGTTGGTCTCAACATCGATCTCATAGACGAGTCCATCCTGCACCCAGCCGTCCTTTGGTCCTCCTACGGCTCGGAGATCTGCCTGCGTCACATTTACGGCGGTGACAAGCATGGTTCCTTCCTCTGTAATGGTGTCTTCATGGTTGTCGACATAGGATGGGAAGTCGGTGGGGAAAATAGTTTCAAAGATATTATCGTCACTCTCGGGTAAAGCAACTTCACCGATTTGCTCGTACGAGTCGTCCAGAATAACAACGGAACCAAAACCGAAGCCGTCGACAGCCGCACCGGTCCAGTATGTGAGGACTCGTTCGCCGTTTAATTCTTGTGCTCGGAGTGAGTAGCCACCTTCACGCGGCCCATAAAAGACGAGTTGGCCGTCATCGGAATAAATGAGTGGAGCGGTTGCGTTTCTTGAAAAATCAAATGGGGCAAATATTAAAAACCCAGGTTCTGTTTGGCCGGCCTTGGTAACATTTAGGTAGGGAGGTTGATATGAAGTGGTTTTGAAGGTTTGAAGGGGCCATGATGGTAATGGATCGGTTGATTGTGCCAGGGCGCCAATGCCTCCTCCAACCGCCGATAAGAGATATAAGGTAGAGATATAAAAGCCTGTCATGGTGAGGAATCCGTGAGGGCGTTTGATTTTGGAGTTTCTCCTTTATTGTCGCTCCTGGAGTGAGCCACTTTATATGGCATGCTCCCAGGAGCATCGCCCCTTCCGCAAGTTGCAGCCAAGAAACTTTGGAATAGATTCCAAATGCTCTGGACGAATACCCAATTTCCATCAGGTAATAACTCAAGCCCAACATCGCAGCCAACTAGCTCAGTAATCCCTCATCGATTCCAAAGTGAGACGTTTCCGAAGCCCTTCCTCCTGCGCTCGTCCCCCGAGAGTTGGGGCGCAGCGGAAGTCTTGGCATCTTCATTTTGTGATGGACCACGCAGTTCCAGTCACGTAAAAGTATCCAATCGATCTTGAGGGCTTATGGGGGCTGACCCGATCAGACCCAATCGATCGGACAGTGAACCTGACTTCCACGATTTCTCACCCCCAAAAATAAACATACCAATGGACCCTACGGCCGTAAGGTCGGTCCCGAGATCTTTGAGCAGCACCACATCGGAAGAGACCGCAGAGAAACTGCAGATTCGCTGCCGTGTCTGCAGCCTCATAAGCTCCGTTGGAGTCTCCCGTTTATCGGATTGGCTGATAGGTTGATCGACGGGTTGATGGTTTAATAGTCCAGGACGAGAACCGTGCTCTGTCTGCACTGTGATGTTGTCGTGAAGAGAGTTTCCTTTCGACAAACGCCATACTTCACGAAGTATTGTTGTTTTGAGCCCGAAGACCTGTTTCTTCCTCAATTTCCATCATGGGACAGAACTATCAGCGAGAGGCCGTTGTGCTGGCGACAGATCTTGATCCTTTGAAGTTTTCTGACAAAATGGGGGCGGTTTTTGAAAAAAATAGAAAAACATATAATCATGTGACGATGATTCTGCTGCCGAGCTCTTCCTTACGGACGAAAAGATGTTGGCAGGGCAGTTAAACATAATTATTTTTAGATATTCCCTTGATATCGCCTGCATTATTGATAGCCGAGCGAAGAGGGTCTTCTCAGCATTGACATCACGCGATCTAGGAAAGAAAGAAAAGATTCGGGATATATGAAGTATGAGGCGCATCAGTACTAGACGCAGCATCCAAGTCCCCCATATTCTTCCAAAGGGTTCAGGATAACGAGCATTATGAATTATTATTAGCTTCAAACAACTTTTGAGCAAAACAAGAAATGAGTTAATCTTAGAACGAGCACAAGCCAACCCCTTCATCACACTCAATCTCACACGATTACCACATAGCTCAACAGGTCAACCGTAATTAAGCGCCGGCCCTTCAAGTGCAAGCTGCCCGCACCTCATAAAAAGGGATATGCGGGTGTAGATATCAACCTTAACCAGCCAAAAAAAATAGAACGCCGGAAATCACCGGGATATTGAGCGAAAGGAAAATAGAAGGCAACAATGGGTGTTCGGGGGTAATATTTATTTGTCTGATTAGGTGGTGACCGGTGGATAGAAAGCCGAAAATATTCAGGTCCGAAGAAAGAGCCGTCTTTCCGAGTACCACTCCCTCTCGAGTTTAGTATATTGAGGTTTCCAGTGGCTCTCTCTCTCTCTCGAAACGTCGAGACAGAAGAAGGGGATTTCCGGCATACCGGTGACCTAGACCTGTGCCATGGGCGGAGCGCCCTGACTAGGTCTGCGGCTTCGACCACGCGTATCCGCACCAGTCTTGCGCATGTTGAAGGCCGTGATGATGAGAGATGCTAGGAACGCAGCAAATCCGAACCAGAGGAACGCAGTGATTGCCTGCGCTTCACGGCAGCGCTTCTCGGGGTTCCAGCCACCGTTGGTTATGGAATTAGATTCTGTGTAGCTCTGATAACTCAGATTTGTTAGTCAAGTTTGGTTAAGATTTTAGAGGTGGGCGTTCAGGAGCGGACGTGCCTTGCTACTGCAACTATGGACTCGAAGCTTAGAAGGTAGGGCGATAGCAGCGCAGAAAAAGAATAGTGTGTTGAGGATGTCCAGCACGAGCATGATAATGGGATGCCCGACAAGCTTGTCGGTACACGTTGCCGGAATGAGGTAAAGCAACGTCAGCATCGCGAATGCGGCTGTGAACATTATGTAGTTGACGGTTGCTGGATTCCCCTGTATGGCTTCGCTTATCATATTTCCCACTAGAGCCATTACCAGGAGTGTCCAGAGGAACTAATGACCCGAAGTTAGCAAATAGCCGGTGGGGAAAGGGGAGTCCGCCGCACCTGAAGCCCCCGGAAGATGATGTTCGCTATTTTGAGCCCGGCCATGTTTGCGACTGTAGAAGAGTGTTCTGGCTAGATGAATAGTATTGGAGATGCGTTTACACTTCCGTAGGCGAAGCGATGTTGCGGGTATAGATAAACCAGTAGGCGTCCTTAATATGGAGGAGCTGATCTGTAGCCGACGGGAAAGAGTGTTTCTTCTTGACGAAGAGTATGTATGCCCTTATAAATGTGGTGACTCTGGATAGGTTGTCATAGAACGAAGTATTTCGTTGTAGGGAATCGATATATGTAGTTCGGAAAATGCGGGACCAGCGATGACGATAGCCATCAGATGGGCCGATCGAGATCACTACGTCATAAAACGTTAAGGTAGATTGGAAGCTGTTCAGCTAAAGCTGGTTAAAGCTCAACTAGATTCCAAGATCCCCAACACGGCAGCGACGGCGCTGGAACGAGAGCTTGATCCAAGGATTTGATTGGGAATCGATCTTCTGAAGCTTTGCTCAACATATCCGAAGCCAATGGAGATACACTCGGAAAGAAACGGTGGTACCAAGTTTGGGTCGACCCAGGGTTAATCAGAGCTGCCGCTCGTTGAAGGTTAACATTGTTGAGCTTGGAGGTTGCTTAATGAGAGACGGAGATGCCCTCACGCACATGCCCACCCCTCACCCGGCATTCCCATCCGGGAGGTTTGAGCCACCAACGTGGCTACATGCGCATGCGGCGTCTCGGATGCTATGGATGTTGATGGTCCTGTCAGGCTTTTAAAGATAAAACTGTGGAAGAGGGCACTCTGTAAGCACATAGAACGTTTGGGGGGGGGATCATGGTGACTATCGCTTGTCAAACTTAAATAAAGCAACATAGAGTGGGCTCGATCAATTGCATTACATCCAAGATGGTCGATGTGGATTCTTGGTGGTGTGATAAAGTTGACTTGATATCTGTACTCAGCTCGGTGAAGTCGGAAGATCTTGGCAAGTTGGGACGCTATACCAAGCTTAGTTTAGCCGAGCAAACCTTGAATAACTCTGAATCGACAATCATTCGCCAAGAAATTATTACTCAGAATTTGATATCTCGAACCACCTATCCTCAGACACTGGAAATGTATACGCCTTCAATTTGATGATTCGTCGCTAGGAAACTGATAAGGGATTAATCGGGGAGCGGTGCTTGGGGGTCGATCAACTGGAGGCTCGGCTCACGGCTCACCAGTCGTCTCTCGCCAGGTAGATCTACAAAACCTCGAAGAGAGTCTTCTACCGTAGATACTGCCTTCGGGGCGAATACCTACATATGATTGCTCAATCCGCAGCACACATCAGCCCCTTAGAACCTAGGACGACGGCAGCGCTTTGCTTCAGCTTAAAACGCATACTCAGATAGCCCCTGCATACCTCTTCGTTTAGAAGCAACATGGCATCATCTATTAATCGGATTCTAAAGGGCCACAAAGCGTCGTACAGGCTGCTTGAAGTTCTTAAAGAGCCCTCCGTTTTTAAAGCCTCCATAATCCTACCGGCTGACCACTCAGTTCCAGTTACTGGCAATGAACTGTAAGTTAATGGCTTAGTCTCCTTGAATTTTGGGGTAAGACTGAGCGGCCTGTGAAGCTCGGTTATTAAAGACCTCCAAATGGAGCGAGAGCTCCGTGCCCACCAACTCCCAGTTATAAAAGAATGCCCCTATATTCGTCAAGCGGTGGATGTTATCGAGAAGGGCGAACACGAGGACTGGAGCCCCTCCCCTCCGACGATAAACAAACGAATAGTTCTGGAATGGATGGAGACGGACCTGTGGCGTGTTCGCCCATTTGGCAAACCGTTCTCGAACCCGAACCTACCTCAGATTGTCACAAGATCGATCCTCGAGGCCCTTCTTGTGTTTCAGCGGATGAAGGGGGTACATACAGGTATATCAAGCTGCTATCTCTTTCCTATTCTCTTTTTCGATTGTGAGCCTATTTACTGACTCTATCACCCCAGATGTGAACCCTAACAACATATTTCTATCAAACCTCGATGCTCCTTTACCTACCGTCAAACTTGGTGACTTGGATAATGGTGAGTACCCCAAATTTTGGCCACCTCATGGATAAGCCACTCACTGCTCAAAAAGCGTTCTCCGAAGGGGTTGCTAAGAATAACCCCCGTGCCCAGACTGATGAAACCCGAGCCCCTGAGGTATGGAAGGGCCTAGGAGTTTGGCATTCGTCAGATATGTGGTCCTTGGGGGTAACTGTACGTACATTCTTATCAGATCCTGCTTTCGATACCGACTTAGCATCTGACTGTTCGCAGATCGCGCATTGGCTTATGTCAGATACACTCTTTGGTGCAAAGGACAAGGTGATTCAAGATAACCATACGGCTTGGTGTCTTGCAAAGATAAACAGACTGGTGGGCCCTCTCGAAATACCAGAAGATCCCGATTACAAAGAGAATTTCCAGATGGGTGCCGCGCTCGAGGGTAGTGGTTATATACATCCTAAAACAGGCGATCCAACACCATACATCACTGTTGGGTCGGTGCGGGAGGAGTTGCAAAATCTCCCTAGGGAAGTATGCTCTGAGACGTGCATCGATTTTATCGAGCATTTACTCATCGTCGACCCTGCTAAACGTCCTACAGCTGAGGAGGCGTTGAGACATCCCTTTCTCAGGGAATAGAATATGCGTTATCGGGAACAAGTAGATCAGTCAACCAGCGTAGTCTGACAAGAGCGGAACCTGGAAGGATCAGGAAGTGAGAAGCAGTATTCAAGACAATATAAAATCTCCTGAGGTGGATGCGATTGAATCCAATCTAGCACACGTTTCATGTGAGTCTGTGCCGGGTTCCAGTCTTCAAAGCAACCACCTTATCCCTATCTCCTCTCGTCCTGTCTCTCCCAGTCCCTTTCTTGAATCCTTCCATTCACAATCTTGGTGAGACGTTAACTTAAGGCTCGGTTAACTATGGGTCTCCTCCTCAACCCGAGCCTATCAGTGAAAGAGAAATTAAAGTTGCTGACAAAACACGGGCTGGATTTAAGCTGCTTAATAATACCGCGGAACCTGTGACATCATTCCATCTGATTGTCTGAATATCGGATGACTCTTTCCTCAAAGATTGAGCGCGTGTTTCTGTGAGAGGAATTGAGTACATTGAAGTCTCGCGGATTACTGCCGAGCTAAAGAAACTTCCCCGCAATTATCTCTCACTGATACGAGAGGGAATTTCTAATCAGGAACAGGAGTGAAACTACTTGGGAAACTCGGCGAATGGTTACAATATAAACAGCCAGCAGTGACCTTGTTTACAGGACACCTCTCCTGGAGATGAGATTCCTCAAAAATCAAACATTGAACCTACCTCGTTACATATCATCAGCATCGAAAATGGCCTCCCAAGAAAAGCTTCATTTTCTGGACATCACCTCATCCCTCCCAGGTACCCCCCCTAACCACTACACCCATCAACCCCCTAACCCGCAACCAATTGCTAACCCCAACAACCCTCAGTCCCCCAAAAATCATGGTCCCCAAACACCCTCCGCACCCGCATGATCCTCAACTACAAACAAATCCCCTACACCCAATCCTACATCTCCTACCCAGACATCGCTCCCCTCCTAAAATCCTACTCCCTCCAACCCCTCACAACCGGTAAAATGCCATACACCCTCCCGGCAATCACCCACCCGAAATCCATAACCGCCACCCCCTCGGGGACAATGAACGACAGCTGGCCCATCGCGCTGCACCTCGACAAGACCTTCCCAGCGCCGGAGTACCCACCCCTTTTCCCGTCGGGACGGGCGAGCCATGCCCTTGCGGTGGCTGTGCAGGGAATTATTTCGAGTCTGATTATGAGGTCAAGGAGGATGCTTATTCCCAAAGTCCCCGATATCCTGGATAAAGCGGGAGCGGAATACTACCGGTACACGAGGAGTTGGAAGAGTGTATACGGGTTGCCGTTGGACCAGCTACTCGCCAAGGGGGAGGAGCTGGAAATGGAGTGGAGGGGCTTCATTGCTGATCTGGAGGTTGTGGTTAAGATGTTGAAGGGCCACCAGGGGAAGGAGGAGGTTGATGGGCCCTTTTTCGAAGGGGATAGACCTGGCTACGCGGATTTTTTGATGGTGAGCTTTTTTGCGTTCGTGGAGAGGACGGATAAGGCGGATTTTGAGAGGATGATGGGGGTTGGGGAGGGGGAGTTGAGGAGGCTTTATGAGGCGTGTTTGCCGTGGGTAAATGGGCAGGGAGAGGAGAAGAGTATTGATATTCCAAAAAAGTAGATTAAGTGGGGTCTAACTGTTTTATGATATGCTATATCCCCAAAATAAATGAACTTGAGGGGAACTGTGTGTAGATACGGTAACACAAGAGGTATCAACATAGAAAGGGAGGGGAAGAAACAACATATACCCCTTAACGACAAAGAAAAATATCAGATACATCATAAAATCAAGGTTTGCTCAGACCATGGCAATACCCTCTTATCCGAGAGCACTCATCACCATGTTTCCAAAGTGTCCTCGAGGACCCAAACCATGCCTCCATTCAACCTGAATGGAAGGGCGATTCGAGAGAACCCAAGTGAATACCTTCATGAAAAGACTCCAAAGCAGCCCAACAACCAATACTAGCGGCACTGAGAATACTCCCGGTACCTCGTAAAGCAGGTCGCCGACAACATCCGGAAGACGGAGTCTCGCAGGTACCTGCGGAACAGAGCTGCTGCTCTTCGAGCCAGACTCGCAACTGCCGACAATCCGGCAGTCAATGTCTGGATCGATCCGTCCGGTGCCTTGGACTTGGATAGTCGATTGTTGCTGAGAGAATACGGTGGTGGAGTCCATGTAAATCCCTGTCGCGGAGACGTCTTGACGGGCGCCTGCGCGGTAGTGGACAGCGTCGAGGCTGCTTCGTTGTTGGGTGGTCCGTGGCATAACCGGGGACCATGGTTGGGGTAGGGAAGTGGAGGTTAGAATCTCGCGTGCATGAGTCGATCCGTAGTGGGATTGCAGGGACCGAACATTCACGCCAGCATATGTGCATCCGGGGATGAGGCAGAGGAATGAACCAGAGGTTGGTTCGGGGGTGCTCTTGCAGACCAGGGTTTCGGAAATAGTCTGTACGTTTTCGTCGAGGAGGAGCCGGTCGTGACCTGGTGCTGTGTTCGCTGCAGGTGAAGTCGACGATACGAGAATCCTGCCGGATAGGACCCGGTCGTGACCCGGGCTTGTGCTGGATGCGGGTAACATTGACGGAACAGAGAGTGGTGTGCCCCCGCTATTTACCCGAGGCGCTTTTGTGGGCTGGCATGTTCTTAGCGAGCTGCGAGACTTCTCCAATTTAGAGTTGTTTGCGTCAATCTTCTGGCAAGGGACAACTCGAGGAGCGACATTGTCGAAGCAGGTACACTAGAAGCAAGAGTCAGCGGAAATTATCCAACTGAGAAGTAATTCGTTGAAAAAGCGTCATATCTGAACTGTCCGTACTCACCAGCTTCTTTAATTTCTTATGCTTCAGACAAGCACCGTGTTTCCGGACGTTCTGGTACCTTTCCCGCTGGGCCTGAGACCTCTTCTTCTGTTTCCTCGGTAAAGATTTGCTAGGATTCATATTCATGTCCAACACTATCTCCAAGGCTCCGTTCTCGTGTATCTCCTGGGATCCAGCAGGAGTTTGCGCGGTGCTGGGGAACTGCGTAGCTGAAGGGGAGAACGTCTCGGAACACGATGACAATTCCGGAAGGCTTCTCTGGGAAGGGTTGGAGCAGTTACTCCGTGGCGAATTCTGCGTAGAGCAATACCCACTTGAAGACAAGCATCCTGAGGCTGTACCATTTTGCAGCTGCGTCGAGAACATTTCGGCCTCACCCCCAAAAGCGGAAATCTGCTCAGACCCCAACCCTTGGTCCCCGGCACTATTTCCGAGCAATTGCTCCGTTTGATCGCAGGCAGCTCTCAGACGCTGCAGGTGGAGAGCTATTGAAGCATCCCTCTGCTTAGCCTTTTGAGAGACACAACGCGAGTCGGCGGCAGCTTTGGCCTGCACCAAATCTCTGAAGGCGGAATTAAGAAGGGCGAAAGAATCGGAATCGGAGTTTTGGCGAGGTTCTTGCCGGGAGGAACTGCCAGCTGACGAGGAGTCGTTTTCTGTTAGGGCTGATGGATTCAGGGAGAAGTCGTTGGACCACATTAGATCCTCGCTAGGAGCCACAGTCGAGCATTGGCTCGTCTGGAATGAGTCCTCGAGATTTAAAGATTCCCCAAGGGATGGGGTTGTGAGATCAGAATTTTGAGAAGTCTGCCACATCGGATCACACATTCCCTCCATACCCATGGATGGCATTTCCCAATCCATCAGCGGCAGGTTTTCCAAATCGAAGCCATCGTCCTGCCCACAGGAGTTCAATAACCTATCCGCCTCCATCGAATCGAGCAGTTCCGTAGCGCAGTCGTTCATCGACATATCCAGTTCACCGAAACTTCCGTCGGCGACGTACTGTTCAAAGAAGCGACTAGTATTGCTCAACGCTTTCTCTCCTTGCTGTCTAACTTGCTGGCGAGAAGCGATGGGCATGTTGGCCATGGATGCTCGGTATACGATGAACGGTGGAAGAGGGGGGGAATGCGCAAGCCCGCAAGATCGCAATTGATGTAGGAAGACGAGATAAAAAACAACAGAGACGACCACTAAGTATATAAGCTAATAACCTGTTCAAGCTTCTATACACGGTCTCTTTCCGTTTAGAAGGATTGAAACTCCTCTCTGTTCAACTGTGAATATGTCGAACTCTTGGAGTCTCTTGGATGGTTTGGTGAGAGTTGGATACCTGAGGCAGAAGAAAAAGTTCGCGCGAGGCACAAGAGAATAATATTTAAACCTCAAGGAACGGAGGAATACGTCAGATCTCTTTCCACCTTCCAGGCGTCAACCAAAAATCTCTTGTATTTCTTCCTTCAACAATTGAGGCTGTGGTATAAAATGATGACTGTGTCGCATCCAAACGATCGTCGAATCTCCCATTTCACGACGCCGACAAGTCCACGCTAAACCCAAAGCGGTCCCCGACACAATCTCGCCGACACGATCGACAACATCGAAGAATCGGAAGGAAAACATCGTGATTCGTTCGTTTTCAACCAAAATGGCCAGATTCCGGGCTGGACGGACGCTTCTAACCCCACCAAAACTGGTCGAAGGAGGATTCTTGTGGCACATGATTCCACGGATGCCCCGCAGTTTCCCAGGATGCGGTCACTCTCCGTCCAAACCACCGCACGCGCATCAGGCATCAGTCTTCTCAGACTTGGCGGAGTGAGCAGCAAGTTGAGCTTCTCAATGGAGACAGGGGAAAATGCTTGAATTTCTTTTGCCCCTCTCTCCCTCCTGAACCGGACCCAGACATGAAGACCAGGAGACCCTCAGTTCATATATAGAACTCGACAGCAGGTGTGAGAGGCCAACACCGCCTCTCTCCTCAGTCACCTTCCGTTAATAATAATTCTGCGAACGGACCATCCGGCTCAATCTTTTCTTCAGAGCCAGAGTGTGCTAGCCTCGCCAGGCAATACAATGCCCATTCCTTTGGGAATCTCAAAGATGACGCCGTTCTCTACGCGCCAAACCATCGATATCGGCTGTAAAAGGATTAGATTAATACTGTCTAGAGAGATTCGAGTTACTATCGCTGCTGTGAAACTTGAAGAGTAAGGAGGAGGCTCTCTGTCAGTGAGCTGATGAATAGGGCTTAGGGCTAGGGCTGAGGTTATCTATTTCAATATATTTTCGTGATATCTGATGGCAATGTCTCTTGCTCTCTCTCTCTCTTGGCCACCGGCTATCCATCCGGACATCAATGGAATTAGGGGGAAAGATGCAAAAAAAATATTACACGACCGCGCTGAGATTCGAACTCAGAATCGCTGGTAGGTCAGTTCTCACATAATTTATATGGAGATTAACCGAAAACCAGCGCCTTAACCATTAGGCCACGCGGCCGATTTGTAACAAAACGTTTTCAATATTTGCCTCTCTATTGCTAAAGAAACGTCCATAACTAGATTATTTGTTAAACCTCATCTCATCAGATAAACGAGGAACCAACCTTATCGTGACGTCTGCGTTCGTCCCATATCGTGATGAACATCTACATGTATCTTTCGTCGCCCGTTTCCCCTCATTACTCTGTGCCAACTGATATATCAAGCCTATGCGATCTCCAAGCTTCGAATCCTCCTTTGAATAATTAATGGCCCAGCGTTGGCATCCCCTCGGAGATGACTAATGACCAAGTGGCAGTAAGTGGTCAACGCACGTGGAAATGATGGTTGGATGCCGATCAAGACGACGAGAGTCATGGCGACGGGGATGTCGATGAGGAGAAATATAAACATCCAAAAATCGGGGGGACGTCGGTGGTATTCGAGGGTCCCCTCCCTTTAGTAATGGAATATAATAGATGAGCCGAAGACGCTCTTCTCTCCTGTCTTCTCCGTTTTGATCCTGACCGCCGTCTACGCTGTGTTCCTGGAACCAATCCCCTGTCGGCTAAAACAGGAACGAACGCCTTAAAATTTGACAATGTCAACGACGAGGTCGATCAAGTCCTTCACGTTCGCGGCGACAGTTATCGCTATACTGTTTATCACGATGGGCGAATGCTCTCGTCCTTCGTATATCGAGTACTCCACCGTCCCGGGGTACTTTCTCCAAGATGACCCCGCAACTGATCCTGAATCGTTCGATTATGTGCGTATCTCGAAAAAAAAAAGACTCTCTGCAGTTGGGAGCCCCTTAAAAAGAAACTCTACTGACGATTTCTCTCCGAAATCAGGTCGCGACCGGCTTTGGCTTGATTAACCAGACCTACGACGCCGATGCGACTTTCGACCCTCGCGGAGAGAAGACGCAGTGGGAGCGATTCGAACACCAAGTCCGTTCCCTGAACGAAGGTTGCGATCATGACACACAGTACAAGGTACTCTACATGGGACGCCATGGAGAAGGACACCACAATGTCGCTGAAGAGTTTTACGGGACTGAGGCGTGGGACGTACGTGAAAACCTCCTCCATCGCAGAATCATTTGAACCTCCGTCTAATATGGTACGGAAATAGTGTTACTGGTCCCTCCTCGACGGAAACGGTACTGCTACCTGGGACGATGCGCATCTGACCGAGGAAGGTCGTGCGCAAGCAATGGTCGCGAATGGTGCCTGGAGGACTCAGATCGAGCGCAAGGTCCCGCTTCCAGAATCCTATTACACGAGTCCGCTGCACAGATGCCTTACCACTGGGCAAATCACCTTCACGGGTCTTCCGCTACCTGAATCCCAGCCATTCGTCCCGTTGGTGAAGGAGGTATGTAATTCGCACAAAAATCCCCTTAAAACTGCGGAGGAGGAAACTAATAGAAGAAACACCCAGCTCCTGCGCGAAACCCTCGGTATCCACACCTGCGACCGCCGCAGCACCCGCTCTGCTATCCACCACGAATTCCCCTCCTTCCCAATCGAACCCAACTTCACCGAAGATGACGAACTCTGGGACCCGAAACTCCGCGAATCAGACTCCGCGCGTACCGCCCGCCTCAGACAATTCCTCGACGACGTCTTCTCACACGACGATAACCAGTTTATCTCCTTCACTGCTCATTCGGGGGCTATCACTTCTATTCTGGAGGCGGTTAAGCATCGGGAGTTTAAGTTGAATACGGGAGCGATGATACCTGTGCTGGTTAAGGCGGAGAGGGTGTATGGGCAGCCGCCGCCGACGGTTATTGATCCGCCGACTACGGCGCCGACGTGTAGTGTTGATCCGACGGCGACGCCAAATTAGTTGAGTGGGTGTGCTTAAGATTCATGGATAGACGTTAATGAAATTTTGAAGATCTTAGAATCGAGATCCTGAGATAGATGGTTTTCCCTCCTGCCATTTGATAGACATTTCGCAGAAATATCTTCTCGCCGAAGGGTAGAAAGAGAACCCCCAAAACTCTCTGTTTCCTTGGTATCCAAAATTTGAAGACACGAAAAGTTTACAAACGAAGAGAAGGAAGATTCGATTTCCCAATCATATCACGAATCCTCAGGGGCCTATGATAGATCCATCTCAACAGGGTACACAACGACACCTTTAGCTACTACATCGCTACGTCGAGACCTAGCCTTGGCAATCATATCTTCGACAGCTGTCCTATCCTCTGGCGATTTCCCAATGACTCTCTGCCGCATAATAGCTTGAGTCCGTGCCGAGAGTCCATACCGAAGCATCTGGGTGTGCTATACTCAAAGGTCCGTCAGTAAACCCACTCGCTCGACACCACTCAGGGGCTCCTGAAAAAAAAAGGCACCAACTCACATGTCTAAACACAACAGACCAAATCCTCGGATTCAGTATGATCTTATTAATCATAAGTTCATAATCATACCCATCCCCAAGTAACTCCCACTGCTCCTCAGGATTCACCTCCTCCCCCTCCTCAGGCCTAATCAAGATTTCATACCACCACGGTCCATCGTCCATCGTGAACCCGCCAACGATGCTCGTAGAATACGTCTTCACGGCTTCAGACTCGCGCTGAAGATGGTCGAGTAGATCGACAAAGGGACGACTTACATCCAAGAATGAGGTCTTGTCGATGTTGAGGTCTTGGTCGTAGAATCGGGAGAGTATCAGGCCTGGGGTATCGTCCTCCGGTGGGGGGACTCTGTACCAGACTGGTTCTAGGGGGAGAGTTAGGAGTCCGGGTTCCTGGTCATCGGGTACGGGAGAGGTGGCACGTTGACGTTTTCTTCGAGTTCTGCGTGGAGATGGTGTGCGTTCCGGATCGCTAACATGTGCAAGCATCCTTTCCGTCCGCACTCGACGGCGTTTGACTACGCGATTTGGGCGTTCCCTGGGGACTGGTTGCTCGAATTCAATGGCTCTTTGTCTCCTTCTAAAAGGTGGCACATACTCCTCATCGGAGCTGGATGTTTGATCTGGGAACTGGCGTCGGTTCCAGAGCGGCAGGGGTCTCCGGGGAATAAGCCAGTGCTTTGCATAGCCGGGAAGGTGAGGCATCTTGTATGCTTGATTGTGCTATCTAGGAAAATCTTAGCTTATCGAATCTTTGTTACATCTCGAGGAGGGTCAGAAGAACATGTAGGGGGTACATGCAGCTGGGTTCTTTTCAAACAGCATCTGGTCTCAAGTACTTACTGTTAAGATAAGAAAGGCTCTGCAGGAGGGATTGAGAGCTGATAATATTGGTGGACAGCCTTTTTATTGGGTTGAAAGGGGTTGGAATAGGAAGGAATAGCAGGCAGGAAAGACATTTTATAGTCATTCGAGGAGCTGAGACACGAATACCAAGAGTAGTAATGTCTTCGAGATACTAACGAAGATTTCCAGGATTGAAGTCTCCCAAGGGAGAGGCTATGAAACGCGGACAATGAGAATGCACGGCAAGACATCAGAAACAAAGGAGTGTCTTTGTGCGTAAACCAATAGGCTGAAAGATAGGGCATCGAGGACACTCCTCTGCTCACGGAACAATCCGATTGTATCGACGGACCGATGAGACAAAGAAATACATAAGGAGGGTTCGAGTATTTGCCCGAGGCAAGCCGTCGAGGAAAGGAGCAGTATATCGGGACAAACCATGATAGTAGTCATCTAGAGGCGGAATACTTCACCCGTGACTACTGAATATCCGCCTCGAAATCGAGACCTGTTCCAACAGCTTCTCCTGAAATTGGAGCTTGAAGGACATCTGAGTTAGGGGCCAATGCAGGTTTTCGCTGCCTGGTTCAGCTATTTTCAAGGAAAGACAAAGAGCCACATTACTGATATAGAGCTTCTGGAGAATTGGTTGAGATTTAGTCCTCTCTGCAAATAAATCGGCTACCCCTTTCCTCTCATGACAAGCTTCTTGGCTGACCCTGGAAGATAGAAAATCCATTTCAGAACATTGAAGGGTGGAGAAATAGAGGGTGTGCCGTCATGGAGGTTTGTTGATTTGAGAATCGGTCGCGTCGAAGAGCACATTAATCTCTAAAGGGTAAAGCAAACACCGGACCAGCACTTCCATCGTCCGTCTTCACCCGCGCTATCTCATTCCGCATGAACTCAACCAGTCTTTCTTGTTCGTTGAGGGTCAGGGCACGTCCAAGGTCTGGCGCCGCCAGTTCCCCTTCCTTCTCGATTTCGGGTGCTTCTCGTTCCCGTCCGTCTTGCATTGTTTCCCGTCCCACCACTGGGTGTTGTCGCAGTTCTAGCAGCGCTGCAGCAACATTATCTCGGCATGACTTTTCTTCCTGTTCTTTGGCCAGGCATGCGTAGTGCGCCCGTCGATAAACTCCAATCGAGCTTAAGATCATCGCAATTATCTCATATGCGAAGAGAACTGGTAATGCGTAATATAGTTGGGGATTGCATCCACCGGACCAGATATCAACGAGGACCTGGTAGATGCTGTTGGCTGGCAAGGCATAGCCCCAGCGGTAGAATCCAGGAGACAGATCAAATGGAAGCATTATGGACGTGACGTTCAAAATAACCCATGATATTAACGCCATGGGAACGTATGGCGGTGGCAGCCAGACGGTGAAGACATCCAGAACGAGGAAATTGAGATGGGCGAAGAGCCACAGGGCCATCCATGTAAGGGCGAACTGATTACCATTGACGTTCCAACCATGCCGAAACGCCCAGATGGCTCCCGCAGTGCAAAGTGACCCGATCAGAGTGTAAAAGGCGGAGATAAGTTGCCGCGCGATGGCGATTCGATGAGGTGCCACCGAGGTATAGAGTTTGAATTGAACGTATAGACCGTTGACATAGCCCAGATAGAAGAATTCCTGGATTATAATAAGGATGATGACCAGGGTGTTGTAAACGAGTCGCGATCCTTGTGTTGTCGGTTGCAAGTTGACAAAGGATAGGGACCAAGGGTTGTATAAAACCGCGGCTGCGGCCGGATCGGATCGGTCCAAGGTTTGAAGAGCCTGTTGTCCGTTTGCTGTAGAGTACGCGACCCGCGCAGCTTCAGATAGCGATTTCATGGAGCTGGCAAGGGCCGAATCAGCGATTGTGGGATAGCGAGCCTGATTCCACACAAGGGTGAGGACATTGCTTGTGTCATAGGATGAAGCAGCAACACCCCCTGAAAACGCGTCCATCAACTGATTTGAGGAGTTGGATGTAGCGTATAAGGCTCCCCAATAGTTGATGTTGCAGACTGCACTATCAACCGCACTTGGCTCGGGGTACTCAGTAACTGGCTGCTCAATCAAGGAAGGAAAGTCTGGTCCCTTCAGCTTCTCGTAGGCGGCGCGAACCGAGTCCCCAATCGCACCACCGTCGTAATCGACGAATAGAACATTTAGGTTGTGGATATGTGTGCTCTGCTGGAAAATGGAGCCGAATATGTAACAGAATAGACAGAGGAAAAGAACTTGGAGAAGAACAAGATTGACGGCAGCCTCCTTGAGAACCCCTAGCCGACGTGACCGAACCAAGACGTGATGGATGCTTGGGCGTTTCTCGCGAGCTCTCGGATAGAATTGCATCAGGGTAGAAAGCAGAGGGTATAATGGGAGCAATTACGCTCTATAATTATCCAAATGGGAACCAGGAAGTGCAAGACGGAAGTGCAAGACTGAAGCCCTTGGTTAGGTAGTTAGTGAAGACAGCGAGAGGTTGGTGTCGTGCCTTTAACATTTACTTACTAGTGCAAGAAAACGACAGCCAAAGCACGACAACTTCTCGAGTCTCAAGAGATTAGAACTGAATGACGATTAACTGGGTATACTTCCCTGTGGCTTTTGGCTTAGAGATTCTTGATCATGCTGAGATGAATCTTATCAATATATGGAGGCCAATATACGGACCATCTTCGGTGCATCTTCGGTGCAACTTTTTGATCAATGCCTTGGATCTTCCCCAGTCGATATACTAAAAAACAAGATTATATCCAACAAATCTTGATGAACAAAAGACTGGGCTGGGCCTGCGCTCGCCACGGTCGACAGTTGACATGGTTCAGCCTTATTAAGTATCAAGTAACGTTGAATCATGCTCACTCATCGTAGGATTGAAGATGAATCCCCCTAAAAGGTAGATACGGATCGTGACGTCAAGAAGTTCTACTTCAACTCCAACAGCCAGCATGCTGTCGATATTTGTATCCCCAAGAACGCGGGGACGAGGGCTATATAATCCCCCTCGATGCCCCGTCGCTAAGTCCTACGATCACCTTCATATCCATCGTAATCGCTCCATACACATACATATACTGTCGAATCCAATTGTGTCAATACTGCAATCCCATCTCTCACCATGCCTCCCACATATAAGAGACTCGACGTCGAGGACTGCGTTTTCCTCTTCGTCGACCACCAGGTAGGTGTCTTCCCGTCGACCCGTGATACGGGGCTAATGTCTGTTTTACTTCGCCAAATAGTCTGGTCTGATCCAGCTCGTCCGTGACTTTGATCCTTACGAATTCAAAACCAATGTCAGCGCGCTAGCGAAGGTTGCCAGCTACTACAAGGCACCGGCGGTCCTCACGACCTCGTTTGCATCAGGCCCCAACGGTCCGATCGTCAAGGAACTCACCGATATGCTCCCCGATGCGCCGCTGATTCAACGCCCGGGTCAGATCAATGCCATGGACAATGAAGACTTTGTCAATGCCGTCAAGGCGACGGGCAAGAAGCAGGTGGTGATCAGGTAGGCGGTCCATCCGTCGTGGCGCAGAGGAGCGGTGTTAGAGGAGCCAAGTACTGACTAACGAGCTGCAGTGGTGTCTTGACGGAAATCTGCGTTGCCTTCCCTGCCCTGTCCCTGATCGAGCAAGGCTATGAAGTCTTCGTCGTGACCGACTGCTCCGGAACCTTTGCCGAGCACACGAGGGAGGCCGCCCACAAGCGGATGGGCCAGGCTGGCTGCCAGCTGCTCAACTGGGCTGCCGTTTCCGGCGAGCTTCACAGAGACTGGCGACGTGACATTGAGGGCTTTGGCGCCATCTGGCGTGACCATATTCCTGGTTACTGGGCCTTGATGCAGAGTTACGAAGCGGCTGGCAAGGCTCAGCAAGGCGGAAAGTGAGATGGTCCTTGCTCATATTTATGAATAAATATTTATTTTCTGTTCTGCTTTTCCTCATGCAGTCGCTTTGATATCTGAAAAGAGGTAGCGAAAAATCATCGCTGGGAAATCAAATCGTCATAACAGAATAATTCCGAAGCTTCACCTAGGCTGGCATAATATCATCTCACCACTATAAGCTATGTGTTAGCTCTGTCCTCGTTTGTTGGGCTGGTATGTGCTTACGTTGCAGTATTTTCATCTCCCATGATGCCACCTTTTCAAGAAGAATTTTGCACTGCGCTGTAACTCAATATCTTGAGCGCCATGAGAGACAGAAATGTCAACAATTTCAGAAGGTTGAAGTTGAAAGCAATCGTGTCCAGGGATGGGATAACATGTTAGGAGAGAGAGAACCCCGGCTAGTGACATCTTTTCAACGAAGGCGCTATTATGGCCAACATTTTCCCTCAACAACGCAACGAATTTAAGGAACCGCGAAAACGACAAGAACATATCACCGAGACGGCAATCTATATGACCTGCGAATATGACGCTGAGAATGACGCTGAAAATCACCGCTGAGGCTATAA
Organism: Arachnomyces sp. PD_36; assembly: GCA_032988195.1. Classification (NCBI taxonomy): domain Eukaryota; kingdom Fungi; phylum Ascomycota; class Eurotiomycetes; order Onygenales; family Arachnomycetaceae; genus Arachnomyces; species Arachnomyces sp. PD_36. Next base: position 391,745 of record JANTQE010000016.1, on the reverse strand, counting down.
ACGGCAGCGATGCTACCTCTTATATCAAGAGTAGCGCGTACAACACATCATATCGTGCGACTGGACCGAAAATGACAAAACTAACTAGATGAACGAATTCACAGATTCTCTCTTTATAATACAAATTTTATAAATGGGACTTCTCTTGCGAGTAACACCGTGCAAGCAAACTATTCACCGGGACATTCGCCGACGAAACCCTCGTTCCTCCCCTTTCGTGCTCAAACCGAACATCCACCCCGCCACCAAACACAAGACAGTGCGTTGAGCCTCCATAGTGGAAAGTGCCAATTTCATCCCCGGCTTCAACATGGTCGCCTTCGTTGACCACCGCGTCGCATGACGAAACTTCGCCCATGCCAATCGTAACTAGGCAGATCAACCCGACACGGGGATCCGAGGCCTCGATGAAAACTAGGGCGCGTATTGCAGCGCACGCAAGATAGCCCTGGGACTTTTCCATTGCCAACGGGTCAAGCATGGGCATATGCGAAAAGTAGTTTCCTTCCACATAGCGAATCCTCTTGACAATGCCGGATATCGGTGCATGCCAACGGTGATAGCTCAGTGCGGAGAGATACGCTTGGTATACAGTCCCCCCGACAAAGTGTTCAACATATGGATCATTGTCCAGCATGTCCGCCATCGAGTATGGCTGACCTTTAAGCCAAAACTGTTCTTCCAGCGAGCAGTGGTGGGAGATCTTCCAGGGACTGGACTCGCAGGCGTTGATTATAGGAGCACCTTGCCTGCTGTTGAGAGTCTCCGGAGAAGGGAGTGGCCGGACACCCGGTTTGAAACGTCGCGTGAAGAAGTCATCCCATGATGCGAACCCTAGGCTACTTGGATCTTTCTCGTCCGGACACTGGTATATCTCGGTGAAACATCGATTTTCACCCGGTGTTGCGCTATTAGCGATGTCCTCCAGCTTTGCTATAGCGGTAGGGGAAAGCCACCCGTCGGATGAATTGAGCGCATATCGGGATGCGCCTGACTCGAGGAACACAGCCCACTTGCTAAGAATGGCTTTGAGGTGCCGGTTCACGGTCCCGTTCTGGAATAAGCGCCGGCCGCTCGGAGTCGACATTAAGACCATAAGAACGAGATTGAACGGGAGTCCCCTTAAATTGTAGGATTCGTCTAGGTCTATCCACGCTGGAGCACGGGAAAGAATAGAATTGAACAGTCTCATCAATACCGGTACGCTATCAATATGAATATAATTGGAGTCGGCTAATTTTCGAGCTTCGGCGAACATAGAGCTACTGAGCTGACGCAGTTCAGCATCCCGCTCCAGCAGTTCCTGGAAGGCGAAAACAGTAGGGTCGAGGGGCTTCCGTGCTTCTCTCCGGGCAATCTTGATAAGGTCTTGGAGAGGTTTAATCACCCTCGGTGCCGGTGCCGTATCATGATGCAGGAACTTCTGAGGGGAGTGTCCGTCGAAAGACTCCGCCATTCCGTGCCCTGGGGCCATATCTTCGGGTATACAAATTTTTTTTTGCACAGATTGAATCGGTCACCTGCCCCTTGGTGAGGAAGTCTTCTGTGGCCTTATATAGGGAAGGCCGTTACTGCTTCTACTAAGTAATGGGTTCTATGAAAAACCTGGCTCGTTCGGTAGCCAACCCCCCTTTCTATTTGATTTATTTTCTTTTACAACCAATAGCCCGATGTTGACACAGATCTTGATCTGCAAAATGCTCTCTGACGTCTTTGTCTGTTCCACCGAGAGTTACGGAGTGTTTCCACATCGCCTCCAGTTTACAATACAATTGCGATTTTCCAATCGATTTACGAATTCTGAACACGCCGACGTGACCCAAGGAATGAGGTGAACATCGTTCAATGGCCTCGCTTGCGACAGTCGGCAGTCTTACAACAAGCCACAACCTAAATTTCAGACCTAGATCGATGTGATCAGTCCTGCAGATATCAGGCCACACATCGCTGAAGCTCAGATCGAATGTCACGTCATTCAAGCTCTTATGTATGTGTCTGTTCCTGATCTCGCCCCTCTTCCGAATATGCGCGTACCAGGGTACTTTCTGTCTCAAAAATAAGAATTCTGTTCAGCTCAGGTTCAAGAAGGCATCTCTTATAGTCAAGATGCCGGAAAACAAAGATACCCGAGTATCCCCACTAGACTTACTGGTTATAAAATAACCTTCGGCTCCTTTTTATCAGAGAGGGATTACTTGCAGTATAATCCCATTTTTCTTCAAGAGCTTCCTTTACAACACTCGCATCGAGTTTGCTCTTGGTTGAGCACTCGGAGCCTGCTGCCGTTGCCGTGGTAGCCACGGCGAGAATAGATGCCCAGAAAGGAAGAATGATTTTCATCTTTTCACAACCTTAACACCGGCCAGATGGGTAGCCACTTGTATGGAACTTTAGTGTCCGTCGGTGGAGGGATATGAGTTCTCTCCTATCAAGAGAAACCGCCCCAGTCCAAGGGCAATCTGCAGTGTGATTTTTCAGCTTTCAGAGAGGCCCGCGAGCTCCATTCCTTGTTCACCGCACGGCGCATGTTCAACCAAAAAAATAAGAAAAATATATATATACAGAATCGCGCAACAGGTCCAGGATGTCATCGGCCAGTATGCCCTCATTCTCACGATCTATGTACGGAGTATACGGAAGATATCCAGTCACAGGCCAATGGAACGAGGCACCTGCTCGAAGGTTCACATATGGGTCCGCCCATATGCCGGCATTTGTATGTATGTATGGGTAACTTCATGGCTGCAGAAGAGAGCTTCGAGATCTCAGGTTGTCTCCACCTGAATGTCATGCATGCTGTCATCTCATGTTCATGTGTCAAGATCGTCGACTCGCTGCAGAAAGTGTCAGAAATCCCAACTTTCAGCAGATCATCTGCTGACTCAGGGGCTCAAGCTTCGAGCGACGAGAGACACCAAACATCACCAAACATTGTCGTCAGTGGCTGTCAATATTCAAGCTGGACAACGACAACGAAGTCGACTCAAATTTGAGTCATGCAAATTCGTTGCATCAATCACATAATTGAAAAAGAAATTTTAGTCGCAAAATACAGTTAACAGGAATGATCTTTGGAATGATGGCTATGACAGGAGTCTATGCGGATCTGGTGCGATGAGATCGGGTCTGATCAAGTTCCCAGAGTAAGGGGACAGACAGGAGAGATGAACCGGTTGGGCCGGCACCCAATAACAAGATGCCGTTCAATGAAGTCTCGCAAATACTTGGGTACATATATGCACCTTTGTTGGCATCCCAAGTTTGTGAAGACCAAACAATCGTGACGGAGAAAGGACAACAAAATCCCTCTTCCCCTAAGTTAAATTCCTGAGCCCTAAGAAGAGACAAAAAAATGGCCCCGTTACTGAGCGAAAACTTTCTCGGATCACGTCCCAGCCCCGTCCAGAGTGAAAGCGAAAGCGGACCTCGAACCCATTCTATGGATATTTCCTGGGATCGCCGAAACTGCCCATGTCTAACGACGGCGGCGGCGTGGTCTATACTGTCCACACGATGGTTCTACCTCGATGAACTGGACATGAGCGTGACAGTTGGGACTCCGCCCACGACTCTTCCAGTGCGTCTATCGGTTCATCCCGAGTTGACTGTGGCACAAATTTTCCAGCAACTTCCAAACCAGCAGGGCAAGGCGGCAATTAGTTCTGAGAGTGATAATCCCGGAGTTGAGGAGAAAAAGGCATCGGAGCCGTTTTCAGTCGTCCAAGTGGAAGGTGAGAAGATGCTCATTCCCCTAACAAAACAATGAAGGAGAGACCTGACGCAACGATATAGAGGCAGCTGGAGGGTTAAATAAGGAGGCTGTCAGACTTGATGGTCGAGTCGACAACCATGGGTTGCATCTACAGATGACGTTCTATTCCAATACATTTGAGCACCAAGAAACGAAGAGACTCGTCCGTTCATTGGAGTTTGTGTTGGCGCAATTGACCGGAGAAGGGGTCGGGCAGAAGAGTATCACAGAGATCGAATTGGCTGGAAAGCAAGACATCTGTGATATCTGGAAGTGGAACGCCAGTGTCCCTGCCGGTGTGGACATATGTGTCCATCAGCTATTTGGGGAGTATGCCCGAGAGCATCCAGATAAACCGGCAGTATGTGCGTGGGATGGAGAACTCACGTACCGCGAACTGGATGAGCGATCAACGCGGCTAGCGCGCCAGCTAGCCAAGCTTGGAGTCAAGAAGAACGTAATTGTATCGTTATGTTTTGAAAAGTCGATGTGGATGCCGGTTGCAATGCTGAGTGTGCTCAAGGCCGGTGGCGTGGCTGTTCAGTTCGGCTCTACAATGCCAAAGCTCAGGATCCAAACCATCGCGAGTATCGAAAAGCCGCTCCTTGCATTGGCTTCCAGCTCCAGTTCCAGCTGGCTCAATGAACTGGTGCAGACTTACACACCAGAGAAACTTTTGCTTGAAGATGAGCAAACTTGTGAGCAATGGCACCCCAGTGAGTGCCATCCGGATCAGGACGCCCTGAGGCTATTCACGTCTGGAAGCACCGGCAACCCAAAATGCATTGTGTTGAGTCATGGGGTGCTTGCAGGTAGCTGTACCGCAATGACCAGCGCCTTTCCGTATGGCCCAGATATTCGAATGTTCCAGTCTGCATCATACGAATTCGATGTGAGCGTTCTAGAAACCTATGCGACGTTCATTTCCGGCGGTTGTCTATGCATCCCACCCGAGTGGGAAGGAGTGAATGCCTCTCCGCAAGCTATGGAGAGATTCCGGGTGGATATGGCGGGTTTGACTCCGACCCTCGCTGCCAGCTTGGAGCCAGATTCCGTTCCAAGTCTGAGATACCTCGTTTTAGATGGCGAAATCTTATCGAGAGACACTGCGACCAAATGGGCAAGGCGATTGCAATTGTATACATGGTATGGCTTATCAGAATGCCCTCTGGTCGCTTCATGCCAAGTCGATCCGGTAACATTCAGAACTGGATTCGTCGGTTCGGATCCGGCGAGTAATCGCTGGCTGGTCGACCCTCATAATGATAACAACTTAGTCCCTATTGGAGCCATCGGCGAAGTACTTGTGGAGGGACCAATGATCCCAACCAGATACGCTGGGGTTGATACCTATCAGGACAAGTTCGTGAGTCCCGAGTGGCTAGAACGCGGAGCTCCGGGATACGCTGGGCGACGAGGCCGGCTTTTCAAGACCGGGGACCTGGCCTGGCGCGACCCTGATGGCGCGATTGTCATAATCGGCCGCAAGGATACACAGGTCCAGATCCGCGCAGAGCGTGTAGAACTCTCGGAAGTTGAACACCATGTACGACGTTTCATTAACAATGACATCGTCAAGTGCGTCGTTGCTGAGGTGATCACACCCAATATGAGTAGCAAGCGCTTGTTGGTAGCATTCATTGCTATTGGAGGCGAAGAAAATGGATCAAGCGACAATAACTCTGAGATCCTCCGAGCCGCTACCACGGAGTTGGATACTCTTTTGGCCGAGAACATCCCAGGAGCCATGGTCCCAAGCGCATTTATTCCGATAGATACAATGCCAATGACTATAACAGGTAAAACAGATCGGCGGCGGTTGCGCAAGATAGGCGAGTTGCATACGGAGAAACAGCTGAAGGAACTACTGCTGAAAGGTAGGAAGCTGGGCACAAACCTAGAGGAGATTAGAACTGATCGTTCAAGATTGAAGCATTTGGTTACTTCTGGCGGTGCTTCTTTTCGGGGATTACTGATATCTGTACTTGATAAAATGTCAGCCAGACATAACAACAAAACATCATAAATAGAGTAGCATCAAGAATATATCATTCCACACTTCAGATTTGATAGCAAGTTTGTCTGGAACCTCTAACGTCTCCTGCTTTGCTGGTCAGATTGGACACATGCCGTTCCTTTATAGTGCTTGCTGGCAAGCAAAGCTGTCAGGCTCCTCACAAGCAACCAGCGGGCCGTCTCTAGGCCTGCTTTATTTCGTATTCTCATCGTCTATCCGTTCGGGTATCCCTGGTATATCGTGCCCTGAGTTCGCTTGAAGCGATATAACTGAAAATATGGTCCTTGGTGGTGGAGTGAGGGTTTCGACGGACTTAAATAACCCCGACAGCAATTCATCCTTTCGGTTGAAAAGGGGTTGGACACGATTCATGTCTCTGTCGATCGGGATACTCCGCCTTTGGCGACCACAAGCTTGACCAATTCATACCCCGATGGGCCGACGGATGATTTCTGAGGCTCGAAATAACATCTCTCATGCCCATTCCCCGATGTTGCATGGGTTCGGTCCACGGGCCATCCATGACCGAAATCCCTTCAGTCATGGATCAGATAAATAATGGCATTTAATCAACACTCTCATCTTCGTTGATGAGAGCAGGAAGCTTCTATACCCCGTTCTTTATCCCTAGTCAAAATGAAGACGAAGATATCTCTCATTTTCACTCTCTTTATCTCTTCTGTGTGCGGTCTGGTTCACCAGCTACAGAGTCCTTCATTCGACATCAGTGTAGACGATGAGAATGGAGCTCTCTTATCAGTCGTCAACCCAGATGATGAAGCGGGCATGAACTGGGTCAGTTCTGCGGATAATGCGCCATGGCAGCCGTTATCAAGTCGCTGGGGCCTTGGATTTGCCGATTTGGGCTCTGGCTCTCTCCATCGTGCCCATTGGAACAAGCCCCGCGTATCTCAGGAAGGGGAGGAACTCAAGGCGACCTATGAAGCTAGTGGACTCACAGTTGAGGTTACTCGCAGTCTGGGAAGTGACTCGGGGACTTTTGAAGAGAGCTATGTGTTCACGAACAACGGGGAGGGGGAGTTGGACCTCGCGGGAAGCGGGGTCACCTCGTTTGCCATTTACACGCCTTTTAATGACCACTATACGAATACCTCAGACGTTCTTGAGAATCGATCTCACGCCCATATCTGGGGATCCGGAGGGAGTTCATCGTGGGTGAAGACCACGCGCATGGGTGGCCGTGGCCCCCATCTAGGACTAGCCCTTACAAAGGGGTCATTGTCAGGTTATAGTGTTGAATCCCGCGACACGATATCCATGTCGAATACTAGAGGCGTTTTCCTCCTACACCCCAGTATTCCGGCACTCAAGCCTGGAGAATCAAGTACGTTGAGTTGGACGATGTTCTGGCACGAGGATTGGGAGGACTTTTTCGCCCAGTGTGCTACTCTGTCGGACCAGTTTGTTCAATTCGAGGTGTCTTCTCTGACTGCGTTTCCCGGGGAGACTGTCGACATTGTCCTTTCAGGAGCAGTTGGTTCCGATGCCGTTCTCAACGACGGAGACATAGAACTGGAGAAGCAGGGTGATACCTACCACGCGTCTTTCACTGCCAAAGAGCTTGGGGAACAATCGCTGCAGCTCACAACTAGCGCGGGGAATAGCTCTATTGTCCTCAATACTGTACCAGATTATTACGAGATCATTGCGAAGCGTACACAGTTCATTGCATCTCGTCAGCAAATTGACCCTGCGGACAATGAGATTTTGGGAGGAGCTTACGTCCTATACGATAACCAGATGGAAGGCATGGTGACATTCGACACCGCATCGGATCGCAATTCCGGCCGAGAACGTCTCGGGATGGGTGTCCTAATTGCACGATGGCTTCTTCATCACCCTAACCCCGAATTAAAGGCTTCGCTGGACAAGTACTACGAATTCGTCTGCACCAAACTCCAAGACGACTCTGGATACGTACACGACCAACCAGTCGAGCTTGGAGACGGGGGAGAACGCCTCTACAATTGGCCATGGGTGATGCAGCTCCACCTCCTCATGGACGCTCTTCAAAAGGACGGGCCCGTCCCCAACGGTAATTCCACAAAGACCCCGATGCAACGCTTCGTCCAAACAGTAGAAAGCTACTACGCTAACGGCGGCACAAACTTCTACGCAATCAACATTCCCGTCCTCGAAGGCCTCCAAGCCCTCAAATCCTCGTCCTCCACTTCCCCCCAAACCTTCGCCCGCATCCTCTCACTCTTCACCACCCACGCCGAACAAATCTTCAAAACAGGAACAAACTACCCCGCCAGCGAAGTAAACTTCGAACAATCCATCATCGCCCCCGCCGCAACCTTCCTCCTCGAACTCCACCGCTTCACCAACGAAACAAAGTGGCTCGACGCAGCCCTCCCGCACTTCAAACTCCTAGAACTCTTCGGCGGTAGACAACCAGATTACCACCTCTACGACGTAGCGATCAGGCACTGGGACGGGTACTGGTTCGGGAAGGATAGGATGTGGGGGGATACCTTCCCCCATTATTGGAGTACGTTGACTGCGCTGGCGATGCATCATTACGCCAAGGCGACGGGCGACAAGTGGTACGAGGTGAGGGCGGATGGGATTCTGAGGGCGAATTTGGCGCTTTTCACGTCTGATGGGAGGGGGTCGTGTGCGTGGTTGTACCCCCTAAGTGTCAATGGGAGGGAGGGGCATTATATGGATCCGTATGCGAATGATCAGGATTGGGCGTTGGCTCATGCGCTTGTGGTTTTAGAGGAGGGGAAGTAGATTTCACGTCCTATACCTGTTTTTGTATATTATTTTCGGGTTCAGCGGCCAGCAATGCACATATCCTCTTGCCGGGGGGCAAAAGTTTGGATTATCCCTAACTCGATTCGAGACTTCGTTCTTCTTGTGCAACAACCTCTAATCAAAAGATAGACAGCACAGAGCTTGGCAGGGGAGACTCATAGCACTATATATAATAATTTTCCAAGAATTGTCTTCCAGGCATATGATAAATTATAGATAGCTGTACCGTATACCATTGAGATAAAATAATATGGAGTTCGCGCTAGAAATCGAAAATGAGTGAGGTACAATGTAAATATATGCCAGCGCAGGTAAACACTCAAACACATAGAATATCTGCAAACGAGATTGGTGAAGTAGAGACAAGGCGCCCCTCAAGTAATTTCTTCAGCAGAAGAATCCGATTAACATTACCGTCCCCAGCCAAGATATATCCCCATCCGCCTCCCCATTCGTTCCCCTCCCCAAATCATTGATGTGAAAACTCCGCTGAAACACACAACCACACGCATATTAATACGGACTCCTTGTAGGGGGTGGGAAGGTGAAAGATCGAGATCATGAAGGATCGGGGATAAGCTCGTAGCCACCCTCTGAGGGGAGAACACGGCGGGATATTATGAGGGCAGCGGCGCAGAAGAGCGTCAGACACCAACTGACGGTGCAGAGGATCCAGGAGTCATCGAGCTCCCAACCGACGGCGAATCTCTCATCGTTATCGTATAAATAGGCCTGTGGAGGTGTTCGGGTTAGCAATACGAACACGAGGGTGTATGCATTTGGTCAAAAGAGCGGAGGGCCCCGAGCCATTACTCACCACAATAGCCATAGCAGCACACTGGAACAATGTCGCAATCACCAGGAATGCACTGAGCACCCCAGATCCAGATTCCCTTCTCTGTTTCCCGCCACTGAGTATAACGACATATGATATCAAAGACATGCCCTCGATAACGACCGCCAATGACATCAGGAAGCCAACGGATCGCCACATGGAACAGAAATAGCGTCCTTCATCGCTCGCGCACTCGTCATGCTGGGGGTAGGGTTCGCAGTCACCGAGGATGGACGAGCACCTTTTATGCAGGCCTAGGGATAGGTGGTAGTCGTTGCCGTCGGGCTAAGTAGACACGGAGACCATTAGAACCATTCTTTTACATTGGAGAGTGCAGATAACCAGGTGGTAAAGCACCGACATACCGTAAAGTCATTGTAGCGGAGCCAGCTCGGTAGTGATATAGCAGCCAGGGTCAAGGCAAAGCCTGGTTGAATTGCGATCAGAGTCCGTATTCATTCCAGAAGGTTACATCATTCTTTTCATGGAAAGCACGACATACCAGTGAGAAAGAGAAATAATGTAAGACCATACACAATGGTCCTCGTGAAGATTCCGGTATAGTTCCTCCCTCCACCCTGCGGAACTAGATCGTACCTATCCATGACCGAGATAACCACCCCTCTTTTTCGTACAGATGCGTGCTCTCTCTCCCCTCTCGACCCTCGTCCGTCGATGAGAGAGAGAGGTTAGATGTTAGAGCGAGAGAAGGATTTGGTATGCTTGTTTGCCTGAGTTGAGGGCAGGAGTATATCTCTGCTCGCAGTCTTAGGCAGAAGCTTTTAAAGTATGTTCAGGCGGGGAGGTGAAGGCCGCGTTGCTATTATGCGCGAATTTGGGATCAGATGCCCCCAGCGATGATCACTTATGGTCTCGAAGGTCGAGAGCGTATGTGTCGTTGTATGTCTTCCAGCTATCTCTGGTCGACAGCGTTGCGTAAGACAGGGAGGTAGATAGAAGGAACAATGAGAATGCCGTCGACGAGTTTGTTACATCGAAACACCCCTCAAACTCAGTATCCTAAGATCGTTATCAAAGATCCGTATCAATAAATCTCTCTCTTTTCCCCATCCACCTGCAGCTCGTCGCAAGTGGCGTTACCGATAGCACTTCAGGGTCGTGAAAGCGGTCGAATAACTGGAGCAAGAGGACGACGTTGAACTTTCCCCGAGTCAGTCTGCGGCGTCCAACCAAAAGTTGGCAGGTGAACCAGGTGAACCAAGGATCTCCATTCAAGGATGTGGAGGTTTGCGACCGCGGAAACAGCAAAAGAAGAGATTCGTTGCTTGTTGAAGCCGTCGGGAATTCTTCTGCACGAAAAAGAAAGGGCAGATGACCCTGCGATGTACGAGATACATGACCATACCATGGAAGGATGTACCTTGTCATATAACGATTGCGGGGGATCTACTTGAGCTCTCCACGGTTACCGAAATCTTACCAGTGCATATCATAATGTGCTGCTTCCCTGCCCTAAAAATGAACGACAAACACGCAACACAATCGATGGAGGATGGAGGAAGAGATGTTGAGAGACTTGCTTTGAATGGATTATCTGCAGAAGAAGACTAGAACGTATGGATATCACCAGACCAAGCCTTCCCACCCTTTCTACAGTACCATATCAGCTCCTTGGGCCGATCGGAGCCATCCCTCAGGATCTCCAACCCCGTATGAGACCCGACAAAGGTGCGAGGGACATCGTAAAAATGTCAAAAGCAATAATCAATCCATTCTGCTGTTCCCTTCTGAATCCCTCGTCTTTATCTGATTATCGTCGCCTTCCTTGGTGGATTGACCCTGCTGGCCTCATCCAACCGATCTAAATATTTTTGATGTCCTGACGATCTCTCATCAGTTTAGCCGGCATTATATCAAAGTTGTGGGACCCGATTCTTTCTCCATATTGCCGTTACCATCGTTACTTTGAATCCCACAGCGATCTGGGGTGCATATACTCAACCATACTCCTTGCCTAGCGGTTCGAGGAGGAAATTTGCACGGAGACCCGGCAATTCTGAATACTGAACGCACAAAATGGAAAGGAATATTTTGATGAGCATATACATTATCATTTCGTTATAAAATTATACTATACATCAACGCCCCCGGTCAGGGTCAGGGTAACTCTTGTCCTCGGCCGTGAGCTCTTCCTGACTGCTCGCGGCATCGCCGTACTGTTGTGAGCTAACGTGAATAGCAGTCGTCTTCGTAATTCGGGACGAAGTGCCCGGGCTGGGTTCGAGTTCGACGTCAGTCGTCGTTAGGCGAGAGCCAGCTGTGTTTAAACCTGCTCCCGATCTTCCATTGCTGTACCCGTAGCCGTATCCATAGCCATATGAGTTGTACGACGTTTTCTTGTGAGGCCTGAACCGACGGTAGAGGCCTGGGCAGCATCCGATTATCACGGCTATAGAAACACATACACGGTTAGCAAGATCACGTATTGGCCCGGTGAAGAGGGTAATAGAATCTCTCACCTATTGAAGTCTCAACTGTCCCCCAAAAGGCTAGCCATGTGGTGCTCGGGGCACTGTTATCACTCGTCGTTCCGCCCAGCTCTCGAACCCTGACAATTGCGGCAATGATACAGACCCAACCCAGACAGAATAAGCCGCCAATGCTTGCCTTTTGCGACATGGGCATCTGAAGTTTCCAAATCAAGCCGATGGGAAGAAACATGACTGGATTCAGGGGGTCAGTGCAATTGCCCGATGTGCACGTTGCGAGAGAACTTACCCATAAGATCAGTGATGACATCGACCGCAAAGGCGTACCAAAGGCTCACGCTGGCTGCTTTGATATCTCGGGGGGTGCCGCATGCCCCGGCTGTGAACCACGCTTTCATGCTTGAACAAGACAGCATCGACGAAGTGACCGCTCCAACTAGCACCTAAATTTTGTAAATTTTGTGAGATAATGCTCGACATATTCGAGTAAAGCTGCCGAAAGAAATGGAATAAATACCACAAAGCAGAACACAACCACAACCCACCAAATTATGGTGTACGCTTTGAGTCCGGCTATGAGCCTCTTGTAGAATGCCAGCAGCGAGTACTTGACACACCAGAGATTAAACCATAGCGACGAGGTGACGACGAAGAACACCTTTTGTATGAAGAGCCCGTCGTCCGATATCGTTTTATATGGGGGTATCTTTCCCTCTTGGACCGCTTGGAGTTTGAACATGGTGCCGGCTATCACTTGGTACAGAATAGAGACGACCAAGAAGAAGACGTATGCCGCTACTAAGAAGCCGTCGTCCCATGTGAATGTTTTCGGGTGCATCAATGGCAGGCTGATCCGTACTCCGAAAATGACTGTCGTGAGGGCTATTAGGGTATAACCCGTTTGCCGGAGCGTGTCCAGTGTGACATAGTTAGACGACATTTTCCGATTTCGCCGGTCTCTCGGTATCGCAAAAGTATCGAAGCCACAGGCTTTTGGCTTGTCCAAGCCAGATGGGATGGAAGCCCTCCTTTCTAGGGGTCCAGTGAATATGGAAAACTGCGCTCAAGGCCAGACAGTCTTAAAGCAGTAAGAACATATCTATCGGCCCTGGGGAACATCGGGTTCAAAACCAACATGTTTCCTTCGGAAAATGATTCTTCTTGGACATTATAAAACATCAAGAAATGTCTTGTTTCTGCGAATCCCGACAACCCCCCTCCACCCATGGATATTTTTGTGGCTGCTGCTACCTCGTACGTGCATGTGTGGGAAAATTGCGAGGATGGCCCTGAGGGATTATCCAGATCCTGTCTTATCTGCAAGACATCCCACGAATGGGGACCAGATAAGCAGGCCGGGGTTGGTCTGTAAGCACTGGTCGTAGCTGGAGTTTCTCATATTCCCTTGTCTTTTGCAGGCTTGGAATTCTTCAGAGAGAAAGCTTCCATCCTCTGGTCAGAGACGAGGTCTTTTCTTGGATGTAACTCTCTGCGCTGGGCAGACGGAGCTGTCATGCTGTTTCGGCTGGCCCGAACACATCGCCGTTCGTGAGTCTGGATCTCCTTCTGATCGTGGATCATGAACACGACGATTTGCAACCGGCACGGGGCGAATCTACTGATCGTCGTTGGGCGATGTCGCTCCATCGAAGCCATCAGGAAGAAAGGAAGAGTTTTGCCAAATGAGCCCCAACCGCTAAATATATGATCCTTGTATAGCCATGGCAAAGATTCAGGGGAAGCGCAGACGTTGGCGTTGACGTTGCGACCTTCTTCGCTTCTTCGCTTCTTCGTTTCCTCGGCGTCGAACAGTTCAAGTTAGCGGGATGAGATTTCTTTTTTTTTGTTATCGTTTCTCTCATTTTGTTTCCCTGTCTTCGCTCCCCAGATCCATGGCCCCCACAGGAATTTGGAACAGACCCTCGCTGGTTTCTTTTTCCTGCATCGTGAGAAATTGGAGTTCGTTTCCCATACGAAGTCCGCAGTGTGTCTTTCCAATCGCCTGGTCTCCAGCATCAGGGATCGGGATAACGCCCCCGCTCGGCGTCTCTTCCCTTGAGACCCCTCGAGTCAGTGTTTATTATCGACCGGAGACAACGTGCAAGAATGTCTTTCTCACTCACGCCTCCTGGAGTCGACACGTTTTCCTCGTTCTTTGTTTCTTGCGTGCGTTGTTGAAGGTGGTTGCGTCTCCCTTGCTTGTTGTCTGTCGCTCCTTGTTCTTGTCTGATATTATCTATCACATTCGTCGGATTCGGGAAATCAATTGATTCGGATCCTCCGAATTCGTCGCTCGTTACTCCATTAATTAATTCTTTCTCCGAAGATCTCATCGGTCTCTTTGATCGGATCTTTCATCCATTCATTCATTCCTTCAAAGGCTTGGCTTGCCTATACACTCGTTTGAACACGACCGAAATGCTCCCGGTATATTTCTCTCTGCTGCTCACGGCAGCCGCTTCGGCATGGGGACGCGTGCAGACTGAACGTTTCGAGTCTGCCGACTTCGACCCCACCGAAGCTCTTGTCAATCAAGGGTTCGACAAGTCGACCATTCCTACAGAGGGCCAACGCTCGGCGGGATGGGCCTGTTCAGCTGCAGTAAGAAAGCCTCCCCACGCCCCATTTCTTATGTGCCCAGACTGCTCCCTGCTTGTATGCTTACCCTGGGCTATATACGTACAACTAACAAACCGGCATCTCAGTGCGGCTTTCTGAAACTAGCCTTTGGTGATGAACGCGTCCTTACCAGTGAGGAAACTGAGTATGGGAACTTCACTGGTGGCTACTGGTCAATGCTCCAGGGCGATGTGAACCCGCAGTGCATCTTCAAGCCACAACACGCTGAGGCTGTATCTGCTGCTGTCCTCATCTCTCGGGTGACGCAGTGTCCCTTCGCTGCTAAGAGTGGTGGACATGCAGCCTTTGCTGGCGCTTCCAGCATCGAAGGGGGTATCACTATCTCCTTCGAGGACATGAACAAAATCGAGGTTGCTCCCAATAAGAAGACTGTCTCTGTGGAACCTGGAAACACCTGGGGTCCAGTGTATGAGCACTTGGCCGACTATGAAGCGGTCGCCATCGGTGGACGCGTCTATAACATTGGTGTTGGTGGCTTAACCCTTGGAGGTATGTTTCTCTGCAGCTCAATCTTTGACAATACCTATATCTAACACGACTTGCAAAGGTGGTATCTCTTTCTTCTCTGGTCTGTACGGCTGGGCTTGCGATAATGTCGCCAAATACACGGTATGACCATCCCCACATACTTACCCCCAGGCAACTTCACCCACTAACTATTACAGGTCGTCACTGCAAGCGGCCGCATCGTCGAAGCAACCCCAACCCAATACCCAGACCTCTACTGGGCCCTCCGCGGCGGCGGCAACAACTTCGGCCTAGTCGTCAACTTCGAGCTAAACCTCTACCCCCTCCCCGACAACCTCCTCTGGGGTGGAAGCCGCATCTACACAGAGGAAGCCTTCCCCAACGTCATCGACGGCTTCACAAAAGTCGTCGTCGAAGCCACCGAAGACGCCAACGCCGGCCAATGGATTGCCTGGACCCAAGCAAACGGCGCACCCATCGCCTCCACGGAATTCTGGTACGCGAAACCCATCGCTGACGCACCCATCTTCTCGGGCTACGGCAACGCCACCGCGATTTCCGACACCACCCAAATCCGCCCGTTGGCAGAATACTCGACCCAGCTACAGGTCTCGAACCCGAGCGGTCTGAGAGAGGTATACTACGGTCTCACCGCCAAGGTGGACAGAGACCTCCTCGAAGTCGCGAAGGATATCTTCTACGAGGAAATCGAGACCGTGTCGCACGTTACGGGCTCCATGCCCACGCTCATCAACCAGGGTATTTCGGTTCCCATCATGGAATCCATGGAGAAGAACGGCGGTAACCCGCTCGGCCTGGACCCAGCTGATGGACCACTCTACCTAATCCACATCGCATGCTGGTGGGAGAACGAGGAACATGACGAAGATGTCTACGCATTCGTATCGCGCGTCCTGGAGCGTATCACTGATGAAGCGAAGAGGAGGAGCCTCGAGAACGATTACATCTACATGAACTACGCGAGTATGTTCGAAGATGTTATTGCCGGTTATGGCGACGAGAATAAGGATGCGCTGAAGAGTGTTGCGTGGAAGTACGATCCGTCCGGGGTGTTCCAGAAGTTGCAGCCTGGTTATTTCAAGCTTGATCGTGCTCCGGTGCCGGATTCGGGGTACTTTTCTGGCTGAGAGTCGTGAATTTTGGATAGAAAAGAAATAGATAGAAAGAGGGCTGGTCCGTACAGACAGCCAGTCTTGTTATCACGATTTTCTCATCCTTTAACAGCTCGTGCCTGCGAGGGCTATTATATATCCGCCTATGTAATTATATTAATCATATATACCTAAACATTGCCCTTTGGGATCACGACATCTCTATTTAACCCAGTTCGACTAAATTGAAAAACGTGTTTGGGACTCGTGCTTCCGACGATGAGATAAATATATAAATACGTGGACGGCACTACCAGCCTTCACCAAACCTCCAAGTGGTCGAAACACGGTCGAACCGGCTCAAATAAACAATTGTATATAATACTGATCGGATTTATCGATATATACCGGTAAGAATATATAAAACGATGCTACTAAACACTCAACCCTAGTAGGAAAAAATATGCATCGCACGGGTATATGGCAGATCCGCCTCCCCTTGAACCACCCACCACCATTCAACCTTGCCCCATCCCTCCTTACACGATGTATTATGATCCGATTTCCATCCCTCAACCCGCTCTCCCCTGTCTTCATCTTTTTGTGTGAGGTAAAAAAACAAGATATTAAATTCCTCCGAATCGCAGTCTGGGTGTTGCTGCCATGCTGTTTGTTGTTTTCGTCTTCATCAAAATCAACATCAACCGCCCGTCATAGTGTCCTTCCTGCTGCTCCATGCAATATCGACAGATCAGAACCAGACCAGGTCAGGATCAGGTTCGAGGAGAGCAGGAAAATGAGAGTAATATACATAACGTAGAGTTACAAAAAAATTCATGAAAATAGAGATAGGAAAGAAAAGACGTAAAAGAAAAAGAATTATTAACAGGTAAAAAAATAAAAAAATGTGGCCGAGCGAGTAAAAAAGATATGAACTCGGTTTGAGATGCGTCCCGTAATTATCACGACTGCTTCTGAATCATCGCGCGAAAGTCGTCGTTACTTTTAGGTGCCTTGGCCCCCTCCCCAGCATCACCAACCGCCGCCGCCATATCGTTAGATTCCGCCGTTTTCGAAGGAGCAGCAAATCCCCCATTCCGCTTCATCCCCAAACCACCACGTCGCCCACCACGACCGCCAGGCTGCTGGGGTCTCTTAACTGGTCCCGACGGCTGCGCCATCATACTAGAAGCCTTTGCGGCTTCCTTCTTCTTCCCGCCTTGTGTTGGATTGCCCTTTCGTTCGGGAGCTTGCCTTAACATTTCTGGAACGGTCCCGACGCGGATCTGGCGGCTTGGAGCTATTTCGCGGCCTTCGAGGCCTAGTGATGCTTTTCCTGCGTCACCTGCGTCTGTGAACTCGACGATTGCGCCTTGGTGGTCTGGTCGAAGGACGATTTTCACTAAGGAACCGTATGGTTCAACGAGAGATCGAATTCGCGCATCGTTGACTGTGTCGGGGATATTCATGAGTCCTAGAGTGCGCATATTTCTGTCGTTGGCTGCACGATCTGGTCCAGTTGTCGGGGGAGTAGGTGTTGAGCCGCCATTCGCTTCGACAGATGGAGATTTTGACCGAGAAACGTGTGAGATGATATTCGTAGCTTGTCTCTTGGCACCACTGGGCGTTGAGATCTGAACCTGGAGTGGTCTGTTCCGGAAATCTTGCTTATCCATCTCGAGTGCCGCGTTCGCTTCGTCCTGTTCGAATATTAGCTCATAGGTTCACCAGAATTGTGGTTGTGGAGTGAACATACCTTGGAGGAGAAAACAACAAATCCAAAGCCCTTGCTACCCCCTCCAACCTTAGTTGGAATACGAACCGTTTCCACCCTACCGTAAGCCGAGAATAATTCATTAAGATCATCCTCAGTAGCCTTCCAATCGATATTTGACACGTGAATTTCTCGACCCTCGTGCACGGGACCAACCCGTGCTTCGCGCTTTGTTGGATCGGATATCTTGGCCACTAGTTTGAGGTTTCCGTCGACTACACTGTCGTTTAATTGCGTAGCTTCGTAGGCTGAGCTGGGTGATCGGAACTGTACGTAGCAGAATCGTCTATGGGTGTTGTACTTGAGTGAGGGCATCCGAACATCGATGATTTCCCCATACTGAAAACATATGTTAGCTAGGTTGCCCCTAAAATGTTAAGGAAGGAAGACATACAGAGCTAAATAGACCACGAATATAAGCCTCATCAGCCGCAGGCGGAAAATTGGTGACGAATATAGTCGAGCCACTCCCAATCTGTACTTCAATCGTATTATCATTCCAGGTCCTCTGGTCACGTGTTTGTGCAGACAGAGCATCTTCGGCGGATTCGAATTCGATGACGGCGGTGATGGAGTTTCCCTCAGCGGGAAGGACTTTCAGGCTTTTTATTGACCCGCACTAATTAGAGTTAGATTGGGAAATGTAATAAGGGGTAAGAATAATGGCACACTTACGTCTCTGAAATACTGCCGTATCTTGGTCTCAGTGGTATCGCTACGGATATTCTTCACAACGACAGTGGCATGTTCGCGATCCCTCTTTGGCTCAGCGGTTTCGGGTGCTTGCGGCTGCGCCACAGCCACAGGCTCAATCGGCTCTTGCTTGGGCTTCTTGTTGGTTGAACTGGTGTACGCCTCCTCTTCCCGCTTTCGCTTTCCGGTCGGGGACGTGTGGTTCTGGGTTCCAGATTGAAGCTCTTCTTGAGGTTGTTGGGCAGCAACCTCTCGCTTCCTTGCAACGGCCTTGCCAGCTTTCCTTACTTCAACGACGGCAAGCTGAAGTTCTTCGGAGTCCTCGTAGTCTTCACAGTGGGACAAGTATGCTGTCATAATCTTCTCTGGCCAGTCCAAATCAGTTCTCTTGAGGGCCTGTTTAAGAACAGCAGTGGCATAACTAGGATTCGGAGTTTTTCTCGAGGCGTCGGCAGTAGCGTCCCCTCGGACAAATTTGCTCCACGACACCAACTCCCAGGCATAATATACCAGCCAGAACTCATGGCTGTTCCCACGACGACCAATCAAGCCCTTGAACGTCTCCCTTGCACTATCATAACTACCACTTTCGCTAAGGTACCGTATATAGATACGTTCAAGACGGAATGCCGGATCTCCTTCATAAAGTTTCCCATATTTCTTCTCGCCTAACTCTTGGACGCTTTCGATGGCGGATCGTATCCCAACTTCGGCCACGTCGAGGTCTTCATCTGTAGAATCGGCTTGGAAGGCTCGTCGACGGAGGTAACTGCACCAGGTCGCGTGTACTTTTAGCACTTCCTCCATCCCACCAGCATCCAGCAAGCCCGTGCTCGTAGCTTTGTGCTTGATATCTGCAATGTGGTTGAATGAGGAACCTTCTCGTTCGGAACTCAGTAGATGTTGGGACCACAAAGAACCTGACCAAGGACAATGCCTTGTTGCACGTTCTAACGACGGTATCGTAGGAACAGCCGTATGCCCATGCATCGACTCGTCGATCGTGAACATCACATAGTCCTCCCAGAACCCAGCGTCAGTGGGGAATCGGAGAACAGCACGTTGGAAAACAGCATTTGCGAGATCGAAGTTGAAATGGTGTTTCTTGCGGCTTTGGCTGACTTCCCATTCGATATATCCCGCGAAAACCGTCCACTCCGCGTTTCTATCTCCCGATTCTATAGCTCGTTGAAGATTAGACTCCATCTCTTGACGCGCGCTGTATTTAGCCTTTCCATCTGCGCATTTGGTGTTCGTTTCGACCATGATATCTTCATACTGCGTATTGGAGGTGCTTGAGATGAAGTTCGAAAACAGCTCAAAAGTTTGATCCCAGTTGGCATGAGGGACCTGTAATCTGTTCTCAAATAGGGCGCGAACTTGCGAGACTTTGTCGGGCGAAGGAGATTTGGCTAGATCCTGCATGACGAGTTCCAGGTACCTATTCCAGATAAGATGGCTGTCGTTGATCCTCCACATTGTTGCATCCGCACCCTTCTTCCATATATCCAGAACTGACTGCCAACTGAAGACTTCTTGGCCAACCTGCTTGTCTTCCTCCGACCACGTGCCACCAGCATGGAAAGCGGAATTGTACAGATACAACATCCAGTCCCCAAATATGACCCATAATTTTGTGCTGCCGAATTCTTCCTCGACAGATCTTTGACAAAGCTCCATCACTGCAATTCGCTCCTCCACCGTCTGCGCAAGCATGCTCTCGTCCTGAATCCATTCCGCCCAGAGTTCTTCGCCCATAGCGAATAGTTTATCCATCTGCTCTCTCGCCGTTCGTAAATCTTTGAGAAGGTCATACTTCTGAGGGATACCATGTGTATCGGGGTCGGCCGGAGGATAAACGTGATTCACGAAGCCTTGGTGTAGAAGTTGGATGAATTTGAGATGAGATTCATAGGCGTGCGGGGTTTCCTGAATATGGAGAAAGAGTTGAGTAGCTAGCTGTTGGGCGTCGGGGGGAAGTGAGGTGTCAGTGTAATTTCTTCTAGCAGCCTCTCTCGGGGCATCTGACATGGCTATATCAAAAGAGGATCGAGGCGTGGGAGTATTATGCATTATTGGTTGCACGTTCGGGTACATAGTTGATGGTGAGAGTTGGCTTGTGTATGATTCGGTGTTTCTGAGGATTGGGGCGTTTGATCGTTGAGGTTGATGGTGTTGCATCGAGGCGAGGTCTGCTAGAGTGTCCATTCCAGGTGTAGAGGGTCCTCGCGTCGGTTGAAGTTCGCTAGATGGGGGGGTTCCTGTTCCACCGCCTGTTACCGGTCCGTTCGTAGGACTGACAGCTGGTGGTGAAGGTTCAGGTAATTGCGCGGGAGCTAAGACATGATGAGCAAGAGGCGACGAGGTCATGCCCTGTCTCAGCGAGGTTGAACGTGCTCGACGCAGATTTTTATGCGGGGAAAGAGGTGGCCCGGCAGGGGTGGCAGTTCCTGACTGCGCCGACTCTTGCGGCGACAGCAACGAGTTGATATCCATTTTCGCGTCGCAGATGATCGATGTAGAGATGCGCCACGGATAATAAGAACTTCGCGGGCTGAGAAGCTTTGAGATTCAAAGATGCCGCACCGATGCCTTGTATCAAAATCCTACCACACCAGTATACCTATATATCCCCAATAACTGTCAAGCACTCTTCCATTCCTCCATAAATGAGCGAAAATTGTATCTGCGTTACGATTGCGTTGCGATGGCCGTTGGTGACGATATACTTCGGGTTCTCCCCGAAAAGCGATCGAAATCGTTCGAGCGTAAAACAAGGCAAGCGCAATGAGCTTGTCAAGGGCGACGACTGACGTAGAAGCGAGAATATTGTATATTAGGTGTAATGGGATGACGGAGATAATGAAGTGGTACAACGGCAGGTTGGTCGACTGATACACAAGTTTCGTCGAGGGGTTCTCGAAGAGTCTGTCTGTTCACCCAACAGTAGGAAGACGACGAATGTAGCTGTTTCGATCGCCTTGCCACCAGCTGATGGAAAGAACACCTAGAGTGTCTTTCGTGGTGGTTGATGTACCGTCGGCCGATCGAGGAGCTCACGAGTGGTCGACGATGTGAGCGCAGGACTGGACAGAGGGAAGCTGTACTGAGTAAACCAGCGATTATTCGCGCATGAAGCGTCTAGTAAAAGACCTCTGCCACGATAATTCAGCTGTGTTGTCACCTTGCTTCGTTGCGTTCTTTGTCGTTGCCTCTTCTTTGCCTTGGTGTCTTTCACTTGTCTGGCTCTCTCCCTCTTTTTTCCCTCGCTCACACGACGATGTCTCTCTCTCTCTCTCTCCAGACCCTTCTTTTCACTTTCGCTATTAAGCTTTCCCTGTTCTCTCCTTTCACCTTTCCTTGATTGAATCCTTCCCTCCTCCACGATTCGAACAGTCAGTCGTAAGAAAGAACCGAAAAACCTGAAGTAAATCCAGGATTAGTTGGTTGTTCAAGTGAGATGGAGGGATGTTTTCTGTTCTCTCTCACTTTCTCTCTCTTTGTCTCGTCTCGTCTCTCTCTCTTCTTTTTTTCTTTGTTGTTGAACTGGACCAACACCGACCGACGCCTAAAAAAGAACCCCCGACGACCCGCCTAAACTTACGTTTCGCCTTTCCGTTTTCGGATGCCCGCATTTAGCTCCGATCTAGCCACATCCTTTTCCAGCCACAATCCTTTTAACATGCTTGGCTATGACGCCATTCCTGTGGCTCGAACCATCCTGTCACACGTGACTCTATCTTGTGCGACGATGACCTTAAATTGATCGTAGCTGGGATAGATACCTTTCAAACTACTGACTGCTAGCTGTATAATTACTTTACGACTATTGTAGCCTTGATCTACTCAATGATATTCTGGTTCGTCCTAAAAATATCTACGGCTACGCCGAGATTGGAACCTGGAATCGCTGTGAGGCGGATTAAGACGAGCGTGTGAAGGGAGGGGACCGGCAACTAGCACCGAAAAACCATCTGGCCACGCGGACGGAGTGATCTTCTTGGCTTGCCTCCATGCATATTCTCCATGCACAATTCGATCACTGGTGGTCTCTTCTCTGCGCGCCTTCAATTCATGCCCTTTGTGTGTTAGGTCAAGGCCCATATTTAGACCGAGTAAGAGAGGTTAAATCAAAGCTTGAATGTCCCTGATTTCATATTTCTACCTCCAGCGCTCGTACCTAATAATCACACGTTATATAATTGAAGCGCGGGGAAGAAAGAAGAGAGAAAGAGTCTGGAACTCCGGGGAAACAGTCGGGCCGACGTAGTATCACGTGATATTTATTACGGTATTCCAAATGTCCCCACTGTGCAATCCCGTGACTTTTTCGAGGTTTTTCGGAGACGAAGAAACATTTTGCAGACAGTGAGGTTGAAGGGGGATAGCATTCTCAACAAACAACGAGGAACTCTACCCACACCAGTCATTGAAGAGCAGCAGCAGGTCAAGAACAATGGCCTCTTTGGCTGCTGCCCTTCCGGGCCGTCAACTTACTCGATCTGGTACGCCAATTCCCAACTCCGTGAAAATCATGCACTCTTGAAATCGAGAACCTTGCTAACATATTGTCCCAATTGCCTCTCGCAGCTCGAGTACATCTACCTCTAATATCCCGCCGAACCTTCTTCTCGAACCCTTCCCTCCGAAACCAGGACGAACAGCCCCAAACTAAAAAGACTGGCCCCAAAGTCAGCCATCGACCACAAGCTCCCAAACGTGGTAGTCTAGGCTCGGGCTCCATCTTCGACGAGGAGGATGGCCCCAAGCTCACGACAACGGGCCGTACCCCTACCAAGCGGCCAAAAGAAGCCGGGGAAGAAGCCGCACAAGCAGCCCCCGCCGGCCCCGTAGCTGAATCTCTCGACAGTCGTGACCCTGCGGCCATGGAAAGGACACTGAACCCCCACCCCCAGCGACGTGCCCGATGGCAGCGTAAGATGGTTATCCGCGACATCCGCCGTCGTGGTCGGTTGACGAAGCAAGAAACCATCCTCCGAACGGAACGAGAATCCCTCAGCAAGTCACACTGGTTCAAGTCCTCCCTGAAGAAATTAGGCCCTCTAGCCCGCCAGATTGCTGGCAAGAACATCGACGACGCAATCCTCCAAATGCGATTTAGCAAGAAGAAGGCCGCCATCGACGTAAAAGCCCATCTGGAACACGCCAAGAACGAAGCCATGGTCGTCCGCGGTATGGGTCTAGGAAACAACAAAGAAGGCGAGGACCCCAACGTCCCAGCAAACAAGGAAACCACCAAACCAACCGTCATAAAACTAAAATCCGGCGCCCGGAAAACCATCACCGATCCATCCTCCATCTACATCTCCCAGGCGTGGGTGAACCGCGGTCCTTACGGGATGGACCTTGACCACCGTGCCCGCGGTGTTATCAACAAACTCCGCCCACCATACACAGGTCTCAGCGTCGTGTTGAAGGAAGAGAAGACGAGGATACGAGAATGGCAGGATCGGGAAGCTAAGGCGCTTAGGCAACGGAAATCGAAACTTTGGGTCCATCTACCGGATAGGAAGATCTCTGCACAACGACAGTATTATAGCTGGTAGGGTGATGTTGGATTATTAGATGGAGTTTTATTACTGTCTGTTTAGATGATCGTTTCTGTTTCCTCCTACATGTAACTACCGATCTTCCCCCTTTTTCTCTTTGTCTGTAATACTATTTGCTATCTCTAGCTACTACAAACTTTTCTTCCTCCGAAATCACCATGTATAACTTATGGTAAATGCACAGATTTAAGCTTGTTCTAGCACACATTCGGGCGGGAAAGAAAGTGTTTGCACTTATGAAGCTTGCCTCCTGTCTCTTAACTTACGAAAATATGGAAGAAAACGTTACTCACTCTCAATATATCTAGTTGATCCTTTGAGCTGACAAAACTTGATGATGACGGCAATCGCCTTCTGGTCCCCCCGGCGGATCCTTTACATTAGTATAAAACTCGCAAACCCGATGCCATTGACGCCAAGATCGAAATTTGTTTCGATATGAGGGGGGGTTCCGAGCCATTTCATACCCCCCTCCCCCAATCAACCTAATCCCACAGGTCCCAGACACACGATTTTGAACTGGTATCTGATATTAAAGGCAATATCTTCGCCCTCATGGGCTTGGCTTTTTTATAGTGTTTGTGCGCGCCCCACCGGGAAAGAGCCTAGGTAGTCAAGTTTCCAATAATGAGGGCTGGTGGGAGCCTTTCAGGACCGAGAAGCGGCAACCACAGTACCAGAATGGTTCCTCCTGCCAGTGTGCGGAAGATCCCACGACTCTTTGAAGATACAAAGAGCGTTAATACCGGGGTGTCTGCTTCCATTCTAACTGGGAGCTATCATATAGGCAAGGTCATAAAGAAGGGCATGTTTGGCTGTGGGTTTGCCCAACCACTTTTTATGGACTCTTTATAGTCTCTCCATGGAGGTTTGGTTTCTCTGGGTTCTCGGAATCCTCTAGGGCTGATCGGGTGGGAATGCGCCGCTATCCCGGGTGCTTCAGGGCATCCAACAAGGGAGATGTCTTCTTGGGTTCTCTGAATCGGTGCAATCTAGGGACTCCCTCGCCTAGATCACTTGATACGTTATGTAGAGCCAACTGGGTCAGTCAACCCAGGCATCCACTTCAAGAGGAAAGGAAACTTGAGAATAACAAGACTGCTCTCAGTTCTCTCCATAGTGTATTGCTTGTCTCTAATCATGCGACCTTGTGTACAAAGGTTCTACTCGTGGAAGCCTGTGAATATTGGAAAAGAAGTGAGAAAGAAAAGTAACAAAGTTGAGTTCTCTATTGTATCGTGAGCTCTCCGCACCGGCTTCCGATGTGGGGAGATGTAGACAGTATGTAGAATTTCTGTATGCAAAACTGGAACTCTCAGGGGTAACGAATGAGTTGGTCAAAGCGTTCTCACATATCAACTTTTCGGCAAGTCGTCTTTCTCCGCAAAACAACTTGCCGAGTCTGTGTTTCAAAGCTCACAGCTTTGCAGGGTTAAATATGGGGTTCCATCTGTTCATCCCGGTGAAGAGTCAGGCGCCACGTCGCATGAAACTTCAACTATATCCGGACCGAAACTTGAGCACATACCATAGTTGACCACCAAGCGACAACAGGAAGAGCTTGGTGGCTTTCTTCCAGTCCGGTCGACCAAGCCGGGTGTGTCATTGCTAGCTCTTGTATCCCTTTAAAATTGTTTCACGTTTGTAAATGCTATCTTGCTCAATCGCTGCCGAGACCTGCTGCCGAGACCTCCTTGGGGAACCCGGGCCCGACGAACCTGCAATATTTTTGCACAGACCATGAGAGACTGCCAACGATAGCAACTGCAACCATCTCACTCTACCCCGGAGTCTCGAACCCAGCAGATATGCCAAATAGGCTCAGATGCCCATACCCTGCAAGGGTGGCGTCGCGCGCGCAAAAGCTAGCGAACAGGGTGGTGTTCGAAGTCTTGCAAAACGCATATATCGCAGATCTGCCGTTGGACGCTTAACAAGTCCGTTTCTGCTTGGCAATTATGAACCCAGAACGGCGGCGGATTCTTCCTTGTTTATAAAACGAAGAATAGCGATGTCCAAATAACCGACGGTTCAATCGGTTCTTTTTTCCGTGCTTCAAAGCTATTTTGATGGAAAAGGAGGGCAAGTTTCTTGGAGAATGTGATGGACATCGGGATAAGATCGGGGTGTATGGCCCCCCGGGGTGTATGGCCCCCCGGGGTGTATGGCCCCCCGGGGTGGATGGTATAAATGGGACGGTGCCCGCCCTTCGTGGAGCACTTTTCGTCGCGTGGTACAGCTGAGCAAGAGTTCAATTGCGTCACTAGCTTCACTATCGACATCAACATGAAGTCCCTCGCTGCGTTCGGCCTTGCCGCCCTCCTACCATCTCTCTCCTCAGCTCACTACTTGTTTCCAGACTTGATCGTCAACGGTGAGATTAGTACCGGATACGTACATGTCCGAGAGCACGACAATGGCTTCGAGCCGTCGATGAAGGAGGACATCGTCAATAGTGATGACTTCCGCTGCAACAAGGGCTCGGAAAACCACATGGACATTGAGCCAGCGGTGGTCGTGGCTGGCCAGGATGAGGTCGGGTTCCAGGTCTCTCTAGGTCAGGGTCTTTTCCACCCCGGTCCAATCACGGTATGTAATGGGATCCTGGCATATGATATACACTCCATACCATCTACTTTTTGAGTCTCCCACTAACGGAATGCCGCGTCCAACTAGATCTACCTCTCCAAGGCGCCGGGTGAGGTCCGTGAATACGACGGATCCGGAGACTGGTTCAAGGTGTATCAGCTCGGCACCAGTGACCCATGGGATGGGACCGACGAGGGCTGGCTTACCTGGGACCAGAGCCAGTTCACCTTCCTACTACCAGCTGAGATCCCTGCCGGTCAATACTTGATGCGAATTGAGCAGATGGCCGTTCACCAGCCATACGCCGGCAAGGAGTTCTACTTCCAGGTATACCCAACCCATCCAGTGTCTTCCAACATCATTCACTCCGACAGAAGCTAATCAAGAGACCTCGCAGTGCGCTCATCTCGACATCCAGAGTGACTACACCGGACCCGACCCAAGCCCGACAATTCAGTTCCCTGGTGGTTACAACGGTGACCCAGCTCTTGACTTTGATAGCTGGGTCCAACCCCCTCCGAGCTACTGCCCCATGCCTGGGCCAGCACAATGGCCCAATGGCGAATAAATATCCGGATGATGGCGAATATAACAGGTTCTCCCTAGCACCTGTACACTTCATGAGCCTCGACCCCTAGAGATACCCGTTGGAAAGAATATGAGTGCAAGTTCACGATTAGGAATTTACCAATAGCATTAGTCATGGAAGCTTAACTTGACGATACCTCATATTGCTTCCTTGTTGATAATAGGTCTGTCATTACAGAAATACTTACTTGACCCTTGAGTTTGCATTTTCATGAGAACTAGAGTACCCTGAACACATGAAGTCCATATCACGCTTGAATTACTTGGGAAGCCTTACAAAGAAGCATACTACTACCAGCAAGAAACCGCTTGACCTCTCTTACTTGATATACTAAGCCCAATTACTACGCATATTTACTACTTGGGTCAACAGACATGTAACTGATTCACGGCGTACCTCACTACGTGATGACCCTACTAGCCCCGCGGGAGCCATTCCACCGCGGGACATCCTCCCGCTTAGGGATAGAGAACGAAATTAATATGTAGGGAAAGGGCAAGGAACATGGAAGATGTTTAATAGAGCTACCTAGCCAGACTTGTGCAGTCTGATACATAACTTTCCAATCAGGTAAAATCTCTCTCCATCTGAATTCTCACTTTCCCATTTTTGTGTGTCTCGCTTTGATGATGAATTATTTAAACGCTTCAAAACTGAACTGAACTTTGGTGTGAAAAAGAATGAAGGGGCTTGCACGCAGGTGAACATACATGCATAGAAGTGAAGGAAGTTTAGTTAAAAAGGAGGGAATGGTTGGAGAATAGAAAAGTTTCAAAGATAGAAAAGAAAAAGAGGGTGATGTAGCAATCTGGTAAAAAGCATGATGTGCTAGAAAAGGGGTCTAGGAGAATGGAAAGTAGGTAAGAAGTTCAAATGATAAAGAGTGCAAGTATCAATTTGGCCCAAGAAGCATAAGTAGGAGAGAAAGAAGAACAAAATGGATAAAAATGTGAATAAGAATGTCGCAAAAGCAGAGAGTGTTGCGAGCCATTAGGCAGCAACTGTAAGAAAGTGATAAAGGAAATCCAAGGAGTCATGAGGGTCGTTCGGTGAATGTGCTATATCGTGACCACGCCCATCTCACATTCACGTCTTCTTGACGCCTCCCTTCTTATTGACGCGAGGGGTCTTCTCGACAGCATCCATGTATTCCGGTTTGATATTAGGCAAGATCTCAATGTCAGGAAAGTCTGGGACGGTGTCAGGTTCGTCGGTGAGAGGAGCTAATTCGACCCTGAGGGTGTCAAGGATCTGGATGATCTCATCGAAGGTTTTATGGTTGCCGGCGATGTCACGGAGCCACTTGGGAGCGGGGCAGGGGACGATTCTTGGGCTCTTCTTTTTAGTTCCCGCAGGGGAAGAAGCAGATAGGGAGGTAGGAGAGGCGGATGAGAGGTCGTTGATGTCGACGGCAGAGTCCGGTTCAGGGCTCATGCTCATAGAAGCTTCACTTGCGGCGGTGTTCGCGGCGGATTCTGCATCGGCGGCTGAAGTAGGTGCGTCATTGTCAAGCTTATTTGCACGGTCGGCCTCGCGCCTGCGTAGTTGAAGGTTAAAGCTTTCCACCCCTCCCCATGCGTCCATGTTCTCAACTGCCCTGATAGCAAGTTCACTTTGGTGAACACCCCAACCATTCATGCGATACTTGGCGCGCTGGTAGTGTTTGCGGCAGTAGTAGGTCCAAATCCCGTCGGGAAGTGCACGAGTGCACTTCTTGTTACGACCGAAGATATGGGAGACCACTTTGCGGTGGTATACCGACTGGGTTGGGCATGGCTCTTCGTTGAAACGGCAGATAGGGAGTTCGGCAGATCCACCAGTTGTAGTTTTGTCGGAAGGCATATTGACGGTAAAGGCCGACAAGGTTTGTTGGGGTAGAGGTGGTTCAGGGGAAGTAAATGCGGGTTGACCAGGTTCTCGAGAAGCGGAGCCGATATATGTGCAGTTTCTCTCGTTTAGTAGTTCGATGCCAGTCATATCGATGAAGTTGATTAACAAGCTGTTGAAGAGTCGGTAGAAGAAGGAAGAAGGTGTGGGTGTTAAGAAGTAAAAGATGGAGCGAACCGATAGTTGTCATAAATGGGGAATAAAGCTCGAAGGTTTTGATCACAACGAGATAAATCGGCGCTAGACGAATCTGAGCACCAAACAAACTCGTGAATGGGACCGGTGAGTATGCAAACTGGGCTAAGAAAAAGAAACAGGTGACTCTTTAAAAGGTCCTAGGTGTGTGAAAAGGGGGGATGTGTCATTGCAACTTGTTAAAGCGGTAGCTGCCACCAGGGAGGTGATGAAAGGGAGGATATAAAACTTTTAAATAACCCCGCCTCCAAAGGAGCTTCAGGAATCATCTGCACCTCTTCTAGCTCCTTGGGGTAGAAAATCACAATCAGAGACAGGGTCTTGTTTTGGGGAAACATGGAGGGAAACAAGATATAAAGCCTGGGAGAGACACTATCTCAGGGCAAACAACATTGTTTTCTCACTATGAACTACTGTAGAGTATTTTCTGAAAGGAAACTACTACGTAGGCCCATGTCTGAATTGAGAATCAGTCTCGAGAAGTGTCTGAAGCTCGAGTTTAAAACTAAACTAGAGTGGGCTCAATCCATACCATTGCACGGTATCTGGGCGCTGGGCCGTTGTATTAGCGCACGGGTAAAAGGATAGGAAACACTCCCCAGAATGCTTTCTTTCCCCTCCACATAGTAATTGGTCAAGATACTATGGGTATGCGGGAAAAAAGCGCCTCCATGTGGGGTAATTAAGAGCTTATGCAATAAAAACTCATGGCCTGGAATAAGGTCACGGTGGGAAGATGCTAGCAAAAACGTGGACCACACGCCTACGACATGCTATAGGAGGGTAAATGAGGGGCATGAAAACAAAATTCATGCAGATGCGGCAGAAGATTCTGGGCTCCTTGGGGTAGAGACATATATGAGACTCCGACTGCAAAGGATAACGGGGGTTCGGAGTTTAGAGCCGATTTTCGGACTCTTTGTTTCCACGATGCTTGCTAGCGACTTCTTCCCCGAAACTGGATTCGGAGAGCTATGAGCTTGGACTACCGCAGACTGCTGCCGATAACCAAAACAGGATTCACCGGGAACCCTGATAAGGGGATTACAGGCGTGGCCTCTCCTAAAACAATGGAACGCAATGGTCAAAAATGGCCCGACAACAGTGGTAAAAGAAAACTTCGATGAAACTAAGCGCGCAGTTTCTTTATCTTTGGCAGGGAGATCAGAGCTTCGAGACTTTAAATGTCAAGCATTCAAACGGTAAAACACCCAAACAAGGACAACCTGACGCAGTGTTCCAGTGCCTCTCTTCAAGGCGAATTTGAAGATAACAGCAACATAGCGTTGAAAGCGATAAGTCCAAATGCGGGGTCTCCAAAGTCGAGATTCAGGAAAAATCACGCAAGGGAGGGAAAAATCCTCAGTGCGGCATTGATATGGCCTTGAGAGTTGAGACGCGGTTTCAGCAATGGTGATGTTGAGAGTAAGTTTGTGACATGAATGGCCTCAGCCCTAACTTGAGCAATTTGGGAATAGTGGAGGCTTGGCATCATCACTCTTATCCGATGGGCATCAATCCAGCTCTGGACGTGTCCCCTTCATGTTCGATAAAGACGGGTTACTCTAAGAAGAAGAAGTTCTAAACCAAGACTGTCAGGTATCCCGGCTCAAAAACAACTGCAAGTGACTTACTCTAATGGCTGGGTTGCCGACAAATATCTTTGTCAGACCACCCTAGCAGATTATGGACACAATAATCGAGCAGATCGCGCTGCAGGTTGCCTCGATACGAGACCGTCGATCTATCATCACTTCCGAAGCCCAGTATTTCGTACAACTGGGCGGGACTTGGGGTGTTCCAGTTTGGTTTCGGCGAGAGCCCTAATCTGATCTTGAGGAGAATATTTGTCCAAAGTCACGCCAAGACAAACAAGGTATGGATCAAAGAGAGAACAAGCACTGTCTCATATTTCGGGGAGAGTTCCCGCGAATAACAAACTGAAAAGTCTTCAACCTCATCGCCTGGAAGGTTTGCGTTTGCCGTGAAGAAAGAAAACTTGTGGACGTTGAGACGATGAGACGAAAACACGCCAAGTGTACGTTGGAACCGCGTGGCTGACTCAGCTGGCATATCATTTCTTGGCACTGGAGCCTCAGCCTTGTGTTGACTTTGAGGGGAAGATATAAAAGACCCTAACGCTCTTATGGATTCTGCTCTCTTCAGGTGTCTTAGGAACAGCTGAGTTGGAGTTAGCCTATTGAATATTAGATGAAGATTTGTCTCTCTAGTCTTTCTTCCCTAATGGTACTAACTTCACTATCGAAAAAGGGCAAACACACGTTAACAGGCTAGAGAAACACATTCTACAGCTGTTGATACACTGACACACTTCTCAGATCCTCAAGATTCTTTGGTTTCTTCCGTTAAGCTTCAAAAGGCTGATGTTATTGCCTGTGCTTCCCGTCTTTTTTAAAACACACGTGTTTCCCCAGTGATGGTCTAGTATCAGTCAAGGAAAGTCCATCTCAACACAGTGCCTTCCTAGGCACCTACCTAACATTCCATTATTTCCGGGCCTGGTCAATATCAACAGCATGGCCTTCAAAACTCCAAAAGCTGAGAGTTCAGCTATTCCAATCGTGGACCCTACCAAACCGAAAGCAGGTTCTAGGAAATCGACGTCGACATCCAACAAGGAGAACGCCGCAAAAGCCCCATCATCGGGCCCGGAACAAGGACACGCCATCAATGGATCTGCAAACTCGCCTCCAAACGACTCTTCAGAAGAAAGCGCTCCCGCAGAAATGCCACAGAGATTTGACACTCAAACGAACGGGATTAGGAGTCAAGGAACGGGATTAATAGAAAACGGCGCGGCAGGCATCAACTCAAGTCTGAGTGGCCTTGGAACGGGTAGAGGGGGTACTGCCATTGCCCCCACCCTTAATCTACACGGACTCGCCACTCGTTCTGTCCATTCATCGAAACCGTCGCAGGATACCGGCCAATGGAAACCAGACATATACGCTGGGAGCTACATACCTGCGTATCTCCTCGCGATTAACGAATCTCCCTCTATAGAATACAACTGCACGGCACTCGATACGATTAACTTCCAGAAATATGTCTCCAGCTTCGCAGGAAGTGACTTCCTCCAGCCGATGGTCATCGAGGACATGCCAAATATTACAAGCATACCGATCTCACTTTCCAGGTTTGCTAAGAACCTCATACCCTCCAACTATTTCTACTACTTTGACGAGTGTCTACTTTTGGAAGCGGCAAAAAATTCCACCGAGCTTGAAGATTACAACCTCTACGATATGGAACTGCATTCAACTGACCCCCGACAACAACTTTATAACTTACGTGTCCCAGGATTGCGTGACGATGCGCCCAGTGTAGAACTGGGAGACACAGTACTAGTCCGTCAGATAGTCCATGCACCAAATCTTGCCCTACTAGGGGCAGCTTGGCTTGAAAATAGACACCTGTCAAGTGGCGCAGTTGCACCCGGCTTCACTGGCCATCAGCATCGTGCCGTTGTCTGGGGAGTCTCGCGAGCCAAGGAAACTATCGTTCTCCGCATAGACAAGTTCATTCCGAGTTTCCCACGTTGCAATATTAAATTCGTCGTGCAGCCCAATACCTTCCTCCCACTATGGAGGGCCGTCTTGGATATAAACGGTGGCCATCCCAGCTCTCAGTCTGCTGTTACTGAAGGGTGCGGGGTGGCTTCGAATGAATTGACCTGG
Organism: Arachnomyces sp. PD_36; assembly: GCA_032988195.1. Lineage (NCBI taxonomy): Eukaryota > Fungi > Ascomycota > Eurotiomycetes > Onygenales > Arachnomycetaceae > Arachnomyces > Arachnomyces sp. PD_36. The sequence goes on along the minus strand of JANTQE010000016.1, from coordinate 358,693 downwards.
CTCCGTCATATGCTGTTTCCTAGTCCAGGAGATGCTGTTATCCAGAGGACCTTGCCAAATGGCTCTTTTAAGCTGAACTGGATTGATAATGATCTAAACTACGAGCAGATGAAGGCCGTCGATTCTGTTGTCAGCCGAAACTACGGTGATATTCCATTCCTGATTTCCGGTATACCTGGATCTGGCAAGACTAAAACAATTGTGGAATGTGCATTGCAGCTGCTTCAGAGTTACGGAAAAGCCGAACCTCATATCCTTATGTGTGCTCCTTCCAACCCAGCAGCAGACACTTTGGCACTTCGTCTTGCTCGCCATTTGCAACCCAAAGATCTATTCAGGTTGAACGGTTGGACAAGAACGTTTGCAGAGGTTCCCGATCAGTTACTGCCTTACACCTTCACAGACAATGATCTCTTCTCCCTTCCCAGTTTCGAAAAGCTAATGAAATACAAGATCGTGGTAACCACGTGCCGAGATGCGGATATGCTGATACAAGCTCGGCTAACGAATCGGGACCTCATGAAGCTTGGGCATAGGATGTTTTCGTCGATGTTCCAGGGCTCCGATCCTCCCCAAGAAGATTTACTCCATTGGACGGCCCTTTTAGTTGATGAGGCTGCGCAGGCTACTGAGCCCAGCGTTTGTGTCCCTCTCAATGTTGTTTCGACACCGCTGAAACTTGGTCCTCGAGCCGTGCTAGACACCGACTCGTCGCCGCACCCCATCTTTGTCATGGCAGGAGATCAACACCAGCTTGGACCTAGGGTTTCCAACGACGAAACAGCCCTCTCAGTGTCACTCTTTGAGCGACTGTTTTCTCTACCAGTATACGCTGACCACCCCCTCTCGCGCCGTAACGGCCCCTACAAACGTCTTACTCAGGCGATGTTACCGATCCCTAGGCCTGCCTTTACCAACTTAACCCGCAATTACCGGTCCCATCCCGCTATTCTATCTGTCCCCTCTGCCCTCTTCTACAACGATACTATAATCCCATCCGCTGTTCCACCAGACCCACAGGGTCCAGTACCCACATGGCCTCGCTGGCAACAACCACACCGATGGCCCGTGCTCTTTTCATGCATCACCTCACCAGACGAAGTGGAAGATATCCTTCAAAGATCGGGAGGTAGTGGGCTCTTTAATCGTGGAGAAGCTCTGAAAGCTCTGGACATCGCAAAATCGCTGCTAGAACACTCCAGAACCATTGACTACGACTCAATTCTACCCTCATCTCCAACAACATCTCCGGCCCGGCCTATTACACAAGAAGAAATAACAATCGCCACCCCGTTCCGTACCCAAGTAGCTCATCTCCGAGAAGTATTCCGTGCCAACAATTTATATTCTGTGAATATCGGTCCACTAGAGGCGTTTCAAGGCTTAGAGACTCGTTTCTTAATCATCTGTACAACTCGCACACGGTCCGAGGAAAAGTTCATTCATCACGATCAAGCGATGGGGTTAGGCATCATTGGTGAGAAACGGAGGTTTAACGTCGCCTTAACGCGTGCTAAGGAGGGTTTAGTCGTTATTGGAAACCCAGAAGTCCTATCTCGACTTGGAAAGGATGAGTCCTGGAGGGCATTCTTGGGATTTTGCGCCAGGAATGGGTGCTGGGAAGTTGATAAGAAGGCAAAGGGCGTCCATCAGGGGAGGAAATATTGGGTTAATCAGCTTTGTGGGAAACGTTGGGGTTGTAGTGATAATGGGGAAAGTAAAGCTGCGTTTATGGGGCATGTGAGTAGGTTGGAACGGGGTTTGTTGCTTGCTGAACAGGGGGTGGAGGATGGTGAGGATGAGAATAATGGGGCGAAGGGGAAGGGTTCGCTTGGAAGGGGGCAGCATTCTTATGCTCAGGATGATTATGATGCTGCGATGTGGACTTCGGGGATGGTGGCTGAGGAGGTTTTGAGGGGGTCTTCGGATTGGGATTAGTTACCAATTGGCTTCTCTGAGCGGAAGAAGTCCGTTCCGAAAGCGGTGTATCCTGACAAGTTTGAAAAATCATTGATACCCCCGGTACTTGAAGTCTGTTGGTCACTGTCAGGTGACGCTGGAGTCAAACTGGGGAAAGTCTTTGGAAAAAGTTGATCATGATAGTCCTGAAAAGGTATGAGACGCTACGATGAAGCACATTCTCGTCCTAGTTCGGCTCCGAAAAGAATACAAGAATAGGGGAGCGTGGTAGGTGTTAAATTCCAACAAAAATAATATATATCTGGAGTCATTCATTTTGACACTCCAATGACGAAACCAAACCGGCAAAGCTGTGCCTGAAGAAAGTACTCTAATCGTTTTCTCCACAGCCAAAAGAAAGCTTCAAGTCTTCGAAAAAAGTAAATTATATTAAACAGAAACGAAGATTATCATGATCTCGGCGGTAAGTAAGCGTCGTGTATCGTGCCGAAGAGTAGAACCCATCCATCCATCCGTCAGTCCATCGTAGCGGGTAAGTTAGGTTAAGTCAACTTATCCTTCAAATAAAAAAGAACAAGCAGAAGGATAGGTAGATAGTAAGACAAAATGCTAAACGCCTTTTTTTCCCGTCAATCGATATCCATCAATCCATACCATTCATCCATCCGTTCAAAAAAAAAAATCAAAAAGAGGGCGAGCAAACAAATTCGTATCAAGATAGCAAGAATAAACAGTAAAGGATAAGACAAGAAAATCAAAGGGAGAGGGCGATGCAAAGCCTAGTAGTTCCTTTGAAGGAACAGTCGTCTCCCAAATATATGTAAATAACAACAGCGCCGTGAACGTCCGATGCAAATAAAGGGGAGAAAATTGGTGGAAACGAGTAAGTTTCCAACAAGGTATCTTCAAAAGAAAAGAGAGAAGGAAAGAAATTGGGAATAAGAGAGGTCTTTACATAGGTCTTCTCATGAGTCTCCCACCACCGAAACCGGGGCCAGATCCGATAGTGCCAATGTCTATCCTCTTCATCTCCTCACTTAGGGCATCTGCACCACCTCCCGAGTACGGACCCGGGTAGTTTTGGTTCCCGGGGTGTATCGGTACTTTTGCTGGGATTGGAGGACCGGAATTAGGGGAGTGGTAGTAAGACCCGGCCGACGGGGAGTGAGATGAAGAGGTAGGGGGACGTTGGTTTTGTTGTGGTGAGTAATATGGAGAAGTACTGTGTCGATTGCTGTTATTGTCATATGCCGCGTAATTTTCCCGTTCTCGGAGAGCGTTATTCGCGCGGGGTGGTGTGATAGCTGCGTCGCTGACATGAGGTGGGATATACGAGTTTCGACGACCAGGTTGTTTCTGAAGGCGATTACGTCCTGCTGGAGCTGCGGGTGAACCAGAGTCTGTAGTCATCTGAGGTCCAATACTATGCCGGGATGACGTGATCATAGACTGAGGGCGTTGTGTTTCGGATTCCCTGGGTTTACTAGACGCAGGGGCATTTTTAAAGCGTATGACGACTTCTGGTTTCCTTGACTTCCGCTCTGGCTCTGGAGCCCAAGTATCGGTAGGAAGGTGATCCGTGGGATCAATGACACGGCCATCGTTTCCGATGATTGGGCCGATATCACGAAGTTTTTCTACTTCCCGTTGGCGCGCTGCTTCCAGAGCCTGTTCTGGGGTCTCGTAGGGATCACCCAAAGGCTGCACAGATGATGAGCTTCCTACATTTGGATTCAATGCATCATAGGAGTCGGGAGAAAATGGTATCCCAGATAGGCTACGCTCTTCGCTTCCAGCAGGCTTGGGGCTCACAGATGGCCTAGGGCTGACGGATTTTCGAGCAGGAACGCTGCGAATATCAGGACTGACTGATCGACGTTTTGTCAATGCTAGTGAAGTCTCCTGAGGTTCAGCGTCCTCCACAGTGGGAGCAGGAGGAGGCTTTGTATTTTCAATAGCCATTTGGTATGCAGGAGGCCCACGTGGTTGCAGCGGCTGTGGAGAGGTTGAGGCTGGTAGAGCAACATAACTTCGTCTCCTATCAACTTTGTTTTCGTACATCATTCGCTCGGATTCAGCATCAGCAATAGCTGGGTCGTACCCAGCGACAAGGCTTGGAGGTACCGGACCCTCGTTAAAATTATCGCCAAAGTCTTGAGACGGGTATCTTCTTGGCTGGCTATATGACGTCTGAGATGATGCCGAGTAAGAGGGATACGAAGGATCCCGTTCAGTAGATGGTGATACCGAACGTGCATCTGCATGATACGCGATATAAGCCTGTGGCTGCTGACCAGGTGAGTTACCCGGGGCTCTTGCTGGTGGTTGGTTCATAGGATCTGGCATGGGTATAGGTTGTGACCTATTGTAAACAACTTGATGAGACGGCTGACCAAGACCATCACGATGGGCAGGCGGTGGAGGGGGTGGTCCCGGATCATCCTCGAACTGCGGAGGCATAGACCCATAGGGAGCTTGGAAATCCGCACGGCTAACAGAATTCCGCAATGGGCTATCTCGGAAAACGTCGTTTTTGGTGGGTGATGAGCTGTATCGGTTGTAATGACTACTTCGGTCGCCGGAACCAGGTGCCGAGCGGGGTTGTGGAATATCTTGCGGTGACCCATAGCCGTTGGGTGTTGTATATGGCGAGTTTCTTGAACCCCGAGATTGTGGAGGATAGCCGCTGTTCCTCTGATTCTCGGGTGTGGTTACATTATGCATACTTTGCCTTGGTGGAGTCTCATACGGATTCGCCGAGTATGGCGTATTGTGCTCTATCGGCGGTGCATACCCATCTCTAGGATCCTGTGGGTGGCGATAATCCCCAGGCTGTTGCCCTTGGGCGAAGTCGGGAGGCGGTTGGGAGTATCGACCCGAGTCCACTGGGGCCATCATCTGCTGAGATCGAGGATCGTACATATCAACCGGTTCCTCCGAGAAACCACGGCTGTCACGAGGATAGTGTTGGCGTGGTGGAGCGTTGCCCATAGGATGTCGAGAATTGGTTGAAGCTCGCGGACGACCTACGTCGTTTGGAGACTCGTAATGCCTTTGCCCTTGGGACGGGGGAGTCTGATGGGGGTGCTCATGGGCCACGGGTCGCATAGGAGGATCAGATGGACCAGGACCCATAGACGAAGGCCTGTTGTCCGATACAGTCGGTCTGCTTGGTGGAGGATGCGAATGTTCACGGCTAGGCGCGGATTGTGCGTGTTCGGGAGCGGCGGGTCGGGGAGGGGTTGCTCCGGTTGGATCGGCGGGAAGAGGCCGTCTCTTCACTGGTTTAGGCTGTCGGGGGCCAGAGAGCGTGTGAGGTGTCGGGTTGCTCTTCACTTCCGCTTTTTCTACTTCCTTCCGTCGCTCAACTACCGCTTCGCTCTTTGGTCGGGTGTCGTAGTAGGTCAATTCGATTCGAATATCCCCCGAGTACTTCCCTTTGTATTGGAGCCCATGCCAGACATCATTCTGTCCTCCACCTTGGATGATAACATTTTTCAGGTCGATCCAGGTCTCTCCGATTAGTTCCGTTTTCTTGTCGTCATTGAATACGGAGACCTTCAGCTGGTAGTAATCGGGGGATTCGTGGACGGTAAAACGTAGCTCTTGATCCCTACGGAAGCGTCGTCAGCTTGTGTGGCTCTTAATTGTCGGGGCATGGTTGTCGTCCTACTTACCACCGTGGAGTCTGCCCGCCTCTCATATCCGTCTCTGTTTTCTTGGCTTCCTTACCAAGGCGAGCTGCACAATAAGGATTCTGTTTTCCCATCGTCTTCCTGTTAGGCAGATTCTTCGCTCGGTCGATGATAGCAACCAGCGTTCCTATGGCAGGACCGTCCACCGACATATCCGCGTATATGCCCGCGGTGTGCCCTCCCAAAGCCATTTTGGTGGCCTTGGAAATGGTAGTCGACGACGCCATCCTGGCGCTCGAATTCTAGCAATGACTATTCTCTGTGAACCAGGAATAGTCAATTGCTTCTCGTTTGGAAGAAAGGAAAAATCGGTCGTTTATAAAGAGGTCCAGCTCGTGATGACGAGGCACAGCGAATGAGCTGACGAATGGGGTGGGGAGTAAAGAATGGCGGTGGTAAACAAAAGAAGAAATAGAGCTATTCGACCATTGTACGCCAGTACATGGAACAAGAGAGAGAAGGGAACAAAGAAAGGTGAAGAAGGAATTATGATCAGCTCGAGAGCCAGGCCTCGAGATGCAGGAGAAACGAGCGTGTGTTTGTTGTTCCGTCGAGAGAGGAAGAGATAAAGCGGTAGAGATAAAGTGAATGTTTTGGTTTGGCCTGAACTGGGCCGATAATGGAGGCTGGGGGGGTTGAAGGGGAAAAAAGTGGCTGGAGAAACCTTGTCGGGCCTGGATCAGTTGACGAGTCAAGCAGTGGAAACAGGGCTGGCTGATATACTCCTTGTCAATGGCTTGTGAAAGCGCAGGGCAACGTCATAAGTTCATTAATATTATCTATATCATTGTAGAGAGAGATATCCGAAGAGAAATAAGCGTATAAACATCGTCGTCGTCGACACGAAGAAGGTTTGAAGATGTAAACAAACGATCGGAGAGTGTCATGTGATCATCCCACCGCCAAGAGATGCCAAGACTGGGATCCGAGGTTGGTAAGTCACGTGAAATAATATATCTCGGCATAACTTAACTCCGGGGGTTTCTCCGATCTTGAAAAAAATAATTTTGATATCAAAATCAACAGGCAGTGCGACAAGCAGCGGCACCTTGAGTCCTTACACGGATTACCACTATTTGAGAGTCTCTAAAATAATGACAGGTCTGCTACGATAGTCCCTATTTCCTCTATTTTGCAATTGGAAATTTCCCACACCCGTCGCAATGGCGGCGCCCGTCCTCCCCCTCCAGCAGGCTAAACTCCCCACCATACCCTCGACACGATTAACACCCGAACAACTCTACTGGAAGACCTTCAAGTCACCTCTCCTCGCACCATCACCGTCAAATAACCCCATAACCCACATCTCACAACCCCCCGCCCCGTCCTCCGCCTCCGCTTTCCCCTCAACCACAGTACCTCCAGATGTATTCACGGTTACAACGGGCACCCGTGTTCAGATATACTCAATTCGCACGCGCAAGCTCATAAAGACAATAACCCGCTTCGATGATACCGTACGAAGCGCAGATGTACGTGCCGACGGGCGTATCCTGGTGGCCGGAGACGAGTCTGGGTTAATACAAGTTTTCGATGTCAATTCAAGAGCAATTCTCAAGACATGGAAGGAGCACAAGCGGCCGGTTTGGATGTCAAAGTTTTCTCCGGGCGATCCGACTGCCCTGATGAGTACGAGTGACGATATGACTGTCCGACTATGGGATCTACCGAGTGAAAGCAGTGTGAAGACTTTTGCTGGTCATTCGGACTACGTGCGGAGTGGAGCGTTCATGCCTGGTCAGCAATCATCAAGTCTGATTGTATCCGGAAGTTACGATCAAACAGTGAGATTATGGGATACTAGAGTTGAGGGACGAGCTGCTATGACGTTCAAGCTCGCGGCAGCTGTGGAAACTGTCCTGCCAATGCCATCTGGAGGAAGCGTGCTGGCTGCGGCCAACAACCAAATAGCTGTTCTGGATGTCATAGCTGGGAAACCGCTTCATATGATTAAAAACCACCAGAAGACCGTCACCTCTCTCTCATTGGCGTCAGACGGTGGCAGACTAGTGAGTGGAGGTCTCGATGGGCATATGAAGGTGTTTGAGACATCAGGCTGGAATGTGGTTGCGGGCTCGAAGTACCCATCCCCTATCTTGTCGCTTGGAGTCATCTCTGGACCGTCACGAGAGGATAAGCATATTGCGGTAGGAATGCAGTCTGGCCTCCTTTCCGTCAGAACACGCCTTTCTGGGCAACAAAAAGTCCGTGAGCGTGAACGCCAGAAGGAAATGGACGCCCTTCTAGCCGGGAAAATAGATGAGCACGACAAGAAGGAGAAGCTGACTAGCGGGCAAAAGAGACGACTTCGGGGAACTGATTTCCTAGGCGAGGGGGTTGACATTGTGATCGAGGGTCAGGACCGGAAGGAGCGGAAGAAGGAACAGCCATGGGAATTAGCCCTCCGAAAGGGACGATATGCGTCAGCATTAGACCAAGTGCTTGCTACGGGCATGAAGATCTCCGTCCTAACATTACTCACAGCCCTACGACACCGGGCAGCTCTGCGAACAGCCCTCGATGGTCGCGACGAGGTCACACTACAGCCGATATTGAGATGGGTGTATAAGAATATCACGGAACCGCGATTAGTCGATGTTTGTGTTGAAGTGGCCATGAACCTTTTGGATATCTATTCCGGTAACCTAGGGCAATCGGCAGAGATCGATGGCCAGGTTGAGAGGTTACACCGACGGGTCCGAGAGGAGGTTGAACGGGCTCAGCAAGCATGGCAGACGAAGGGGATGTTGGAGATGTTGCAGGCATCGTAAAGGACTGGCTTCAATCTTAAAAGAAGTGGAAGGTGTATGTGTATCCGTGCATGAAGCGAAGAACCCTCTTTGTTGTTTGGATATGTTTGCTGGAGTAATATGGGCGAGCGGAGTTTGGATTCTACCGAAAGGGGAGGGTTGGCTGTTTATACATTTATTTGGGGAAAAGCAATCATGAGCGAAAGACTTTTGAGCACGAGTTATTCGACGATTAAAACAGGGGAAAGGTAGCATGATGCCAGGGAGGCAAAATATCACTTTGCGGTCGTGCTCCAAATGGTATATAAAACAGTTTAAACATCCTTCAGATCCCTTATATGCTCATATCTCAAACATGATTTCATCTGCGTCATGGTATATACATAGCTGTCGTCAAACCCCGGGGTAAGGAAAAGTGTAAACAAACCTACGCTCCATCAGCGTACAACCTCGTAAACCCACTCCCATCCTCCGGTGGCTGAAGCCAATTCCGCTCATCATAATTCCATCCCTCCGCCCCCTCGATAACATGAAATGTATACGCAAACCTACTCTTCTCACTCGTATTCTTCTCACTCTTATGCAGCACATTCCCATGAATAAGAACCAACGACCCCGCCTTAATATCCAATGTCTCAAATTCCTCCACCTCTTTCCCCTCCTCCTCACTCACATCCAAACCCTTAGGAAACCCATTCCCTTCCCACTCCACAAACTCCGTCCCAGCCCCATCCTTAGCCCGTACAAACCTCCTCTTAATCCTATCCCCCGCCCGCCTATGACTCCCCTTACACATCCCCAAACTCGCATTCCCAACCGTAGCATCCTGCAACGCCATCCACCACCCGACCGCACTCGGCGGGTCCGTATACAAGAACTCCGAATCCCTGTGTGGTGGCACCGCACCCCCGATCCCGGGCTGCTTACATATAAGCATAGACTGAAGAACCCTCGGATCCTTAAACCCCAACGACGCCGCAATCGCAGCGTTCCTCTCTCCCACTCTCCCCTTCTGCGTTATATTTGAAAACGGCTCCGAATGCGCGTGTAACGCATGCCCGATCTTGTTAATCGCTAAATGCTTAGGTTTTAACAGCGTAGATGACGTAGGTGAGAATGCCTCCTGCTCAAAGAAGAAGCGCACTTTATCACCCGATGTGAGGAAGTAATCGTCTCCGACGTGTTTTGCGGAGGGGTTCTCTGTGTCGTCGCCAGTTGTGAAGCGGGTCATGGGGTGGGATTCTAGTGGGAATTCGTCGAGGAGGGTGTGGGTTGTTGTGAGGAGGGAGTTTATGTCTTCCTGAGAGAGGTGGTTGGGGATTACGAGGTAGCCGTTTTCGTGGAAGGAGGTTAGTTGGGATGGGGTGAGGCCCTGGGCGGAGGTTGGGGCGGGCATGGTGGCTTTGGGGAGGGGTTAGAGGCAGTTGTATAGAGGTGAGTAGACTTGTTATTTTCTTATATTTTCGGTATAGTTGCTGGTGATTTTATATCAACGCCTGATGTTATTATGATGTTGAGGAGGGACGGGCAAGTTAAGTACTCCAACGGCTAACTCCGATAAACCCCGCCTTCGTATATCTACTCCAAATATCCACAACTCGGGCCGAACATTTTCTACCCGATGAATTTTTGACAAGATCCCTTGTATCTCCTCTTCTAATTGGCTTTCATCAACTTGCATACTAATGTTTTGGCTTTATCAAATTCTAAACTTGTCTCTGCCCCTTAAAAGCATGGACGGGGATACCCCGCGCTGGCCGAGGTTGTAACCAGCTAAACATACCTATATGTAGTAACCATAAACGTTCCTGGGCACACTTCACTAGTTGTGTCAAGAATATAGCTTCACGGTCAATAGGCATGTCTTTCGAGGGTGATAGTTGAGTATAGCACTTCTGATCTTCTTTGACGACCATTTTTCTGTTTCGGCGGCTATCAGAAATTCAATGGAGAGTCTATATATCGAGATTCACTGAGTATAAGCAAAGAGGGAAATATCCATTATTACATATTGCATTATAGCAGATTAGCATAGATAATTAGAATTAAACATTAAAACCGTCGTCCCAAAGTCCATGAACATTAATGGACAATTCCACCCCTGAGAGTAACCCACATCCTGTAATCACTTGCAGCAAAGGGTCTTGTTCAAACTACTAAAAGGGAGAGAACGGGACCATTCAAGCGCTCTGACCGACGCGATCCATCCTGATGAAGGTGTCGTGTTGAACCTTGGATTGCTTTCGCCTCCTATGGCAAATGGCACAGGCGGTGACGAAGAAGAAAATATGGATTATTCTTTCCTATCGTTAGCAGATATTCGAAGCGGCAGATGGTAGAGGAATAGTTACCCGTTCAACATTGACAAAACAACCCCAGTCCATCGGATAGCAACCAATTTGGATGAGAGATCATCGCATTCCGTATCCGAAATACGGAGACAGATAAACCCGGTTGCATCATTAATTGGCGAAGTCAAAACCGCAAGGCCAATCCCAAACAAAAGCAGGCCGCAGATGAGATCCAAAGAAATATATATGGCGGGGTGGATTGGGTTGTTGAAGAGGAGGGTCACGAAGAGAGCGACAATAGAGAATAGAAACGACACGGCGAACTGACAATAAAGCCTATTAGTCAAAGGTAACTTTCAAGGGACTTTCGGTGATGGCGGGAAGGGATTGGAGTTTCTTACTCCAGAGAGGGGGAGAATCTCGTATAGTGACCCTATGCCATCCGTGTAGACATATTGGTGCTGCGGTGTAGCCCAACCGTGGAGACAGCAACCGACGATAGCGAAGATAATGGTGATGATACGTAAGGATAAGACCAGCTTGTGCTCCTTGAATACGGCTGCTACAGTCATATTCAAGTGCTTATGTCGTCGTTCCAACTCTAGACGTAGGCCGGCGTTGATTAGGTAGAAATAAAAGAGCAAGCTTGTGGTATTTCCCGCAAACAGATTAAGAGTGAGAAGAATGGTAAGAAGACCCCGTCTACTTAAGGAGGAACTAAACGCATAGGCAGGACCAAAACTCGCTGAATGGCAGCATAGCCATCACAACTTCGCCCAGTTGAGCTTCAGCATCTGGTTCTCATTCTGGCAGCTCAGTGGGCCAATAACGTTTATTTGCGGTCGTGATCAACACTAAGGCGAATGATATTTGCGGGAAATATTCTTAGCCTGTTAAAAGCAGGAGAATCAACAACGATTATTCGCGTATAGAGAAGTTCCCGTCCGAGTGGGTGGCCTTATCAAAGCGTTCTTCGCGAGCATCGCCACGATCATCACCCGTCACTGCCTTTGAGCGAACGCAAATGAAAAGAGGTCTGAACTTTGAAGTCAGGCATTTTGTGTAGGAGATCATGTATCCTCCTACGACTGACGACTGACGACTGACGCTGGAAACACTCGTGTTGATTGACAGCTTTATGTCACTTGCTGATGTCGGGATCGGGAGATTTGTGTTGCTGAAGCCGCCGTCGATGGCGTCATAGCGCATGCTCGAAATAGTTTAATTCAACCGTCGTTGGCTTGGCGGCAACAGCCAACTCTTCCATCATCAACGTGTCTGTAGATGATGTTGATGAGCAGTGCCATAACCTGCGAACAGGAGAAGACTATCCGAGAGACATCTTTCCATTTTCTGGGAATCGAGATCCATCGAAATCTCACTGAGGGCCGAGATTCACTCAAACCCTCCTTTGTTAAGTCCCACATGAGGTTGAGGCTCCTGAAAGGGTTCACAGGTTGACACCAGCTTCACTAGAGACAAGGTTGATGGCGAGCGCTGACGTGAACTTCCTTGATCTCTCTAATGAGTTGCTGCTATGGATATTCGAGGCCATTCTGCGCGATGATGGTTACCATGGGATACGCGAACTCTGTACCATGAGACTTGTATGCAGTGAGTGAGAATAGACATTATAAAATCTAAGTCTAAAGCCCTATATTGATTCATGGGATTGCAGGAAGTTTCGATCGTTGCATCCTTCGCTGCTTTCGTACCTCGCAGAGAGATGCCGCATGGTTTACTTTCCGTGCGAAGGTGACCAGGTCTGCCTCATCATTGATGTCCCGATTGTTGCTTGATGATATAAAGGCTTCCGGAGCAGGTAGTGAGCTCAGGAATGCTATTATCCAAACGACTGATTTCATGATTCACCTGTCGAACAACATCTCAACCGACATATATTCTCAGAGGCAACGGTATTGGGAAGCTCTGAGTGCTGCTGTTACGACTAATCTTGATCATGGAAATATAACTTGCGAGTTTGGTTACATATCCGAAGATGAAGATGATATCTTGAGTGATCAGGAATTACTGGATATTGCCCTCGTTGGAGCGGCATGCGCCCGTGACACAGACCTCATTCAATCACTGCTTGGCAAGGGCGCGGATATCGACACCCAAAACGAAAACTTTGGTAACCCATTGTACATTTCTGTGGCTCAGCATATTGAGGAGTCCGTGGTCTTATTACTCGAGAATAGAGCAATGATTCTCGCTCACGAAGAAAGTCTGAGAACTGCTTTGCACGAAGCCGCCATTCAGGGGGCGGGAAACCTCCTACGAATGTTGATCCGACAAGAGGATGCAGATCTCAATTGTAGAGACTATGATGGCCGTACCCCCCTATCTTTTGCCGCCGAGGAGGGCTATCTGGACATTGTTCAGGTCCTCGCAGACCACGATAGCACTGAGCTTGACGACAAAGATGCTGGTGGTAGGACCCCTTTGAATTATGCTGTCTTATCTGGACATACAGAAGTGGTCAGATTTCTTCTGAGTTCGCCAGACATCAACCCGGAAATAAGGGATAATGAATCCAACACCCCCATAATACATGCTGCAGAGCTTGGACATAGAGACGTGGTGGAATGTCTTGCAAACTGTGATGCCGTTGTGGCAGATCGCCGAGGTGACAACGGTCGAACTGCCTTGAGTTATGCAGCCGAAGCGGGAAGGGAGGCAGTCGTGGACTACCTCCTAAAGAGGGGCGATGTTGTTGCGGATAAGGCAGACTATGCTCGCAGAACACCTTTATCATATGCAGCGAAAAAGGGACATGCGGCAATAGTGAAGTTGCTCTTAGACCGAGACGATGTGGAGCCGATAAATTTGGACTATAACAGTGGTTGGACCCCGCTTGTTCATGCAATTTATAACTGTCACGATGAAACGGTTGAACTCCTCCTAAACCGAGATACCACCTTCATTCCCGAGATGCTCAATCCGCCGTGGCCTGTTCTAGCTCGGACAAGCGAAGGCATACGGAATCGCTTGATCACGGAGTATGAAAAGATCACTGGCCGGGTCTGGGGTGAGGGTTGACCATGCCGTTTGGATAATAGTTATCTCACGTTCTAGAGCCCTGCAGTCTTAATCGCGCTATACCACCGAGTATATCGTCAAAACCAACGTGCAGCTTCTCGTCGGATAACATGCCTGGGATCTCTGGTGTGCTTCGAAGAAATGCACCAATATAGTGGCCTGCAGAATAATTTCACATTTTCTGCTCGGAACCTGAAACAAGATCTATGTTCTCAACTACTTCATTATGTTTGGGTAATATCGCCCACGTCTCTTGGAAGAACCGGGAGTGTATGTGTGTACCATATCACCACAGGGGAGTGTTTGCCAGTCGAGTACATTCCTCCATGTACCGATAGACACAAAGGGTTCGCCTATGAAAACAAGAGATTCGCTTCTTGTCCAGTCCTTAACCGCCAGGGAGGTTTTTTGGGAAGATCCGTGTCTATATTTTTGATGGCTTTTTAAGACGTATATCTGATACGACTGGGTTACTCTAATCTCCCATCTGATTTGTCTGAGAAGATCGGGAGAGAAATTACTCCGACTCATAACAGGGGTGTATAAATACCCCTTCACAGTCGGTAGGTCCCTTCTCGGGCAATTCAGGCGTGCAAAACGAAACTCCCTCGAAAGGCCCACGGACTCTACCGGGGTAGAACTTCCTGAAACGACGACGAATACGCCCATGATATCCATATTGGTTCTCATACCAGCTAAGGAACCCCCAAGAATGGGACATCAGCGCTGTGGGCCGTTTTAGATACGACTGTGCCATCCAGATTGGGTCTGTTGGTGAACACAGCGAACCGACATATCGAAAGACAAATATAGTAACGAGCCTGCCATTAACCAATTCAATCTTCACAGTTGTCGCGCAGTATTTGCAGGTGTGATGTCGCAGTGGATCATTATAGAGCTCGATCACGTCTGGATCGCGTACTCGCATGTGTGGACACAGTGGTATTTGGATATGTTTCGCGTGCTTCTCGAAGGGGGCGAATGTTTGGACGTGTTGCACGTGAGCGAGCGAAAAACTGTACATGATCCATCCGGTTTCAGCCTCTAGCGACGAGCGGGGCTCGAATCGGAAATGATACTTGTCTTCAAGTCGGATCCAGCCATTGGAGCGTGTTGGTCGTAAGTTTGGACTTGTCATGATGTGTCGGAGCTTGAAAAAGCTCATTTCGCGACATACACCGAACCAGATGTATCTTTTCGACGTGCAGGAGCGACGTGCTCTTTCTTTGGGATAAACGTCTTCCTTTGACCTCAATTTAACGCTCTTTGTCAATTCCTTGGGTGGAAAGTGTTGTTGCTCGTGTGCTGTCATGCATAACCAGCAACAGTACTTGCTGGGAGATCCTCTCTGAAGCAGACCGTCGTACTCCAGCATTCGCAGGACGTAGAAACGCGTTCTCCGTCTACTAAGATCAAGGTCGACTGATGATGCCATTTGCTGCCATGTGCTCTTGAAAACCCCTGTCTCTGTTCGGCTGTTCCAGAAACGGGCGCAGCTGAGCATCAGCATCACAACTTCCACTCGGGTCAGGTACTGAGTGATAATATATAGTATATCCTCTGGGAGCAGGCATAAGTACGCTGCCGAACCTCCGCGAGGCTTGCACCCCCTCTTGAACAACCGCCAAGCCATCGAATGTTAGGTAGTTAGTTATTTTAGAGAACGGAAAAGAGTTGTCAACTAAGGTCCTACTTTATATGGGTTAACGATGACGTTCTACCACGCAATATAACGAGGGGAAGTAACAAAGTTTGCGGCATCCCAAAGATGATGTTTTTCAAACTATGAAAACTCACGTCTAACTAGTAGGGCTTTTTACGTACAAAAATCATCTCTAGCTATCGGAGTCTTTTAGGTACAAGAAGAGAGGTACGGTTCGTCCACATTCAACTCGATCTTTCCACAGTTGTTGGGTATTACGCCTATATCAGCTCCTGTAAGCCCTAAGCTATAAGTTCTTGGCTCAGTGGTTTAGGCTCCAAGGATCCACCAAGAATAATGCTAAGTATTGTGCCGCTCCTCCGGCCTTGCATTTGGCCTCGAACAAGGCGCACTGCAAATGAGCTTCGAAGCGAAAAGTAGTGGCGTGTCGATGTAACGCTTCGGTAAGATCAAGGAACCAAAACCGAAGGCGAACGCTTCGCGATCATCAAGGTGCTGAAATCGGCAAGAGAAACCGGAGGGCAAATCGTTGTTGTGATGGAATGAATGAAAAGGGATCCGAGAACCCCAGGGTTTCGAAGTAAGAGTGATGTCATGAACAGCCCAGCTTTGAAAAAGGGGATTTTCCGGCGGAACGTTATTCGCAAGGCGATCTGAGGAAAAACGGCCGAGATGGGGGCGTTTTAGGGTTGCTGAGCTCTTCTAAGCCTTTTGGACCGGCTGTCGATAGTCCAAGATATGATGACGCATCAAGATTGACAGGTCTCTGTCGGAGCATTGGATGCCCAGGGTTGATAAGACAGTTGATTTCGCGCACGTATTTTTTCCGGGCAGAGATCGGGTTCACATCTTTCTTTCCTTGCTCCCGAAAGATAGTCCCGTCCAAGGAAAGAAGAAAAACTGTCCAAGGCAATCAAGAAGGAGCTATACTCGTGGCCATAACCACGCCTCTCGAGAGGAGAACCCGGAAAGAATCAACGAGAGCTGACACAAAGAAGTTGGCAGGATTAAGGGAACCCGGACTAGCAAGTGTCGGGCGAAAGCAGATATAGAGAAGCCGTGATACATGGTCCTTCATGACAGCTTCGGCACTCGCCTGGCATTGTGCACACTCATTTTAGGCCGATTAGCACTATATTAGTAGTCGAATTCGCCCGGAACTTTGATTCCTGAGGCTCAAGTAATAGTATTTGAACATACTAGTGACATACCTGATTTATATATTTGGAACATCTTCGGTTTGTCGATATCTCTAAGTTGGAAGGCAAGAGAACGTAGCCATATTTACTCGTCAAACGCGAAACGAGTATGCTGGATTCAAGTTAAAACACTTCTGTACCTGACTTTGGGAAGTTTATATTGTTGTTGTGCCTCTTATTAGAGTGAGCCTTTATATTTCAATATTTCCACGACCATGGACGCCTGAAGCCACGTAGGTGCTCCATATGATATCATAGTGCCAAAAAGGGCTCATATCAACGAAAAGGTGGCGACGAAGGGTATTTTCTTTAAATATTGCCTGCCATCGCCGTTAATTAGACATAATTTCTCCAAAGCACGTTGATCTGTTGATATACATACGTATGTTTTGCCATTAGCATTACCTGCCTTAGTCTAAAGAAAATATGGCACCAGTTAAGGTCGCGGTCATCGGAGCGACGGGAGAGACAGGAAGCTCGATCATAAAGGGGCTATTTGCATCCCCTACGGAATTTGTAGGTCAAACACCATATGTGTTAAGCATCAGATTCACCAAATCGAAATTCTAACTACTTCAATAATATTTGCTAATGATGGGATCAGGAAATCACCACACTGACACGACAGGAGTCAGTGCACAAGTCAGAAAATGAAACCCTGAGACAGCTGGGTATCAAAGTAATCCCTTATGATGCCCGGAGCCCAGTGGATGAATTAGCCAAGATGTTTATGGGGATCAAAGTTGTGGTTTCTGCGGTGGGTCCTCCTGGGTTTATGGACCAAATCCCACTTGCGACGGCTGCAAGAAAGGCTCGCGTTCATCGCTTCGTTCCTTGTTCATTCGCGCCGGTAACGCCACCGAGAACAGTCATAGAAATCCGCGACAGGGTAAGATAAGCTCTTCCAAAGAAGTTGAATATATCTATGACGTCGTTCCAGGATTAGGAGTGCTGATATCGATTCTAGAAAGAAGATGTTGTCAACCACATCAAGAAGATCCGTCTTCCATACACTTGGATCGATGTTGGTTGGTGGTTCCAAGGGTTGATCCCATCAATGCCTTCCGGTCGGACGGATTACGCCAAATATACAGCACTGACGGGAGATAACATGATCCCCGGGGATGGCAATATCCCGAATGCAATGACGGATGTTCGCGATGTTGGGCGATATGTGGCCATGATCATAACGGATCCCAGAACACTGAACAAAATGGTATTTGCTTATAGTGAAGTCCTGACGGCAAACCAGGCTTATGATGTGATGGAAGCGCTGAGTGGGGAAAAGATCCAACGCAACTATGTGAGTCCATAGCCGTTCTAGGCGTAGTACTTCTTGCCATTGCCATGTTCCATTCTTCTCGCTGCAAGCGACTTACCTTTCATAACAGATCAAAGCAGAAGAACTGGAAGCCGACATTGATGAGTCCCGGAAGAGCATCATACAAACGGATGCCGATTTTGGAAGTGTAATGACGGCTCACTTCCTCCAGTACTACTACTCGTGGGGTATACGGGGAGACAATACCCCGGAAAACGCGGAGTATCTCGGCTACAATAGTAGCAAAGACTTGTACCCAGATTTCAAACCGGCCAAGTTTTCGGATTTTGTGAAAGACTTACTCAATGGCAAGGTCAATCGAGTGTATGCGTATAAAGACCGAGACGAATATTGTTGAGCGGGGACATGTGGAATGATCTAAAGATCGCGTATACGCTATAGACTGTGTTGACCCATTATTAGCTGTGAAAGAGGGGTTTTGGATTGCAGAGGGGGTTTCTTTGGCGTTTAGTCCCGAGTACATACCCATATACCGATTGAATCTTGTCTTCTTCTAATAGACCCTTCAAGCCAATATGAGTTGAACTTGTGTGCACATGGGCACCGATTATCAAGTAACAACTGGCTGGTTTCCAGCCAAGCCAGAGTGTCATTGAAAGGTCACATATGGCTGTTCACGATGAGGAGAGAAGAACGCACATATATGCGCAAGAGATTTTGCATGGCAGTGGGGTTTGCCATGCCTTGGCTACGAGAAGATGGTCTTGAAAAGGCGTCCAAAGTTATGATATCCCGAGGTAAGAGAGGGTGAACGTGCATAATAATAGCTCCAACAGCTATGGCGTTTTAACTGCTTACTCCCCTGCTTACTACCCTTTCGTGGGGATGCAGAGTTTCGGTTCTCTCCCAAGAAAACCATGAAATATGATTTTCGGCACATCAAACCTTTCTCGTCCCTTTCTTCAAATGCTATTCGTCCTCGTCTTGCAAAACATTTCGGTTTCTCTTGATATTATTTCCGGGGGCTCCAACTTCGAAGCATTGGCATTGTGAAAATGTATGTAACCCTGGAAAGTACGGCAACGGTGCGAGTGGTTCAGCCTGATGCCGGGGTCAGGGAAGAAGTGACCTTTGCTATGAATAGTAGCATAATAACATGCAGATTTTGAAAGCCATCCTGGCTCGAACCGCACTTTGCTGTCAGGTCCTCCATTGTGCCTGACGTTGGTGACAGAATAATAAATTGCAAGACGAATGGCGAGGTTGAATGGTGAATTGTGGCGCCCATTTCGGTGTGCTCCATGCTTCGTTCCACCCCTTGAGACGTACATACACCCCTGATATTGCCGACGCGGCTCAGGAACAGGCGAATGACAAATATTGGCATCTTGCTGACGGTCCTTAAATTAGTATTGCCCTGGGGATATCTGCAACGTTCGGTGCGTCCAATGTGATTAAGACTTCATATTTTCGTATACAAAGTCAGCATCATGTGCCTTATGCCCTCTTTCCTTCCGTAATTCGTATCGTTTAGTGAGAAGATGGGCCACCGGGTGTGAGATGTTAGTCTCTTTCTTCGTGTCTTCCGTGAAATTTGCTGGAGTTTCATCTTCCGAGAGAGAGAAAAGCTTGGCACCATGTCGATCGTTTCCTTCTTGCTGGCCGGATATCACGTGCGAGTCATGGGATATCAAATTGTTCTCTCGTTCTTTTGTTTCTTCTTCCTCCGATAGACCGACCTCCACCAGGAATAGATCTCTTGCCCCAGCACATCCATCTTGCTCCAGGTTTAAGATCACAGGAACCCTTGTTCGTCGTCTTGGCCAGACCCTATCCTTATTAATTGCAGGGGTTGCAATTAATTCCATCTGTTCCATTTCCTTCCTCACGCCCAATAAGGCTCTCCCTCCGCCTTATTGCTCGCGGAAAGAGACCAAAATGACTATTTAAGGTGCTTTTTGAAGGGTTCAAGAAGCTCGGAGCTCTCGTTTCTCTTGGCCGGCTTGCCGTCTTCCCCCTTACCTTCTTCGCATTGACCAAGAGTTAAAGATAAAAATAAATGTAACGTCTAAAACAATGGTAGCCTTAGCAGGGCTATTTCGACCTCAATATAGCATCACCTTCGGCCATTTCTCGTGTTCGTTTCTCGTTTCCTGAGATTCCTCACTATCGTCGAATGATGCTCACATTTTTCCTCATTGCGGAGACATCCGTCAGTTCCAAGTCGGAACGAGAGTGGGCTTTTTTTGGATGCGGAGGGGACTTGAAATCATGGTCTTCTCCAAATGGGAAGTAAGATTAGCTTCCCTGAAACGGAAGAGAGAGCGAGGCAACTTCCGTTGAGTGGAATCTATATAAACCAGGCATGGACCGCTTGAAAAATATTTGAATCCATCCTCACATCTCCAAACATTCCAATCAAAAAGACTACCAGCTCTATTCCAAAGCTATCCTTAGCAAAACTCTCCACAACCACAAAATGTTCACCAAGTCCTTCATCCTCACTGCCCTTGTGGCCGCCTCCGCCTCCGCAGCACCCCTCAAGCGCGCCTGCGACAGCCCAGCTGTCAACGATGCCACCCTTGAGTTGATCAAGGAATTCGAGGGATTCGTCGAGAGCCCCTCCCCAGATCCAATCGGACTCCCAACCGTTGGTTATGGCCATCTCTGCCAAACTGAGGGATGCTCCGAGGTCGAGTTCGACTTCCCCCTCAGCGAGGAGGAAGCCACCGAGCTTCTCGCCACTGATGTTGTGGTAAGTTCTCTCTCCGCCTCCACTTTATCTCAAGCCAGTGCACTAACCCCACCTTAATAGAGATACCAAGACGGTGTCGCCGACGTCCTCGGCAGCGATGCTGTCCTCAACGACAACCAATACGGTGCCCTCGTCTCCTGGTGCTTCAACGTTGGACCTGGCGCAGTCGCCGACTCCACCCTCGTCAGCCGCCTTAACGACGGCGAGGATGTCGATACCGTTCTCGAGGAGGAATTGCCCAAGTGGGTTTATGCCGACGGCGAAGTCTTTGAGGGATTGGTCCGTCGCCGCAATGCTGAGATTAAGCTCGGTCAGACTTCCAGCGATACTCCTGCCCTTCCTGCTGAGTGCTAGAGGGTTGTGTGATTTCTCTCTAGTCTTTTTCCTTTAGAGTTTTCCCTTTCTTTAGCATCATTTCGTCGAGGGGACTGCATGTGTCTAGAAGGGGTTAGAGAGCCTGCATGGTTTGGTTTTTTCTTCCTGTGAATAGTTATTGTATGAATGATTGTACTTTTAAATTCCCTCTTTCCACCCAATTTTTGAAGTGATGTGTATAATTTCAACTGAAGATGAAATCGATTTCAACTCTCTTATTCTCAACGTGTTGCCGTTGAAAGAGTTCTAGAGATATACGTAGAAAAATGTAGCTTGATACTCTGAAAACAATGCTAACATAACCAGACATGCTGATGAGAGAAAGATAAACAACCAAGATGCCGAACGTATGTGCCGCAGAAAGGGATATCGCGAGGTTCCCCATCACACAGATCCACTTACACCCTGACCAGAGTTCCGGAGCCGAATCCTACCCTCTGTAAAGCGCTCCCTGAGCCATCGAAATAGCTTGGGGATCTCGTAACTCCAGTGGCATAGCATGCCAGCCACAAAGCCCACCCCATCGTTCTTAAATGCGACGAGCAGCCCAATGGTAACGAGCATCACGGTCCATCTCTTCTTACGCTCATCGTCACTTATCGTCATATTTTCTCCAATTGATCGAAGATTGGCTATCCCTCCTTCCCCTGACCCGGAATCGGGCTTCCCGATATCCCGTGCTCCGGATGTGTTTAGACTTTCACCTACACTCGCCAATTCCAGACCAGCAGCAATGACCATGACGCCTAGTAAAGAATTTGGAAATCTTTCCAAGAGACCAACAAGAGTCTGACCGAAGAATAAGCCGATCACTAGCTTTAGGACCCCAAGAAAAACCACACTCGCCCCAGAACGGGCACCAAATCGATATTGAGCGGCTAGACCACCAGATCCATGGCATACTGGCATTGCGCCAAACCAGCACCCGAGCAAGTTCATTCCGGCGACACTTAGCCCAACCGAGGTGATTGTGGGGGTTTTGATGTTGGGGAGAAGGTCTGCGGATAGGTGGACAACCGCAATAATGGAATTGAGGGTCGTGAGCGGGATCTGGCCAATGCCAGCATCTATCGCACCGGTTTTCCACGCGCTTCCTCCGGGAACAACGACATATGGAAGCCAGAAACCGAAATGGGGAAGTGATCCACTAAGCCCGGAGAGGATAATCGCGAATATAAGTCCGAGGACGAAGACTATTAGGGCGTAGGGTACGCGGCGATAGATGCCCGTGACTAGGAGGAATAAGAAGGCAGCAATGGCCCATAATAAATTATCGGCCCATGATGGACCGATCCAAGAGAGGGAGGAGCGAAGTTTGGTGCCAGATGCAATGATAAGCGAGAGACCGGCTCCTACTTGGATGCCCTTGACGACGGGGATAGGAATCACGGCAGAGAACCAACGCAAGATTCCAGTGACGCTGAAAATAAAGATGCAAGCGCCTACAAATATACCTGCGGCTGCGATCTGAGAATTGGAGAACGAGTTCGCGATTGCAACTGCGGCAATAGCTTTCATAGGCTGCACGGGAAGTGGGATGCCGAAAAAAAGACCGGTTAGGATGTTAAAAACTCCCGAGAATAGCAACGTGCTCGGCAAGGAGATGGTCTTGTTGATTGTCAGAGCGATGACGATGGGGAGGAAAGTTCCGAGATCCCCCAATGCACCCGAGATCTCGGAGATAGGGTTTCGTTTGAAGGTTTGGAGGTTGTGGTTGCAGATTTCGCGGAAGGTTGATATCGCCATGGTGGGTAGTTCTCTGGTACGGAGTACTCCCTTTTTACACTTCTTAGCTATCCCCTTGACTGCTCGCCTTTATTGGCCGGCTGCACAATTAACAGGCCACCGCGAGGGACGCAATATGCATTCAGCCGGGCACTTCCACCCTCGGTTAGATGCCTCCCTCCTCGAAGTCTCAGCGCTTGAGCCAAGAAATAACCTCTGCCCGGGAAGTGTATTTAAACCGTCAATGGAATAGGACACAGAACCATAACCATTTCAACGATTGAATCCCCTTGCGCTGAGAAAGAGGGGCAGAGATGACATCGGTGATGGATCACCGCAAACGAGGTCACGTGTGTATATCGGAAAGAAGTGGATCTGCCAAGAGCTCTAAAAGCTTCTTTTCAACGTTTATCTTGCCGTCCAAGGAAGCGATTGGCCAGCCCAAGATTTTAAAAATCAAGCTTATTTCCACCACCAAATTCAACATCGGTGCCTGACACTCGTTCCTGGATAGAATCCAGGTTCCATACTTTGTTACTTTGTGGGACAGGACTCAAGGGGTCAAACTACCTGTTTCCTCAGGCTTACCGGTTTGTGAGTCTAAGATACCTGGAAGGAGAGGAGATATGTCTGTCGAGTGTGTCCAGTGTAGCTGGGAGGTGTCGTGGGACCTAAGGACCATCGATGAGGCCAGGGAGGGGTAGAACGATGAATTGTGAGTTGGAGAAGATATCGATCGTTTTGCGATGACAACATTCTGTCACTTAATGAAGAGCTCTTAAGAAACTTCATCCTAGCAACGTCGACAAGAAAGAAGAAAAGAGTCAGTGCATAAGAAGCTTCGCACTGTTGACCAACTTCTATTGTTCTCTCTTTTCTTCTTCATCGGATTCTTCTTGTATTCGCTACACTCTATCTTTGGGAACCCAAACCCATACATGAATCGCTTCGCAGATTTATACCCAAGGGGAAAAAAACAAGGTGCCAAAGTCTGGGGTGCCGAAAGAAAAGAATGTCCATGGCTGGCTTGATTAGGACCTGAGGGCATCAAGCTGGTGATGGGTATCTCTATTTAATGATCAAGTCAAAGAGTTGCGGGATCTCTTAGTTGGCGATAGAGATCTCAGACGGTTGCGAATCTTTCCCATAGACTGGTAAAACTTGTCACGATGCCTGACCACTTCCTTGTCTTGCATGATAGCTTTGGCAATCGACGTCTGCGTAAGAAGACGCAGGGCACCGGTTTTCACTTGAGGCGACTTTTAGCTGTGCCAATAGGCTAGAATAGAAGAGAGGAGTGGGAAGAAGCTTACATTTAATCAGTCTTTCGATCTGATTGTAGATGTTATCCAGGTTGGAAGAGTTCTCCGTTAACGCCATGGCCAGGTATTTCTTCGGTTTCGAATAATGAAACCCCTGGTTCGATTGAGGTCTGTCAAAAAGGCCTGCATCCAGAATACGAGCGTGTACCTCCTTATACCTTGCTAGTTTTGTATCTTTTCTGGCCGATTCGCTATCTCCCTGTTCCTCTTCTGAATCCAAGCTTCTGTGTCTAGGGAATAGCTTTCGATGAACTCAAAATCTATAAAGGCGATAAACTGTTCGGCAAGTTCCATTGCGGAAGATTTTCGATACTCCAGGACTTCGTTAAAGTAGCTCAGGCGCTCTTCGGTAAATTTTTTGCCTTGGAGTAAGTCTTTGAAACGGCCGTGGTCGACCCCTTGATAGGCCTTGAAGATCGAGTTGCCTAGGTTCATGGAACTGCTGAACGGTCTTCATAATGCTTGGGGTTTCGGAAAAGATCATGATCTGGTTGACGGCAATGACTTTGTCTTTGTAGCAATATGCGCCGGTGAGGCCAAAAGCGTTTTTGAGCCTTAGGTCATTGGATTCTGGCTGACCGCGGAGTCGGTTAACCAGGTGCGGAAGTTTCAAGTCTTTGCAAAACGAAGGTAGGCGATTAGCTTCCCCAAATTTTCGTGGAAGTTGTGAGGTCTCTTGACCGAAACGCCTTTGTCGGGCACGGGAGCCATGTTGACGGTAGAAAAAGAGGGTCGCTTCTCTTTTAGGTATGGTAGCGAGTAATCGGTTATTTATCAAGGGTGGGATCTATCAACGATAATTAAGACAAAAGGGGTCTCGAAACTGGAGTTATTCTTCCTGACTATCTAATCTAAGATGAGAGAAGAAGAATAGGAAAGCTTGAAGAGAATAGATATAAGATGGGATAGGGATACACGGTAAAATGGAAGGAGCTGGTGTAAGGAAGGGATTAGTCATGGCGGATAGATGGATAAAAGGTTGGCCCGCGGAACTACGAGATATCAATACAAAACTCAAGTCCCTCAGAGGATTTGGAAATTGGCCGTTTTTCACGCCAAAAAAGAGATTTCGGTTTTAAGAAAAAAAAAAAGCATTATCAGCAAGACGTATAGAATTCAGATATCGCTTCCTCACCTGCTTTCTCGTCGTGGTGGTGGATTGGTGGGGGTGAGGGACCTCGCGGTCAGACGAGGTGGTGAGTTGTAAGAAAGAAGGTGTTTTGAATTGAGAGATCGGACATCTTAACTTCAGGCGAAAGAAGCCGTACTCGTTTGGGACTGGGCTTAAGAGCAGGACTCTGTTGCGCGTCTGAATCGTTATTCCGACATGAGACGCTGTTTTCAGGCCATTGCTATGGCTGCGCTCCTGGTTGAGCCAGTCGCCTCAGATTCTGGGGACGACTTCTCAAACAATCTATTTTCTGATTTGGCTCCTGTTCTCCAGTTGTTTGGCGAGCAGGTCGCGAAACAATTTATTAGTCAGTCCATGGGATGGGCCGACCATATCACCTTTTCCATGGCACCGTTAGGTATCATTACGATTGTCATCGGGGCTATAAGGGTTGCTGGTCCCACCTGGCTTAAGATGATCATTGGGAGGGCTCGTGAAAATAAAGCTGTTGCTGAGGTTGAGCTGATGTCTTCAACTTCACAC
Source organism: Arachnomyces sp. PD_36 (assembly GCA_032988195.1). Taxonomy (NCBI): domain Eukaryota; kingdom Fungi; phylum Ascomycota; class Eurotiomycetes; order Onygenales; family Arachnomycetaceae; genus Arachnomyces; species Arachnomyces sp. PD_36. The sequence goes on along the minus strand of JANTQE010000016.1, from coordinate 333,020 downwards.
GAAGTCAGTGAGATCTGGAATGGGCAAGCGCTCATCAGGACAATGGGTATGCCCCCAATTCAGGAGATGATATTTTTCCCGCGAAGAAGGAAAGAGGGCGATTTCGGATTGCAGACGCTCGAAGAGGCAAAGTCTATGGGATATCTACAGGGCGATGGTATGACCCTGTTCTGGCTTTTCGATCTTGCATGAGAGCTAAATATCTGAAGAGCTAATTGCGAGTCGCGTTAACAAAAACTCAACGGGCGTTCAACGCCAGAGATGTTTTACCGACAAAGGTGGTCACTCTAGTATGGCACTTGATGAAGACCCAGAAGAAGCTGCTATATCAAAACCCCGGATACCAACTAGCGCGCCAAATATCTTCCTTAATATCCAACCGCGCCGGAACAGAGTTGATCTACACACCACCGCGATAATCGGGATAGTACTGCAGCTTGCAGTCCTCGTATTTGCTGGTATGACAACCTATTACCCTCCATGGAAGCTTCAGAAGGATGGAGGGGAGATAGATGGCTATGCATTTCCTCTCACTGCAGCTGGGACACTCACCTTAGTGGCTGGCGTATTAATTTGCTCTTTTGTTATCGAACAGAGCTCAAAAGAGGTAGACTGGGAAGCGAACCGCGAGGATTGCAAAGGTGCCCGCATTGTATGGCTCCAGCGACACGGAGTCGTGAACGACCAACTATTCGAATCCTTCGCTATTTTTGCTCGAGGTAAACGTAGCTCTGTTTTGACGTCCCGCCGGATCGAGACCTCCGCTTCAGCAACTGATTCGCGAAGTATGCCCGGCGGTGGAGATGGGAAAATACCGTCTAGGCTTAGTAACCTCGTTGTTGTTGGTACTTTGATAAGCCTCATTGGCTTCGTTATCCAGTTTACCGGCTTGCGGGCGATGAATTGGTCTACTGCGATAATGCAGTTAGCAGCAACGTTGGTTATGGCAGGTTTGAGATCCTGGGTTCGTCGTGATCTCGCAGAACCTCCCATTACTATAAAAATCCCATCAGACTATGAAGTCGATTGGCTTGCTACCAGGCTTGCGAGATGCCAGCAAGATAATTGGCCAGATGATGATGAAAGTTTCCAAAATTTTCAGCATGGAGACTGGGAATGGAGCATAGTGAAAGGTGCGGACACCACTGGAGAGTTCAACCGGAAATGCGAAGATGGCGCCAGTGATGGTGAATACCTGGCTCAAAGAGTGATGAAGGTTAGGGAACACCTGGGTCAGTTATGTAGGTGGACCGGTCCTGCATCCGAGCTTGCAGTGTCTGTTGCAAAATCTATTGAGGATACCATGAATATCCGTTTTCCTGGGGAAGATTGCAGCACCTTCACATGGTCACTGAAAGTCAAAATCAAGGCAAACACCGGGCAGGAACAGAGTGTACACTTTACGGTTCGTCGGGATGAGAGATTGTGGGTAGCTAACGCTACTGAATTGGAGGCGGCATTATCCCTATGGTTATTCGCGACGCACGAAGAGGAAGAACGGCAAAAAATTAAGGAAGAGTCAAAACCCAATAAGGACTGGCTACGTCGCGAAGAAATGGCTGTGAAAAAGCAGTGCATGCGTCTCCTCTGCGAACGGACAACACAATCTGTCAGAGACTTTAGTTGGTGGGTCCCTGGTGGTGCTAGTCAACTTTTGAGTGTGAGACAGTTAGACAGCAGTCAATCCCGCATTTGCTGCGACCCAGCTGCAGTTGTGGAATTTGATAACTTCAGGATCGTCGAGAACCCGGGATGCAAGGTACAATCCAAATCCGCCCGTGGGACCACAGGCTATCAATCCGAGGTATCTGAGTTTGGAACTGGGACACCAGGCCGTTCCTCTCAGGTTGATGACCAATTTCTTGCCGTGACCTCGAACGATACTTTAGCAGTCGTGCTTGCGCGTAACTTGTTTTCATCATTTATATCAGCGATTGCGGACAAGATTCACCCTATTGGAGGTAATACGACTGTGTCTCCCGTAGACCCAACGGATACAGATCCTGGCGCCTGGAAGTCTTTGAAGCTCGAGAACTCAGTTCTATATCAAATGGCACAAGCTGCAGAGAGAGCAGGTCTAGGGACTTTACAAGAGGCATATACATGCATCATACCACCCCTTCACCTTAAGAAAGCTCTTCCAATTCCCCTTGACATCATCGATTTGGCTCTGGGACATGCTAACCCAGAGGAATCGGCTGGGCATTGGCAGAAAGCCGGTGCAATCTACCAGTGGCTGCTGGGAATCACCCCAACGTTCGACCCTCGAGATGACGTTTATATCAGGTCTATTGCTGAGTGTATGGAATTTTGCAAACAGCTCAGCACAACAGCCAAATCCTGGAAAAGGCAACACCATAAAAAGGAGGCATTCAGAGGCCTAGAAAACTTAAGATTGAGTCTCCTGGACAGCTTAAAGGCCATGGACAAAGAAATCACGACACACCTAGCATTGATGTACAAGCAACGATTTGCACTGGATGGACTTGAAGATCTCATGCCAGATGGCAACGAGATTCATCCCAGCCAATCTCTACTAGAAGAGAGCCTTGGACATTCTCCATTACACCAAGCACTTTTATCGCCTGAGCCATATAAAACTATACAGGCGAATTCTTTGATCGGAGAAGACAATTTCGACAAGAAGGATGCCCTCGGCTGGACACCATTACATCTCGCAGCAACCAGGGGAAGAAGACGTATAATGTCTCTGCTCCTAATAGCAGGTGCGAACCCAAATTCAAGGAACATTGCGGGGTGGACTCCTCTGCATTACTTCTCTTTTCGAAAGAACGGAAACCCCAAACTTGCGTGGAGATTTCTGCAGAGGGGAGCTGATGTGGACGCCACGGGAAGGGATGGAGTAGGGCCACTTCATTGTGCTGCCATGAGCGATAATAAAATAATGACGAGACTTTTGATCGAGTCAGGAGCCAACATTGAGATCCAAGACAATTCCAGGAAGACTCCCCTGCACTGGGCTGCGTTTAATGGCGCGTCAGAGGTAGTACAAATCCTATCCGAAAAAGGGGCTTACCTTGACTCGCAAGAATATAACAAGAGAACACCCCTTCATCTCGCAGCCGAACGAGGGCATGTGGGGGTAGCCGATCAGCTCGTGCAGCTAGGGGCAAATATCCACGCGAAGGATAAATTTAGATATAGTGCGCTACATTGGGCAGCACAGGCAGGAGACGAAAAGATGATCGAGAAGCTTCTCGATCTTGGGGCTCGTGTCAATGCAAAAAATGTGTTTGCGCAGACAGCTTTGCATATTGCAGGCTTTGAAGGACACGAAGCAACAACAGAGGAACTATTGAGGAGGGGAGCGGATGTAAATGCCAAGGATGCATTTGAAAAAACGGCATTGCATATGGCTGCTGAACAAGGGTATTATAAGTTGGTGGTGATATTAGTGGGTCAAGGAGCAGATATCAACGCGAAGGACACTGCGGAGAAGACTGCATTGAGCTATGCAATTGAAAGGGGGCACGAAGTAGTGGCAAGGAAGCTGAGAGAGCTGGGAGCGGAGGTTAATGTTGCAGAGAACAGTGGGAGTGAGGATTGAGTAGTATTTCGGGACTGGCAGTCTGCTATTGAACCGCATTCTCCCTTCTGATCAATGTATTTAAGCGTCATAAGAATTCATGAGACACGATAGACTGCAAGGACATATAAAGTCGAGAGGATGACTAATATCCGGTTCAACCTTTTCATGGAACCGTCACGTTCAAAAACCGCCAACCGACAACGCAGCTGGCTCAGAGACGGCAGAGCTTTTGAACTCGGACATAACAAATGTAACTCGATCTTCAATCTTTCGAACGCTTCCTGGTAAAGTCACATACGGCACTCCCTCTTCTTCTAGCATTTCACAGAATTCCCGGTGTAGTCCCACCCAGCCTTGGTCACCCTGTTCCGGCATAAGCCTCACTCCGTCGTCCTTAAACCACTCTTGGACTGGTTCACAAACTATGACCAGAGAGTTCTGCATTCTAGGGCGTAGGATATCCCACGCATCCGACTCAAGAAGTAGCTTCAGGCTTCCTGGAGGACCGTATTTTGATGCAAAGACGATTGGGTCAATACCCGAGCGGTCTGAGATAAGAATTGTATCCTCTATGTCGGACTGATGATCGCTGCTGCTATATGATAGTGAAGATGGACTTGCAGAGCGAGACGCTTCGGTTTCGGCTCGGAGCTGTGCTTCAAGGATAAGTCTCTGGAGTTCGAAAGATCGAGCTGGCGATGAACGGATTTCTGATGTTAAGATGTTTGATTCCTGGAACACTTTGCGCGCCACTTCGGTTATCACTTGTGTATTTCGGGGCTGAAGGTGAGATGCGAGAGCATGGACGAGCGTTGTTTTGCCTGTGCAGGGCGCGCCAACTACGTATATTGCTCGGGTCTGGTATTTTGATACCTCTGCCAACGAAAGCGACATCTTGAGGAAGGTAAGATACGCCGGTGAGAAGAAGAGTGAGCAGAAGCTGTACTCACAAAAGTTCCGACGCGCTGACACGAACCTCTGGTGATAGTTATGGCAAACGGACACCACGTGCTTTGTGTAACACACCACTGATTTCACGGCACTGATTGCCTCTACGATTGTTTTCTTTTCCGGTTAAACTGGCGCCGTTCGAGCCTTGCGTCACTTCGAATATTTGGTGATACCTTCAACCCCCCGAACCAACACTGCAAGCTATTCGTTTAAGACGAGTTTACACCCCAAAATGGCTAGCAGTAAGCTAAGTCGTTATAAGTATATACTGCAAGACTACATTAGCCCAGACGATATCGAATGGCTGTACTCACTTCCTAATCTCCCCAGCGCCCATGCCTGCAACGCAGCAGGGCTAGTCAAATCCATTGAGGTTATTTCTAACGCAAATTTCCAAAAGATTGAATTGAAACTCGTTCACCTCCCCGAAAATCGCGCCATTTCGAACGAGCCGCTGGATAAATTCATCCACCTAACTCTCAGTGACTTCCGGTTACAGGAGTATAAAAATGGTACCCCAACGCCGGTTACACGCAAGGAGTCTACAGAGTATATTATACGCTTTCTTAAATCCGGAGTCACCCTGAATGGTAATCACTACGCTTTCTACGGCCACAGCAACAGTCAGCTAAAATCGAGATCCTGTTTTCTGCTCGCCGGATCAAAGACGGAAGTTTCGGACAAGGTTGAGAAGCTCGGGGACTTCTCCAAAATCACATCCGTAGCCAAAAAAGCTAAGAGGATTGGGCTACTTTTTTCAACAGCCCATGCCGTCCTCGATGTTCCTGCGGAGAGGTGTGAGGATATCCCTGATATTGAGAACAAAGATTTCAACTTTACGGATGGCTGTGGGCTGATATCCGATCATTTCGCTCGACTTCTGGCTCAAAAGCGACCGATAGTCTTTCGTAATGTAAGATATCGCCCATCAGTTTTCCAAATTCGATATCGCGGATATAAAGGGGTTGTTACACTTGAGCCCAACATGAAGAAACAAACATGGCTTCAATTACGCAAATCTATGAGAAAGTTTGTTGGCACGCCAGATCTTTCTTTCGCAGTGGTTGATTATTCAAAGGTACGTGGATATTTCTTCCTAGTCCTGCTCCTATCATATGTATAACTTATAAAATTGTATTCCCAGCCATATAATTCGGGATACCTGAACGACGAGATAGTGCTCCTGCTACACACCCTTGGGATCGATGATTCGGTGTTTATACAGAAACAAAGAGACTACTTCCAGCGCCTCCAGGAAGCACAGCAAACTCCCGTTGCTGCATTCTCTTATCTAACATCCATTAACCAGCTGGAACTGGCCGACAAAATGCTAATGCAAGGCATGGAATCAATCAAGGAAAGCTTGAAACGACTGCTTGGACAAGAGCGTGACAAGATGCTGAACAAACGGGAGGAGCAGCGATGCCGTATCTTTGTGCCAAAATCCCGCCTTCTCTTCGGTATTTGCGATCCCCGGGATACCCTGAAGCCTGGTGAGTGCTTTGTCTGTGTGACCTACGATGACGGTAAACCTTGTACTATAGAGGGAACCGAAGTACTTGTGACGAGAAATCCCTGCCTCCATCCGGGTGATCTCCGCAAATTGAAAGCTGTAAATCGTCCTGAACTCTCTCACCTTGTCGATTGTATCGTCTTCTCAACCCAGGGGCAGCGGCCGGCTGCGGACTCAATGTCAGGGGGGGATCTAGATGGAGATACTTGTAAGATCGCAAAGTTTGGCAAGCGGCAAGCGACTAATACCTTATAGTTTTTGTTTGTTGGGACCGAGATCTCATACCTAGAACCATGTCGGAGCCAGCACAGTATCCCGGTGGGAAGGAGGCTCTAACCTTCAAACCGATCACCGACGATGATCGAATTGAGTATTTCGCGAAATATACGAGCGCATCATTGGGACGAGTGAAAAAGCTTTATCTTGCTTGGGCAAGGCATAATGGCCCATTGAGCAGCGAGTGCCAACAACTCAACCGGCTGTTCTCCTTGTGCGTTGATGGCAACTTTGTGAAGGTTCCCCAAGGTCTTGAAGATCCTCCGACAACCAGCGTACCCAAGCAGCCATTTATTCTGGATCTGCTACACGATGATGCTGTTGATTGGGCCAAGAATACCACGACAAGCCCTCCGATTCATGGCGATATATCGATCGATACACTTGAAGAGCTCTTGTGTGAAGCAACATCTATATCCGCCTTCGAGAGAGCAAAGTTATCTCATAGATGGTGCCAGCATAACCAGGAAGACTTTGCTGGTCTACTGAGATTTTTAGATCTTAACCAGCTGACTTCTCAAGAGCGGGCCTGGGTCCTTAGCGAAGTTGCACCAACGAAGGCTACGGCCTCCGCGGTTATGAATGGGCTCTTACACTCCAGCATTCTGTCTCAACCCGAACTCGGGCAATATCGATTAGATCTCCCCGGACTCCGATGGAAATGTGTTTTCAATACAGATGAAGACCGTCTAGGCAATTTACTAGAAATTTGTCAAAGGGTTTTTGAGATCTATCATCGAAAGCTGCTTGTTTTTCAGGTCAGCGATCGCCTTAGCGTTGCGATATACATCCCCAAAATAATACAACATCAAGAGGAATGTGTTGTGGACACGAGCGTCCGTCTCTTTGCTTTCCCTCATTCCCACCATGCTGCCACTGGCCACCGCCGAGTTGTCCCAACGAAGAAATCGTACCGGCTGTACTGTGACCAGACTACATTCCAACTTTATGAGTCGAAGAGGAGCAATACTTTCGTTTTTCTCACTCGCTCCGCAAACAATGATCTTACCTACAAGTCGGTTAGTGGGAGAGGTAACCGCCACAGGGCCCGACAAGAAACTATTGATAAGGGGATTAATGCGGAGTGGAGAGTTAGTATAGCTCTCCAGAAATTCAGCAGTGGTCTTCAGGCCCACATTGGCCGCGTCAACCGTAATGACGTTGTAGCAGCAGTCAGTTACCATATCACATTCAAAAAAACCTCTAAACTAACAACTTTTAGGAGCTTTATGTCATTAGCAATACTGATGTCGGCGCTATGCGTACCCTCGATCTCTGGCTTGAATCAGTCGACACTATGGAAGTACACCCGCTTTTTGAGACAGCCGCATCCGACTATACTATTTCAAAGCTTACGGATATAGACTGGGAGAAGCAACCAGAGTTCGTTCGTCGTGTGGGGCGAGATAGGGATTTCGGTGCCCTACAGGAGGATGTTGCTTTAACAAATACAGGGTTACTTCTCCAATGTCTCTATGAAAACAATAGCGGTGACCTTGCATCTACTATATTCAACACAGTACTTCCCGCCCCAGGCGACGATACATATACGGATTTTTACAGCGCTGAAGTAATTGATGAGATGGTATCTTTCCTCCCTCTGATGCCTGGCTTAACCATCTATTTCTCCCGTCTATGCCCATGGAACAGGCTCTCGAGCCCCTTGCACAAGCTTCTCATGAAACGTGCGCCGAAGCTACTAGAGGCTCTGGTGCTATCTGCAAATTCAGTGGAGGAGCTTGCTCTTACCCCGTTTCAGAATATCCTTTCGGAAATCAATTCTTTCACAGAATCTGCATTTTCACAGCTTATCGATAAAATCACTTTGGCCGTCAAATCACCTCAGCTAGCGCTCGACTTATTTCTCGAATGTTTGCAACCAGCAGGTATGCTTTTGTTACCAGGTCCGCCCCAGGAAATCGAATATTTTATTAGAAGTCTCTTTGGTATTTCCCTCGATCATTGCGAGGAGGCCAACGAAGGGTCAGCTGCCGGGAAGCAGTTCTGGAACATGGAGATCATAGACTCGAACAAGGATTCACCACTCCTAAAGAGTCACCGGCGAATTGATGCTCCCGCCTTGGAACGACTTGCTCCAGGGGATCACGTAAGATTAACCGTTGCGAGTGATCCGAACAATGCCTTTCTCGCGCGCAGACCCAGCATAGATGCTTTAGTTGAATCCTCTGAACCAACCGTTGCCACCTTCCGATGTCTACATTATCCACCTCCTTACGCGGCGAAATGTTCATGGAAACTCAGACATTGTGGATCATTCGTGACATCAAAGGCGATGTTTTCTGCTCTCCTAGAGCTAATCGTACGGAAACAAGAAGTCTGCGGAGTTTATAACCACCTCTTGATATCGGGAGGGGATTGCAGGGTGTCCAATGTGAAATCCCTCGAATATAACTCTCGACCTGACCTAAATGAAAGCCAAAACCTTGCGGTTTCTACAAGTTTGAGTAATCCCCTAACTTGCTTATGGGGGCCCCCTGGGACGGGAAAGACTCATACAATTGTCACATTTCTGCAAGCCCTTCTTAGCAAGAATCCTGAAGAGAGAATACTAGTAACTGCGCCAACTCACAATGCCGTTGATAATGTATTACGGCACTACGTGAAGCGGACAGAGCCACACCGACGGGGGCCACTGGTGCGCGTTTCCACAGATGTAAGTTACTCCTCGCACTCAAAAGCCCAGTATTTAACCGAGTGTAGGTACGGCGCGTTGTTGAGAACTTACGAAAATATACGTGCGACGCAATGGAAGGTAAAGACATAAACCAATTTCCTGCCGCTCGGCGAGCTGCAATGGAACGTATTAGGGATTCCAGGCTGGTGTTTACTACCTGTATCGGAGCCGGGCTCGGGCTCCTACGGACCGAAACATTCAGCACAGTAGTCATCGATGAGGCATCACAGCAAACGGAACCGGCCGCCCTGGTCCCTATTGTCAAGGGTTGTCAACGTCTTGTCCTTGTCGGCGATCATGTCCAGCTCCGGCCAACAGTCAGACAACATTCTCAACCATTTGGCTTCGACGTCTCACTGTTCGAACGGTTATATGTTTCTGACGAAAATAGATTCGTGCAAAAGGTGATGCTAAACACACAGTACCGTATGGCCCCTGAGATCTGCGCTTTTCCGTCGGACGAATTCTACGGAGGGAAGCTGCTCACGAGTCGTTCCTGCGATACCCTCCAGCCAGCCAATACTTCGTTTTCCTGGCCCAAATCAGCCGGTGGCGCAATTAACCGCTGTGTCTTCGTGCAATGCCCTACCCCAGAAGATTTAGGACGTAAGTCGAAGAGTAATACGGGACAAGCAAAAATGTGCCAGGAGGTATATCGTCAACTCAACGCAACAACTCCAGCAAGTAATGGCGCGACACATCCAACCACGCCCTCTTCCACCCAAACGATCGCGATTCTTACCCCTTATCGTGCACAATATGATCTCCTCACTCAGCTCTGCCCCGGAGCAGTGGTTTCTAGTATCGACGGTTTCCAGGGTCAGGAGGCAGACATCATAGTCTATGTCACCGTTAGGTGCAACCAGTATGGCGATATAGGGTTTCTTAAGGATATGCGACGGTTGAACGTGGCACTCACTCGAGCAAAGGCTGGCTTGATTGTAATTGGAGACCGGAGGACGCTGACTATGGGAAATGAAGAGAATGATAATGAGGAGAGTGTCTCGGTGTGGAGAAGGCTCTTGAATAGGTTGGCGGTGGTTGATGTGGATATGGAAGGCAAGTAGGGAGGTATTTCTAAAGGCTATTAAACCCCCCATCTATCCTCATCAACCCCAACGCTCCAACTCCAATTTCTAAAATCATATGGTGGAGGATAAAGGAGGGACCTTTATCGTTTTGAGTCAATAGAAAAATACAAATGAATTGTGACTATTTTTTGCAAGTTAGTTCTTTCGACAAGGAAACTATTGGTGGACAGATATCGCTGCGATCATCTTCTATTGAAAGGGATTCAAAGCATCTGCGAACAAAGGGAAGCGTGAAGGAGGCACATATCGCGCCGTCCGACGAGCTGATATATATTACCGATAATACGCTATGTATTTTAAATTTCACTAAAATAACGCAATCTTACGATAAGATAATCAAGATCGACCTCGTCAGCTTCTTGAAGCTCAAATCCCAACGGCGAGCAACATCAACAGTGATTGAACATTGACCATTACGACTGCCGCCCACCCCCCAAGCATTAACTATCGAAGATGGACCCGGACACATCCCCCCCTCCAAACGAGCCCGCGCCCTCCGCCTTCAACTACATCCTCGGATTCCTCCTCGTCGGCGTAGCATGGGGCTTCACAACCCCCTTCATCAGGCGCGCAGCCGTAGAGTTCAACGCGCGGAACGAACAGAAACAACAGGATGGAGCGAGCAGTACAACAGGGGCGGGAAGTGGTCAATCGAGGGCAGAACCGTCGCCATCTCCAACTGCTAAGAAGTCGTGGTTGCGGGAGAAAGTTGTGTCGATATTCTGGACCGTGTTTAATCTTCTTCGGACGCCGGCGTATTCGATACCGTTGGTGATTAATCTGACGGGGAGTGTGTGGTTTTTCTTGTTAGTTGGGCAGCATGGTGAGTTATTATCCGATCTTCCGCGTATAGGATGGTTTGCTCGCCAGGGCCAACATGCCAGTCCTAAACTGGTTCAACGCAAGATAATCTTTCTGGACTGTTAGCTAATTATCCACCTTGCAGAACTAAGTTTAACTGTCCCGATTACGAACTCCTTAGCTTTTCTTTTTACCGTCCTTGGAGAATGGTGGGCTGAAGGGAAGGTCATATCAAAAGGTAAGCGTTCCTTGCTCGAAGACGATACGATCGGTACATTCCCAATTGAAGATCACCTCTTACCGGAAATAATTTGGGATTACTTCTATTGTTCGACCATGCATGAACCGCTCGTATGCTAACACGCTGTTACTGCAACTACCAGAGACCTGGCTCGGGATGTTTCTTGTGCTCGGCGGGATTGCTCTTTGCGTCCAATCTAAAACCTAACGATGATGATGAAGCTATTCTTTTTCATAATACTCTATTTAGTACATTGGAACCCATTATCATAATTTTCTCTTTAGAATATTATTATATTATAACTGATCCAATCGATACAATTTCCTTTCACGGATGAATTCGTCAGACTCTTACGAGCCATCTTTGAGCCCCGCGCCACCTATTCCAAAGTACCCCCCGCACACCACCTCGGTGTCCCCCGGTTTCAGGGGACATTAGGCAATCTTGTCCTCAAATTTATCTCGGTCGTTCCCGATGCCATGGGGAAGCCAGAACCCGTACCAGCCGTAAAACTCGCTGGCACATACTTTCGGATCACACGTGGAATGCTTCGGGAGATTGGGAGAGCGTAAAGCGATTCAGTTTTCTCGTATTGCTGCTGCCCATAAGTACACCCCCAGACTCGTGTGATAACCCGTATCCCAGTGTGATTTCACTCATGGTGATGACGTGCTCCGCCACGTCGTAGCTAAGATAAAGTCCGCTCAGGCTGTCGGGGTTTCCGCTCTCTCATGTGTGAACCATATTCCCTTTTGTACGATACAACATCACGACATATTTTGCAATAAATACCCGAACCTCAATTGCTGTGAGGAGCATTTTCCGTATGATGTCAAGGTCCCTAGCAGTTATAAATCTCCGGGGTTTGATAGTACGCAGTATCATATCGCATTTCATCGCAATGGATCTGAGAGGATTCGGAATCTCCATCAATGGTGCAATGCGTACTTCTAGGCCACCCACATGAGTCCGGTGAATTCTATCAATTCGAACAGTTCGCCGGTTCAGCGCAGCCCCGGGCGATGGCGATGGCTAGGAATGATTGCATATAGGCCTGGGCTTTGTACTTCACAACGTTGTGATAGCCACGTCCTATGCTGCCCTTGAATCCTAGGATAGCATCTGCGTTAGATGTTGGAGATCCGGCACTAGACGTTTTGAGGCGAGAGCTTCTCCAGTGCTTCCCGCTTTCTTCTGTAATTCAGAAGAGAGAACCTCGAACGAGTCTTCAGTCACTACCTCATCTGCCGTTCTGAGCAGAAAATGAGATCGCATGAGCGAGATAAAAAGGGTCGACCTCTTGATAGATCTTGAAGATCGAGTTGTCTAGATTCACGTACGTCGAAGAGCTCTGAATCTCTTCATCATATGTTATATTGAATGGTGCCGGGTACGTTTCTCTCTCGCGTATAAGATCTCGGGGACCACGAGATGGTTCATTATCTGGATCACGGCCCGCAAGACTACCCGATCGAGAAGGCGTGTATGTATATACTAAGTCGGATACCCTTAACAAAAATGAAAAAAAAAAATTGATACATGAGAACCTTGTCAGTCTGTCGAAAGTTGGACTTTTCGTAGTTGATGCAAGTCGAATAATCAGTTACTTCGATATAGAATTGTCCTCTTGAGCTATGTAGCTAAACTACCCTAAGCTCTTTTGAGAAAACGAGTAACTTTCCATCTAATCTTGTGTCAAAGCGATGAACGCGTTTCACGCGGATGGAGTAATAAATGTAATGACGATCTGGCCGGTGTGCCAGTTCTCTCTGTCTGTTGTGTTTAAGTAAGATAGGTCTCAACGGTGTTGATATTTCTAGTGCTCAGACCAAAGTCAATAGGGCGGATACTTCTCGTCGAGGTCTTGCAGATACTCTTGATGAGTCTCGACATTTATTCCGCGAGCAATGTGGTCTTCGTATTCTGCAGTCATCTGCTTCAAGATACTCCATCGAGCAAACTTAGCAGCAACATCGGTGTGGGGGAGAGATAGAGGATTTCTACTCAACGTAGTTGCGACTGAACATTGCCATCTCAACATTTGCTCTGGGATACTTCGTCATCATTTCGTCGATAGTCATGGCAGCATGAGCACCCTCGTGAGTAGCCATGTTTTCAAGGCTCAAACTTCTGTCTGACAGCGTAGGCGATATAGGCAATGGGACTGGAGAAGTATGTATGGAGGTGACCTGGAAGAGCTTAGGTTCCGGCAGGCTAACTTCGCTATCAAGGAATCCCTTTTCACAAAGGGGGAATATTTCCCATATAGCAGCCTGCTGATGGCGCCAGTAGAGGACTTAGTAGGGGCTCGTAGTCCGGGTTTGGGAAGTGGAGCTCGGTGTACACATTCCCGTCGTCATGAAGGGGCTATAGCTGTTGCACTCTCTAGCCGCCGCATGAATCATTGCCCTTGTCGCCGCCCCGGCTTGTGAAGCATTCTCTTGAGTAAAAAAATTCCTAAAACCACGCCCCTTCTTGCTGAGTGACCTCGGTTGATCAGTCCTTCGAGAGAGGAACAAAGGTTCTCTCTCCCGTTTATTGAACGTCTTGCGTCCGGGAAGACCGGCTCTCTTCGACGGATCTGCTATGAACTTCGTGTTCCAGACGTTGCGCTACTGGTTTTTGGGTTTCTTGTTATAGGTTAGTTCTGTGTTTTCACTCACATAAGATCGTGTTATCTTTGAAGCTTCTATACGTCCTAACGCCTGTGCTACTCGATCGGTAGTGAAACCCTCGTCTGATGATGAACTGAGGAAATGAGAGATATCGCGTGCGTCTTCACGTCTGATCGCGTGAGTATATACTCGATCTAAAACTCTCGCGACTCTGCTCATCATCTTTATGATCTGCAGCTGTTGATCGATGAACGCGATCTTTTCAAGATCACATCAACGCACCCTCGACTGGAGCGTCATCGCTGAGAGTATTGGGTACTCGGGGTAGATTCACTCAATCATGAAATCATTTCTTTCTCTGGCATGATCCAGTACATGTTGTACGGATGGTCCACCCACGACAAGACCATGCCGCAAAGCTTGTACAAGCAGCCACGCTATCGGGCAGACGTGTAGGTAGTTGAAACACGCAGAGTGATCCTGAACGCCGATTCAACCAGTGCACCCGCGAGTGCAGTGCTGAATCCCAGTCTATTCCCACATAAGACCAGGGGGGGTGGGGGTTGTGTGGCATGGCAGAGGGAAGAGCTTGAGGTTCAGCACCTGCGGATGCGGTACCGAGCCCCCAAGCTCCCCGTATATATATATATATATATATATATATGAGTAGCGTTGTAGGAGGAAGGGAAGAATAAGGAAGTTGGGGGGTGAGGAGGGTGTATAAATAGGCCTGTTGGCAACAGTGAATGATTCTTCCTCAGTGAATTATTCCCCCCAAGTGAATGACTCGTTTGATCTCGCTTAATTCGTGAGTCACTGGCAGCGAGTTGGATAGTGAATGAGCGAAGTGATATACTGGGCGGAAACGGCACAGAGGCAACAACGTCGGCGGGCGTTTTCCACCCTGGCATGGTTTTCATCGGTTTTACCTAGAAAGAAAGGTCCGGTGGTAGGTTTTTCACCATGGTCAGCCTACGTATAAGCTATCTTCTTTTGATCACCCCCTTAGGCACAACCGCCGCGAGGCTACTCCTGAGCCCTACGCGATCCTTGTGAGCATTAGGGGGACGGCCTCGCTGACTTTTTAAGGATGGATGGTTAGGGGAGCGGCACGTGATCTCCTACGTCTCTTTCCAAGCTTGCCCTCCTCAACCGACTCGCCTGGGACCCCTCCTCCAAACCGTTGCACCCGTTGAGATGAGGGCTTTTACACCCTTCATTTCGCTCTTCTTAATTATGAATAAAGCTCTAGGCATTGACATTTCGGACTTACAGCCCTTGCTATCGTCGGATGCATCCATCTCCTACGATGCATCGGAGGCACCGCGATGGAGTGAATTCCCAGCGCCCAATCCAGGAGCTGTAGTGAATGTTGCCGCTGAAGATGATGTACTCGCGACGGTGAGTGCTATTCTTACCGTCGAATCAATCACTTCGCGGGATGGATATTGATTTTTCTTCCGCTCCAGGTTCAGTACTGCGTTGAAAGAGATATCCAATTTCTCGCTCAGAATGGCGGCCATGGATGTGCAATAACCTTCAACCTGGGCCAGAACGGAGTAGTCATCAATCTGTCGCGATTGAACCACGTCCGAGTTAATGATGAAGGAACGGAACTCTGGTTAGAGGGAGGTGCTTTAGTGAGCGATGTGGTAGCAGCTGCGTATGCTAGCAACACCACTGTTCCTACGCCATCTTGTAACTGCATCGGGCAGCTCGGGGCGGGACTAGGTGCAGGCTACGGAAACTTGGTCGGAGTTTATGGCCTCATTATCGACAACCTGATTTCGGTGAATCTTGTTACCCCAGCTGGAAAGCTCATTACGGTCACGCCCAAAAGTGATCCTGAGCTTTGGTTTGCTCTCCGTGGGGCCGGTCCAAATTTTGGGGTCGTCACTTCAGCGACGATGCGGTCGTATCCCGTGGACAAGTCGGGTTTAAATGCTTGGTTAGGCACGTTGACGTTTTCCGAAGAAAAACTAGAGGATCTAGTTCAAGCCATAGATTCTCTAACCCTCGAGCCTGAGATGGTGATAAATTTGGTTTTCACGGCCTCTGGGTCCACGGATGACTTCTCCATCTCCATCATAGCGCTCCTATTCTATTATGGGACAGACGCGGCAGCCAAGGAATCATTTTCGTCCATATACGAACTTGGGCCTGAGACTGAAGAATCTAGCATTCAGCCTTATGACCATTGGAATGACCCCCAAGATGGCGGCTGCGCAAGGGGGCAACGAAAGCAGAGGTTTGGTGCAGGCCTCACACGGATGGTGCCCGCAACTTGGCGAACATTGTACGACGAATACAAAGCATTTCTTCAGGAAACGCGAGCAACAAAAAGCTCTCTTATCATGAATGCCACTCCCTGGCCACCGAAGTCGGAATCTCTTCTAGATGCCGCATATCCGTTCCGTGATACGATCAAGTACAACACATGGGCTCAGCCAACGGTTGATGATCCGAGCCTCGATGCAGCGGCGAAGAAATGGGGCTTACGGGCTCGCGATCTACTGCGGTCCACTTCAGGCCTGGCTACTAACACTACGTGAGTTGCAACCCCTAACGAAAACAAAGTAAGGATATTTGTGGAAGAATAAGCTGACCTGTACTTCTCTCTTGGTAGCTATGTCAACGGTGCTTACGGTGATGAGGAATTGTCGGTTGTATATGGAGATAATGTTGACCGGCTGAGGAAGCTTAAGACACAGATGGATCCTGAAGGCCGGTTCAACCAGTGGTTTCCCTTATCGTAACCGTGGCTAACTTGTGGCCGTCTTCAATTCTCATGTGCATTATAGAGGAAGAGTCTACCTTGCTTTCTTCGTGGTCTTTCCCCTGGGAGGGCATTCCCCTTTTGGAAACGGGGTCAGGAGAAGCAGCACGTGATCCCATATATAAATTCCCACCCAACTTCATCTCAACTCACCTTCATCTTTCCTTCACTTCACTTGAAGAACACTTAATAACAGTTTTGATTTCATGAGAAAGATGATGTGAGTTCTCATCTAAAATACTTGTTCTATCGGCCATATCTGCAATCGCGCAAATATGATTTCCCTTCGTTTTGTTGGTACCATGATGTGTTGATATCTGGTATTGCATCTTACTTACATCAGTTCTACCCGAGTACAGGTAGAATAATCACACATCGATTTCTGAAACTCCAGATTAAACAAAAAAAAAAGGTTCCCACCCACTTCAGAGTTCGGTGCTCCAAATATTTGACACTAACACCCACTCTATCCCACAGGCGGCATGACAATCGATTCTACTTCATCAGAAATGAATACTACGGGAGATGCAATTCCCCTCCAAACCTCCAAATCTACTCTTCGGCTCGAGCAGATCGCAAGCTTGAGAGCAAGCGGGGTGGGGGACCATATCGACTTGCCCCAGTTAGTAGTCTGTGGTGACCAGTCTGCTGGTAAGAGCTCGATATTGGAGGGGATTACGGGACTACCTTTCCCTAGGCAAGATGGTCTCTGTACAAAGTTTGCTACCGAGATTATACTCCAGCACGCAGATTGTGAGCGGACCATCACTGCCACCATCATTCCTCACCAGTCGCGAGCGGATTCGATAAAGGAAAAACTTCGCGGGTATAAAAGGCAATTCGAAAGTTTTACGGAGCTGCCGATCGCAATCGAGGAAGCCGGCACGTTGATGGGAATTAGAGGATTCGAGGGCCAGACTGAAGGCCCCGCATTTGCGGAAGATATTCTTCGGATTGAGGTTTCCGGGAGACTCGGTCTTCACCTGACTGTTGTTGACCTTCCAGGGCTAATATCGGTCCCCAACGAAGAACAGACGGATGATGATGTCCAAACTGTCCATAATTTGGTGAATTCTTACGCCCAGAGTCCGAGAACAATAATTCTTGCTGTAGTGCAGGCTGGAAACGATATAGCCAACCAATCCATCGTTAAGAAGTCTAGATCCTACGATAAAAATGGTCAGCGGACAGTCGGAATCATCACCAAACCGGACTTGATAAACACAGGAACAGAGAAGCGTATCGCCCTGCTCGCGAAGAACCAAGACACTACAAAACTCGAACTCGGCTTCTTCCTTGTCAAAAACCCGACACCAACCGAACTGGCAGAGGGAATAACGCCCGAGCAAAGACAGAAGAACGAAATAAGCTACTTTCAGTCTTCTCCATGGAAAGAGCAGGGGCTGTGCATGGATCGGGTTGGGATAGTGGCCCTGCGGGCCTATCTTCAAGGTCTTTTAGATCATCATATTGAGCAGGAGTTACCCAAAGTCCGTGACGAGATTAGGAACCTTATGGCGCAAACTGAGCGCGACATCTGCAACTTAGGGGAGGAAAGGCCAACAGTCGCCGGAATACGAGTATTCCTCACGAGCTTGTCGATGCGATTTAATGGGCTTATTCAATCAGCGCTAAATGGAACATACCACGAGACTAATTCAGACTTCTTCAGCGGGTCTGATTCGACCAGGCTTCGTGCAAGGGTTCATCAAATGAATACTAAGTTCTCCGACACCATGAGGGACTATGGCGCACAAAGAAAGGTCGTTGGGGGTAAATATTTGTCAGAGAAGGTAGATGTAGCTTGCCAAGCTTCTGTGACAGAACAATCTATGAAGGAGTGGGTGAAAGAGGTACGTCCCACCATATCATAAATCCTTTATCCACATATCTGACACCTATAGGTATATCTCAACACACGAGGAAAGGAACTTCCTGGAAATTATAACTATATCCTACTCTCTGAATTATTCCACATTCAGTCGAATCGGTGGCGTGGAATCGCAGACGATCATTTGACGGATGTCTACGCTGAAATTATGCGATTCATCGAATCTGCTCTCAGGCATATTACGAAAGAAGAGCAGACCTTCATTGAAGTACAAGGAATCACAAGCCTCTCCACACAGGAAAGAAGAGAATCGGCAGAGAAGGAGCTCGAAAAGATCTGGGAAGATGAACGAGCACAACCTATCACCTACAACCACTACTATACGGATAACATTCAACATGCACGTCAGGACTGTAGGCAGAAGGCGATCGAAGGGATTCTAAATAAGAGCATAGATTCTAGGAAGAATGGGCGCCCACTGGAAGTCTCCAGGGATTCTGCGGACCACAAGATGCTCCTTGAGACATTTAAGAAGTCGATTGACGTCAATATGGACAACCAGGCCTGTAATGAAGCATTAATGGGCCTGAACGCCTACTATAAGGTATACTCCGTTCTTGAATATATGGTTTGGGCCAGTCACTAATAATCCATATCTAGGTGGCTATGAAAACGTTCGTCGATAATGTTTGTCGGCAGGTAATCGAGCGCCATTTGCTGAGAGACCTTCCCGCCATATTCTGTCCTGAAAGTGTTGCGTCGATGGACGATGAGACTTTGAAACTCATCGCTACTGAGTCGAAAGGCAACATGGAAAAGAGGAAGCAACTTCGCGAGCTACATTCCTCTCTGGAACAAGGGCTGCGATCCCTTCGGAGGCAGGCTTCTTAGGACCGTGTTATTTCACCGTTTACGCTGAGAATGTAAGAGATGTCTTCTGCAAGGATGGAAGAGGATATTGCTAACTTTTATTATTCAGAAGCCTACGAATAAAGGGGCAGGCAGGCTGGAAAAGATAAACGGAGCCAAAGCATCCTTTCAATACTGGCTTGATAACACAGATAACTTGAAAAGAGCGGACTGCCCTTATTATTCTGATGAAAGCCAGGGGATCTCTTTTCAATATCGCTGCCTGTGTACCTAACCGTTTCTATAAAGCCCCCAAGGCCATTCAACAAGCTGTCCTTTTCTTTCTACCTTCCTTGCTACTCTCAAGAATACAATCACAAACCCTCGAATTCATAACTACCCTTTCCATTAATATATACACACATCGATATTGCAAAGAAGGAAGCTAAGAGTAGCCATAACATAACATACATAGCCGTTATCTCATGAAGAAGAAAGTTGACATGTAGTAGGAAAAAAGGGGAGAAACTAGCAAGAAAAAAAAAGGACCCATAGCTAACAAACAAGAAAGAAGAAAAAGTATTTTGATAGCTACTAACAAGCAACAGCAACAACAGTGTTTTGATGGATGGATATGAGGAAGGGTATATATATAATGGGTAAAGAAAACAACATAGAACTTCGGATCAAACATTGTAAACATAAGAAGTACATCAGGTGGGGTGCAAAAGGTATATGAAATTTGGCCTTAATGCCCAATAAAATATGCCTCTCTCAGAGCTGCAATGCCATCGATTTGATTAAGATGTAACCATGCCTCAAAAAAACAGAGAAAGGGAAAATGGCTCATTTTACACGGGACGGGAAGGTGTTTAGACACCGCGGAACTAGATTGGAATAGTTAGTAAAGGGTACAACCCTTAGGGACACACGTTGATAGGGGAGGGGGAGTGGGGAACTCACCATTCTAACAATCAAAAACCACATCGCGCCAATAAACCTGAACAGCGAAAGACCAGCCACACTCCACAGCACAACAGCCATGTAGATCGTCGATCTCTGATCCGCCGTATCTTCCTCAGTATTAATCCTCTCCAACCCGGCCGCACTCAGCACCACAGCCCCAAGCGCAAAGTTACAGAAGATCCAGGCAAGCACAACACTACTCCTGAACCCCTTGTAGTAGTCTTCCTGCTTCTCCTCGTCAGATACGATTCTAACTTCCTTGGGGGCTTTGTTTGCGATTTTGAGCATCTCGGCGTCATATTGGGCGTTCAGGTCGCCGTCATCTTGGGGGATGTTGACGTCGACTTTTCCGCCTGGTTTCAGATTTGCGGAGGGCAGTTTTTGGGCTTTGTCGTCTCCTTTGGTACCCCAGGTGATGTCGTGGGTGTTGCAGAAAGCGTAGATGTTGAGGACGTTGATGTAGGTGGGTGTGAGGAGGGTGTATTGGATGAACTTTGTTTGGGTTAGTGGATGGTTGTATAAAAAGGGGAGGATAAGAGCTTACGCAAGTGAACATGTGCCATGGATCGAAGAAGAGGAACGACGCAACGAGCCAGAGGATGTAGGTCGACATCAGCGAGACGATCATCGAGAAGAAAACCTTGTTGCTGAAGATAGTCGAGAAGCTGAAATCTCCGTCTGAGACCTCGTGTTGTATGGATTTGACAGCAACAAATACCGCGGCGAAACTGAGGTATATCATGATGAACACCCAGAAACACACCATGGTCATGTAGAACTTGTTCGACCCTTGAGGTCGATTACCCAAGGCAAGAACGAAACACGTCAGAAGTGTTGCAAGGTAAAGCCATTCGAAGACAACTCCTAATACTTTGCCCACAGTTCCAAGTAGATTGTCGTTACCAAGGGAAGTCGTAAGGATGCGGAAGACCAAAAAGAAATTACCCTATCAAAACAATTAGCACTCAAACATATAGAAATAGGGGATGCGGGTTGACATACAATAGCGAACCAAGCGAAGAGCATGTTGATAGTCTGATAGACGAACTCAATCAACAACATCAACTTCCTCATGAAACTGTGATCACTCCTAAAGATCTGGTAGAAGTGGGTGATAGCGTAAACCGCAGCGAAGAAACTTCCGTTGAGCCAACGACGACGCTGAAGAATGAACTCAGCCATTCGATCAGGAACATCAGTCTCGCCATTGGCGGATTTGACGTATTGCAGGATCCATCGGCAATTGCGCTTCGATACAAGTTCGAAACAGAGGATTCGATCTTCGGCGAGGTACATATTGGCCGTGAAAATACCAGCGTTCGCACCATGCATTTTCTCACCAGCGAAGTACTTCTCCAATGGACCTTGCCCAGTCTTGTCGTTCTGCAATGCAACATAGCGGTATGCGGAAAAGGCACCGGGAAGCACGGTAATGAAACCGAAGGCGGACTCGAGTGGTTTATCAAGGATGTTACTCATCTTGTACTCGAAATTCTGAGTTGCCACCAAGGGGTTAATCAGTTTCTTTCCATGAGACAACATGACCTTGATCTCTCCACAGGCTCCTCCACACATTGGCTCCAGATCGAACGCTCTCCATAGGTGGTAGATAGATCGTCCACCAGGCTTGGTACCAGCATCAAGAAGAACACAGATATTCGGGTCGAGCACACGCCCAAAAGCCTGGAAAAACCAACGATGGGAGTTGATCTTCTTCTGATTCTTTTCCTTGAGACAGAACAGCATCTGAACAGGTGTTCCAGACCTCGGCTTCAAGATAACCTGTGAACCTTTCATATCCAATCCAACCTGGGTGGTATATTCGTAAATATGCGCAGTCACATCCTTGCCATTGACCTGCTGCTTGGCAATACCATCCTGGTACACACCCAGACCAGCAAGGACAGCCTTGGTTCGTTCATTGATCTTTGCACGACCGTCACTGACAACGCAGACCACAATCTTCTTCCATGCCTCTTTGCCCCAGGTTTTGCTATTCGACCTCGAGCACATATACTCAATGTTCTTGAACACACCCACCATCGTCCTGGCGAACAAGAAGTCGTCTTCATTGTACATTGTAACCACAATGAAAAGTTCCGTATGCCTAGGCTTGGCGAACAATCTCTGACGAAGGGTAAAACGCTCCTGGTAAAAATCGGCAGGGTCACAAGTGGCCGCCGAATAGCGCATATGTGTGAACTCGTCACGCTCAGGCGGTTTGGCGTGAGGCACCTGGCTCAGCAATTTCGGTGGAATCGGACAATCGAGAACGAGGTTACCATTAAACAGTTGCACCTCTTTCACAGTCTTCCACCTTCTCAACGGCGCGGGACTAGGAGTTGGCGCAATTCCCGGCTCATCCTCATACCCGGGCTCCATGCTCGGATCTGGCGTAAATGGATTGGCGGGCTGCAAGATTGGGACATGGTCGTCCTGGTAGGGTTGGTCGTTGGGGTAGTGCCCCAGGTCGTAGTCGTCAGAGGGCGAAGGCTGGTATGGCTGGGTATAGTATGCATCGTGATGTTGTTCGGGGGAGACCGCATAATCGCGTGGTGGGTAGTCTCGGGGATTGACCCCGAGACGATGCTCATGTTCATATGCCTCGTTGTGTCCGTATGAGTTGCCAAGGTTCTCTACCGAGTACTATACAAATCCCATTGTTAGCAAGAAGAATTGAAGATTGGTCAAGGTTAGGGTTCTCACCGTTGGCTGCTCAGCAAGACGATCGCTTGATGGCATTTCCAAATGTCCCGGGCGTCCTCCATAATGTGTATCCTCCATCTGGTAGCCCTGGAGCGGCCTGCCAGGCGATGGCGATCGGTTATAGCTGTGAGGATTCATCATAGGCGAACGACGTCCGTCGTCGCGGTACGGGTCTAGTAGATGGTCAAGTTAGTCGGTATTCCAGACTCTGTTTCTCGTTAAAGTCCAAAAATCCAGTATATCGGGTGCTTGCGATCCCGGAGAGCAGGTCTTTGACGAGTGAGGATTGAGGTATAGGTTGTATGTCGAATCGAGGACTCGGGAACGGTTCACACGCGGATAGATTATAATTTATTGTCGCAACGCAAGTGTAATCGAATCGGAATCTCCAAGCTTAATGGGCAGCGGATCGTATGCAGGTGGGATACGAGGCTTTGCGCAACGGGCGTTACGTTGGCAGATCGAGGCTTGTCGACTAGGAAGTACGTCACCGCAGCAGGATGGATCGCAGGATTCAACGAAGCTTCTTACTTGCGCAAAGAGGCAAGAGAAATGTCGAGTAGAGTATATATCCGCGATCGAAGGAGACGGTGAAGGTAAACCCGACCGGTTGTTGTGGTGAAGCGGTTTCGAAATCTTGATCAAAGGGGGTTCGAGGGTCCAGGGGGTCGCACGAGGATGTCGGTTCCGGAAGACGACCACGAGAAGAGGAAGAAGACAAAGAAAAAAAGGACAGAGAGATGAAAAATAAATTATCTTACCTAGCCGATTGTAGGACATGGTTGATCACCCGCAGGGAAGTGTTCCCCGTCTTGTTGTCCTGCGGGAGATTGGGGGTTTGAGGGTTGAGGGGAGTGATCGGGACGGGAGCGCGCGACTGTTGGAGAGCTTTTCTTGGGTGGAATCGATGTTGTCAAGGATGTAAGGGGGTGTAGAAAGCACCCTTCAACGAGATCTTGAGATGTTGATAGATGTTGGAGAGTGTCGAGTGTAGAGTGGAAGAGAGGAAGATGTTGTTGTCTCTCTGTCTTTCTTTCTGTTGTTGATCTTTTTTCGACGCAGCAACAACAAATACACGTATTTACACTCCGTTACCACGATGCTCTCCTGATATCAATATCAAGATCAGGATCTTTTACGACGACGCCTTGTCTAATCTCTAAAGAACTATGATGAAGTAGAGATATTTCCCTTCCAATCCCTCAAGCTTCGCTTGATATGCGAAAAAGATTTCACCCGTTTCCTCGGGGCTACTTCTGTTAGGCCATCTACCTCCCCCACAAGGCCAGAGGCAAAGGAAATTACACTCCAAGCTGAAACACGCCCTCGCCGTTCCATGGGACGAAGAGTGAGAGTTCGGTCTTTCAGGTCAGGCGAAGATGCGAGAGTTTATCTTGAGATCTTCTCACTGTTTTCACTTTCTAAGAGCCGTTATCCATTCCTCCTACCCTTCTTCTTCTTCTTCCTCTCGTCTTCATCGTCGCCGTCTTCACCAAAGAACCGTAGGATAGAAACACCGCCACAGTCTGTGCACAGCCACATGTTATGTTTAAATAACCACACGTGACGCGTACCACTCTCCACACCCGTTGGTACATGATGACGTCAGACCCGTTCTTTTCTATTTTTGTCTCCTGAGACAACCGCGCTGACGACGACGAGAAGGTGAATCTGATAATAGATATACGACGAGATGTTACTGGATTGCCACTTCATGTCTGCCTAGCGCTGCATTTGCCTGATGCAGTAAGGGATATGTACGAAAGGGCAGCATGAGAGATAACGGTTGGTTACGGGAGAGATGAGGTATCAGCCAATAGTGAGGAAGAATCGAGTCTTTGAAGCCGCGCGGTTGTGCATTGGATAAGAGAAACGGGACACGATAACGCCAATAACGAAGAAGGATATCAATCTCGAAGAAAAGATCCCATGAAAATGCCACCATGTCCAGCTAACCAACCCCCTTAGGCCATTACTCCAAGAACCCAGCAAAAAAAAGAAGAAACAAGTACATGCATATCATATCAATCACAGCTCCCACTCTCTCCCCCTTCACTCCCACTTCCCTCCACCCCCCAAGGCACCCAATCCAGCTCCCCCTCCCCTCTGCCCAGCAGCCAGTAAACTCTTAATGCTCCTCGACCCACCCCCTTGCTCCCTTCTCTTCATCTCCCGTTCCCTCTCCTTCTCCCTCGCAGCTGTATAGTAATTAACCGCACCCCTCTTCTTCTCCCCTCCATTCCCACCTCGTCCAACAGTTCTCATAGCTGCAAACCCAGAACTCGTGGACGAAGACGACGAACTGGATGATGAGTTGGCGCGCGAGATGTTGACAGCAGAGTTGGCCGCGATGTGACGGATTAGGGAAAATGGTTTGGAGTCGTCGGGGGTGGATCTGTTGGCTTGGAAGGCCATTTTAGAGGATGGGCCGACCATGTTAGTGAGGGAGCTTGGTTTTGCGGAGTCCGCGGAGGGGGTGCGAGACACGGTGGTGCGGTTGAAGTAGTCGGCTCTTGGTCGTTGGGCATTCTCATCTTCTGCATCACTTTCATCATCGAGGACAGGTTCTGGTCTTCCGGTATCTGGCCCCTCTAGAAGGAATGAAAGGGATTCCCTGATCTCAGCTAAAGTAGCTGGCTTCTTCGACGCGACTGTTCGGCGCTTATTAGGTGGAGGACGGTTCGTAGTATCAGCAGCAGAGGGATTAAGAGGCCTCTTCCTCTTATTCTTCCCACCCGATTCTTCACCGCTAGCAGCTTGCGCATCCTGGCTAGCAGACTCATCCTTAGAACCCTCTTCCTCTTGTGAACCACTACCCTCTTGCAGGAAATCGATCTCGATATCATCATCTGGTTCTCTATCTTCAATGGCACGGAGGAACGCAAGTTTCTTCGGGTTCTCGGCGATTTGGCCAATTTTCTCATCCTCTAGAAGAGCCTTTCGCATCTTGTTGAACTCACGTCTCTTCGCTCGTCGTCGAGCTGCCAGTCGTTCATCATCAGAATCAGATAGATCGAGATCATCAGCTGCACCACGCTTGCGGCGAAGGGCACCAGTGGTGATGTCCTTCAAAAGTTTGGAGACCTGCTTTTCATCCTGTTCTCGGACATGGTTTCTGTATCACGGTGTTAGGAAGGCATGGAAAAGTAGAAATCGAAGGAAAACATACGCATTCAAAGCAGCAAGCTCCTTCTCATCCACCTTCTCTCCACTATTATCATTGATCATGCTCTGATCATATTCGTCCTCTTCATCTGCCCCGTCATCACTAGCTCCACCTAGACCAGCGTATTCATCCTCAGACTCCTCCGCAGCCTCATCAACAACCTCTCTAGCGTTACTCTTCGTCTTATCGAAGACTTGCGGCACCTTCTTCGCCTTCTTACGCAAGACATCAAACGCACTAGCCTTGATCGTAAAGCCATCATCCTCGTCTTGGGCAGCAGCTTCCACTGGCCCTCGACGTCGAAGAAGCTTGCCCTTCCTCTTCGCGATAGGAGAGTCGTTATTCTGCAGTAGGACAGTCTCCTCCGTTGACGGAGGCGCGTCTCGGAAGCGATTCCGCTGATCGAATGGGGAAAGCACAAATCCTGCGTCCTGGGTGGGTTCAGGGACCTCGGAATACTGCGTCTGGGTGAACATCTGAGCTTTACTTGGAGTCTCTGATACCCGGGAGTCGGACTGCGTGTATCCAGCAAAGAGGTCGATCGGCTCCGAAGGGCGTTCTTGGCTATCCTTCACGATCTCCTGGGAGTCGGGTACCAACATGGCGGAGTTAATGAGGCTAGGATCGGGCATGTTGCGGAGAGCTGCGAGAGAGTCTTGCTCGATGTCTCCTTGGCTATCTCCAAGTGTGGCAGCAAAAGCTTGAGTGAGGCCAAGGGAAGGTTCCTCGGTGGTATTGAGGTTGGGAATCTGAGGCTTCTTTGCGGACTGTGGCTGCGAGATAGCCTTTTGTTCTGTGGTGGGTTCGCGTTCTTCGTCCTCATCATCGCTAATGACGCGTACACCACGTTTTCTGCGTCCAGTCGAGGTATGGGCAACAACCTGGTCCTCCTCGATCTCGCTATCTTCGATTGGATCGTCAGACTCCTCAGCAACATCAGCTTGGTCTTCAACAAAACCATCCTCCCCTTGAGATTTGGCCTCCTCTCCAGCCCCGTCCTCATCTTCATCCTCTTCGTCTTCCTCATCAGAGCCAGAAAGATCCTCCTCCTCTTCCCCACCATCATAATCCTCATCATCCTCATCATCAAACGCATTCGGCTCACTCTTCCCTTCCTTCTTTGCGGCCTCTTTCTCCCTCTTAGAGATCTCCTCACCCTCCATCCTCGCCTTCTCCATCAAATCTTCCACATCTTCCTCAACCCGAGCCCTTTCTTCAGCAGTGTCGACGTAGATACCCTTATCCTTCAACTCCTGGATCTTCTCTTCTCTCTCCTTCATAGCCTGAAGTCTAGCCTGTTTGCGAAGAGACATCTGCATCTCACTCGCCGTCATTTTTGACTGTCGTCGCTTGGTCGGTGAGTATAGATGTGCAAGGGCTCGAAGCCTCAACATTGAATCAGAGTCCTGGGCTTTCCTGACAGGGAGATTTTCAAACGCTGCTATCCGTCGGCATTTCCCTGGAGAAGTAACGACCTCGAGATCGCTGTCAGAGTTGTCTTTCTGGTTCTCAGCGACAGATTCACGAGAAACCCTGAGACGAATTGGGCCTTTTCGAGAAGCTCTTGGGGCAGTAGCTGGCGTAGTAGCACGTGCTTGAGGCTTCTCGTGGGTCTCCTGTGGTTCACTCGGAGGGTTAGGGTTGGAAAGTATTTCTTCGATCGACATTACGTTTTCACCCTCTGAATCGCTATTCTCTTCAGCGACTGGCGGTAATTCAGGTAATTGAGGCTCTGTGGCTGTCGTCTTCGTGTTATCCTCGTTAGGACTTCGTGGCGGAGATGTTGGCGGTGTTGCGTGCTCCTTCTCACTCTCGGCTGCTGACGGAGGATTAGAGCTTCCAACAGTAGAAGAGCTACCCTGCTGTCCAAAATTGAACCGCGAAAAAAAGCTCTCCTTCGTAATCTTCTTCTTTGTCCTAGCTTGATGTTCCAATTGCATATTCCGGCTCATTCGTTGCGTCTCCTGGTTCATAGCCTGGAGAGCCTTCTTGCTGGCCTTTCGCGTGGGTTTCGAGCTCTGAGTGAGTTTTCGTCCTGCTAGGTCATCATCACTACCGTCTGAAATCTCGTCGGAGGCAATCGTCTTCGCAATCTCTGCCCTTCGCTTTTTCTTTGCTTCCTCTTCTTTCTCTTTAGCTTCTCGTTCTTTCCGCTTCTTCTCAACGAGGGCGAGGAATCGTGCGTTTTTGGGCTGTTCAATTTCTTCGTCTTCGTCTTCATCATCGGAGTCACGAGTAGTAGGCGTGGGATCCGGTTGCTTCTCTTGCGGCTTATAGGGTGAGCAGAAAAGTGGTGATTCGGAGCGTGCTCGATCCGATCCGCTTTGGGCTTCTATAGAGTCATTTTGCTTGTGTTTTAATAGACGTCTCTTCCCGGTCGTGACGGGCGCATCGTCCTCCGAGGAGGACAGGGTAGCGGAAGCTACTCGCGTCGATTGTTCCTCTTCTTTCCTCGTATTGAACCTTCTCTTGACCCTATCGAAAGCAGTGTCTTCTTCGCTCCCCGATTGTTCATTCTCACTGTTCTGTGCTTGCATCCGTGCCGCGAGACGACCCTTTGGAGGCCTTGGTAGATCATCTTCGTCCGCGTCGTCGGGTTGCTCCGCGTCTTGTTCGTGTGGTTTTGATGAGGTGATATTGAGAGATGGGGCAGCTTTTCTTGAAGCATTGGTGTCTTTCTCTGATTCAGAATCACTCCCAAACCCAGCTAATAAAGCCTGAATCTTTCTTCTCGGTGTGAGAATCTCTGGGGATCCGTCGTTGGTGGCGGGCGAGAGATCCCGGGCGGAACGAGGTGTAGATGGGCCGGACATGGTAATTGTGTGTGATTTGAGGATATTAGAAAAGATGTAAAGAATAATTATAAAAGTTGTATCATGATGGGGTTTGAATTGGGTGGTAGAAATGAGTTGTCAATGTGAAAATGAAGTGTTCTTCGAGGACGGAGTTCCATCTTGTATGAAATCGTGAATTTCCAAATACAGACGCGCGACGCGATGTTTCGCGCCAAGACTTCTTATCTTATCGGTGATCGCGAAAGTGTTTGCGCGGTTTGCATCCACGCTTTTTGACGCGCTTGGCTCAGGGGAACTCCGCACCATCAAACTCGGGGAACTTCACTAGGTTGAAGGCGATCGGGATTAAAAGTAGATGGAAGAAAGGAATGGTGGATTGAAGTAACATTCTAATAATAGTCTGTATCTACCTCGAAATGACCTGATACCTACTCCGATGCTACCAATGAGAAAAGAAAAGCTCGTTCCAAACCACTCAGCATATCTGATCTTCTCCTCCAACCAATATGTATGTCAATTATTGTACAGTCAATTTACTTCTCCACCTAAATAGGAATCTCAATGTCCAAGTCGAGGGCTGCAATGTTTTCATCATCGAAAGCCTGGTGACGAATGACCGCAATTCCACCGTTACGCTTGGCAGTACCGTTCTTGGCAGCGTTAGGAGTACCAGCGCGTTTAGGTGTCCCAGTTTTGGCAGGAGTGTTGGTACTAGTGTCCGGTGTGCCAGCGCGACTGGAGTCATTCCCTTCGGTGGCGGGGGTAGGACCCTTGGGAACGGTGCGGTTGACATCATAATGAGTCTTGGCCCGGGTCTTGACGCGAGCAAAGGGATCAGCCACAGCTTCCCCACGGGCAACTGCAGCGGCAGCTTTCTGCGCCGCCCTTCTCTCATCCAACTGCGCACGACGAACATTCTCAGCGTTGAGCTTCTGGTTACGAAGGTTGACCTCGAGAAGGCGTTCTTGTTCGGTTTTTTCTGTAGAACGTGGCTTCACCAACATGGTGCCGAAAGCAAGCTTGGGACCAGTGAACTCTGCCATTTCCGCATCACATTTCGCAATAGCTGATTCATCACCAGCAGCAATAGCCTCCTGACGGCGCCTTTCGATTTGGATGCGTTGGAAGACAGCGCCCTTGTTATCGTACGCGCCTTGTTTGCGAAGCTTCTCATTGAGTTCATCCTTTGTGAAGCGATGGTTGATCAATCGGTTGATATCAGCAATCTTCGCGTCGACAGCTGACTTGGTAGCCATCTTGCAGTCCTCCACAATCATAGTCTTGCGGTAGCGATTGAACTCAGCCTATATAAGTCAGTGAGAAGTCGGCGGTAGGATCATAACAGGAACTAACCTCTGTGAAAGGAGAATCCGAGCAAGCAATGAATGGGAATTCTTTCTCGGCTTTGCCATGTGCAACGACAGCGTATTGGGTGGTGACGAATGATCTTTTATTGGAACCCTCCAGAGCGTATGGCCTGCCTTCAGCGAATTCTGCGTTACGAAGTTAGAACCATGTGTGTGTACTCGTACAATGTAGTGGTAAGCTTACTCTTGATAAGACAGACTCGGTACTCAGTCAGACCCGTTTCGTGGTTTGGACCGATGCAGACACGCGCGTAGCAGTTGGTGATAGCGGCATCGAAACCAGGGTAGAAGCAGACCTGCGCGAAGTTGCTCCGGCCAAGTCTAGCGCGGTTGAGGTCCCTGAGAGTGGCTGGAGGGTCATCCTTAGGCTTTGGTGGCGAGGCGCGACGTTTGTGGTCGTCCCACTCCACCTCGCTTCCCGCTTCGTCGGAAACGACATCCTGCGAGGAGCTGCGGCGATCCCTCTTCTTTGGGGCAGCATCGCGGCGACGAAGTTCATCCCGTTTGCCTTTCTGTTCGCGCTGGCGCTTGTAGGCTTCGATAGCATCGGAAGACTCGCCAACCTTGCGCCCACCAAGAGTTGTCTTCTGGCGCGAGCTCTTTCTCTGGCCTTCTTCGATGTCGGCATCTTCGACCTTGCGCTTCTTCTTGTCAACACGGCTTTCTTCACGTTCACGGGATGCCAAAAGGCGACGCAAGGTAACGTCCTGGTTGTGGCGCTCAACCTGCTGGGCACGGTCGGATAAAACTTGTTCGCGCTTGATCTCAGGCATGGACATGATTTCCTCTTTGTCCTCTGAGGAATAGAACATCTTCTCATAAGGGAAGATGGGAGCATCGTTGGCATCTGGAGGTGGCGAGAAGTCGGATTCAGACTCAGACATAGAGGCCGAGTGCATCGAGTCACGACCTGGGGACGAGGACCTATAAAGCAGCGACAGTCAGTGATGGCGGGGAGGTGAGTTTAGTCGGCATCAGTGAGAAACTAACCCATCTCTATCTCGAGCAACAGTTCTCTTTCCTTTCTTTGCGCGCTTTACGGTTCTGGCGACACCTTTGCGCGCCATGTCTTCGGTTGATTCTTCGGTGTTATTGTTGTTTTGGTGTTGTTCGTCAGAAGGAGGTTGAGGTGAGGGAGAAGTTCTTTTTGTATTCGAGGGCACCGTGACTTCATCATCCGAAGAATCATCTCCCCCCGCAAGTGCGAGGAGTTGCGCGTCAAGGTCAGCCATTTTAAAGTGAATGACCGAGTTTATAAAATCGGTAAAAGGTTGTTAGAACCACAAGGAAGCGGTTCCGAGTATTCCTGTAGCACCGAGAATCTCCCTTCGACCAGCGCAAGGAAGAGGGGACAGTGCTTGGGATGAGATAGAGATGTGAAAGGGGTTCAGTTGATCAGTTAGGTGGTGTAAATGGAGTCCAGATGGGGTAGTAGAAAGTAATAAGTTAGCGAGATATTAAAAGATAAGGCTGGTTAGTAAATAAAAGCTGTCTTTGTTGTGACTGTGAGATATTGACGGGAGATGTTGTTGTTTGAAAGAAGTTGAAGTTGTTGGATTTGTCCTTCAAGAAAGAAAAGAAGTCAATGACGTTCAGAATAAGCGCGAGTGAAGAAAGATGCGCCACCATCCCTCTTTTGGTTAGCCCAACTTCACGACTTTTCAGGTCATGTGACTACGCATAACACAGTTCTCCCCAGAATGTGTTAATCAACAACCAGCTATCAAAAAGCCGTTTAATGATACCCAGTTTTGTGCGCTTGGTGTCGGAAGTGTAACCTGAGCACTGAATGCACATAAATTTCTGCTTTCTTGAATCGTTTCTATCTTTTCCATCGGCCAAAAACTCCCCAAGATGGAGGCCTCCCGAGCTCTCCGAATATGCACCAGATGCCACCGAAACGCCCCTACCCTTCCCTTGTACCTCACATTTGTCGCTCCACGTATAGTGACGCAGCAGCAGCAGCTCAGGTTTAACTCTACCTCGTCATCCCGCTCGTCTGACTCCCCCGGTCAGCCCAACTCCCCGACTGGCAAAACGTCAAGCAAACCTCGCATGGTTCTCACACAAAAGCAACGAGATTTCCTTGACAGCGCACTCCGAGTAAACCAAGCTGGAGAATTAGCTGCTACACATATCTACACCGCACAGACGCCACCTGTTGTCCGCTCCAATCCCCACCTGCGCCCGCTTATGAAGCACATGTACGATCAAGAAGCGGGGCATCTCCGGAACTTCAACCACCTTATGGAGAAGCACCAAGTCCGGCCAACCGCAATGTATCCTGTCTGGGAAGTTGCTGCCAAGTTTCTGGGCTGGTCGACGGGAATAATGGGTCGCGAGGCGGCAATGGCATGCACGGAGGCAGTGGAGACTGAAATCGGGACGCACTATAACGAGCAAATAAGAGAGATATTGGAATGGAGTGCGGATGCAGAGGCTCGGGGTGAAGAACTGGATGAAGAGCTAAAGGATCTACTCGTGCTTTTGAAAAAGACGCGGGACGAAGAATTGGAGCATCTCGACCATGCTGTGGAGAACGATGCGAAAAAGGCAAAACCATACGAGCCCCTTACGAATATCATACAACTCGGATGCAGAGCCGCGATCCAGATCAGCCAGAGGGTATAAGCTGCTACTCATATAGCTTCTCTGTGCTCTGCTCTTCGGCTCACATTCAATCGCTCAGAACCCTTTATCACGCCACCGATACTGGCAGTCTACTCTCATTTCCCCATTCCTTGGGGGTAATGGTCCCATCTAAAGCTTGTATTTATACGCTATCCTAATAAGTGTAACACCTAGTATACCCAATGCGAGAAATGTATTCCGCACGTTAACCCCAGTGTTCATCAAAGAGGCTGCGAAATACATGCATAACCGGCACCATCAAAGCTTTATATCCATATAGCTATCTAAACCTGAAACAAGAAGAAATGCAAGATACGAATGCGCTAGACGGGATATCAGTTCTAGATAGGGGAGAGAATAAGGGCTGACAACACCAATCTCTCGACCCGGAGTATCTATTACTCTCCCTTAGCATCCAACCCCTCCACATGCTGTAGGAACCCCTTGGAGAATCTCACAACCTGCTGATACACCTCCTCGAACCCATCATGAGCACCATAATACGGGTCTTGAACCTCTTCCCCACCCCCCACCTTAGCATGAACCCCCTTCGAACCTCCAAAATCCCCAAACAAGCGCACATCCGCAATCCCACTCCCTGCCGCAGAATCAGCACCATGCTTCTTCCCCCCACGCCCCGAAATAACCGAATCCCTCACTCGAAGTAGATCTTGTAGGTTATATTTATCCATAGCTAGGATGTAGTCGAATTCTCGAAAGTCGTCTTTCGTCACTTTTCGCGCTGCGTGATCGTAGTCTGAGATCTGGTGTTTCCGTAATGTGGACATGGTACGTGGATCTGGGGGGTCGAGTTCATGATAGGCGCCTGTACCCGCGGAGTCTATGGTACTTATTGACGAACTGTTGGCAGCGGTGGAGCGGAAAACTGCTTCTGCCATTGGAGAGCGGCCTGGAGGCGTGCTTGTTAGTTATAGCTTCCAATCCTTGGAGATACGGGGCGGGGGGGAAGTGGGGTTGGGGGATCCGCGGGCAAGCTTACATATATTCCCCAGACAGACGAACAGTACAGAGACTGGTGGGGTTGCTGTAGTGCTGGCCATTTTCAATTCGTCTTTGTCCACTATGTGAGTTGCCGGTGTCAGTTCGGGAACTCTTTTGCGCAAGGAATATAGACCCCGCGATGGATTCGCGTTATCTTGTGCAGAAGGAGCCACCAAGGGGTAATACTCTTGGGTGATACAAGAAAGGTTTGACATACCTACAAGGGGTTCCTTACAAAGGCCGAGGCACTTGATCTATTTCTATGTTTGATTCTATCGCCAACTCCTGGTCACTGCCAGTCCTTTCTCACGAAATCTATGATGACATAACAATGTCCCCACCCCTGAGCCTTATCGAGCCTTATCGGTTTGTCACATACAGGTGGGCATCAGCTTTTTTACCCCTGAGAGACAGGAGAAGAGGTTGAAAAGGGCTGGCAGATGTTTCATTTTCGTATTAGCACTGTTAATCGTACATATCTCATAGCTCTCCATCCCGTCGTTAGCAATCGGGCCCGGTTCCGTCTCTCACATCCTCTGTATCGACACGAAGTTCCACCGTGAATCAGCCCTGCCTAAATTTTTTATACCCTCCACACTGAC
Organism: Arachnomyces sp. PD_36; assembly: GCA_032988195.1. Lineage (NCBI taxonomy): Eukaryota > Fungi > Ascomycota > Eurotiomycetes > Onygenales > Arachnomycetaceae > Arachnomyces > Arachnomyces sp. PD_36. The sequence continues at coordinate 298,596 of JANTQE010000016.1, read as the reverse complement.
CAAGGATGTCTTCGATCTTCCTGCGGCGAGTAGGGTCCCTCTCCCTCAAGAAATCATAATCGATATCCCCATCCTTTTTCACAACCCACCTATGGCTGTTCCACTGCTCATGTGTTTCATCCTCTCGACGAGAGCGCGCCAACGCGAAATCAAACATGACCGGGAAGAGCCCTCCGCGCCTCTTCCACTCTTCATCTGCTTCGACCTCTCGGCGAGAGCGTGCCGACGCGAAATCAAACATGAATGAGAAGAGCCCTCCGACCTTCTTCTTCGGAAACAAAAGATTATGGTCGGTCAGTTCCTCGTTGACAACACCATGGTCGAGGACTTTGTTGACCAAACGTGCAGACGCCTTAACCATTTTCTTCAGCTCCTTGTCAGCCTGGTCTCTAGGGACATTGACTGACGCGCCTTTCCAGTCCTGCACACTATCCACGCCCAAAATCATAGGCTCCAAGTACTCTCCTTCGACATACTCCAGAAGGATTCCAGGAATGAAAACGAAGTCGTCAGGTCCAATCATGAATTGTTCCGGGAATGCGCCATCGGAAGCCGCTTTCATCCAGACGCGAGAATAGAACTTGGGGATCTCCGCGCCTTGCAACGGAAGCAGTTTCTCGTACATTGCAGCTTCGTTCTTTTGTATGGAAAGACAGAGTGCCTGAGTACGCGTGGCAATGCTGAATTTCATCTTGAACTCAGCTGCTTCATTTGTCCCATACGGTTTGGCCCTATGTCTGCAATATTCTCGGTTCTGGAACGGTTGGCTGCGCCATTCATCAAAGTAGATTTCCCCCTCATCCAGATTTTTCCCGGGGGCGCCTGCGGTGGTGGAATCTTCATAAAAGACAGGTTCTTCTATTTCAGGCTTGGGCTTCACTCCCGAAGGCTTCACTCCCGTATGCTTGTTTATGAACCCGGGAATATCGACCAATAACCCGTAAGCCTTGACCTCAAGCCGATACTCCTTTTCGATGCTCTTGTCATGTGTGCCGAGGCCCTCATCACCCACGCCCCGCATAGCCGCCTTTCTGATCCCAAAAGCATAGCGACGATCGTAAAGCTTCAGGATAGCACGTTCCCCTATTTTCTTTCCCCAGGCTGCAGGTGGGATTTCTTCGAAAACGACAAGCATTACAAGGGCAACTGTGCATGGTTGGTAGACATGCTCAACAGTGACCCGAAAGCTGAACCCACACCCATCGCCAATATCTAGATAGATATCTTCCCCTTGTGCGAAGGGAACCGCTGTCCTAGCATGTTCGGAATTCGGTCTAGTGTTTATGTTAGGAAACACACGTCTTCTTTGTGTTTGAGGAGAGGAGATACGTACCCACCAATCGAATGCACGTCCTCACATTGGTCCATTCTTTCCGAGATTCCGGTTGTATCAACGCAATAGATGCCCTTTTTTGTGACTCGATACCAGCTCTTGTGAAGTTAAGCACGGTTGTAGGTTTCAGGTTTGGAGGCACGCTTTTGGAAGTGAGATGCGTGTGTTAAGAAGTGAAGAAGGAAGAAGGTGTCGTGAAGGAGGAAGCGTTTATCAACACCAGATTTTCACGCCGAGCAATATCTTACGGGGTCTAACTAACTTGGGCCGTTGATACGCAAACTACGAACCCGTTTTCGTAATCTGTTCGTTTACATACAGGCTAGCTGTTAACCCTTTTCGGCGAGTTCTCGGCGGTAGCCTAGCGCAGAGAACGCAGGGTGTAGGGCATCCAGCCCTAGGAATAAAGGGAGATTCAACATTGATATGTTGACATGGACTTGGATATCCAGGAACCTAGCAAGCCTCCTAGTGCTCGTTATACATCGTGAGAGGCAATATGTATATGTATATCTTAATGTTGTTTTGTGCTCCCCGAAGCACCTTGCGGTTAAAGTAAAAAGCCGGGCTTGTAATTCAGCTTCATATCACTGTCGGGCTTAGCCATGGAACCCGAAGTTACCTGCAGAGGCATCGGGCCATGTTCGTAACGAAGTAGAAATTTCGTCGTGGTATATTATACGTGCTTTACTCAAAGCATTATATATATGCGCCTGTGGCTGGCGATAATAATCACTCCATCAGCCAAGGGCGACTCGACCCCCTAGAGACCTCGGCGCGGCGCTAGAGTGTAATAACTCTTGGTTCAAGAAATCGCCGTGTATATAAATTACATCTCAATATCAAACAGTAACCTCGAAATTGGCATATTTCGGTAAGTGACGGAAACCCATGTTTAGATTCGAGAAAAAAGGGAAGGAATGTCATAGATCTGGTCTATGACAACGAGTGCCGGGAGACGTCCGATAGAAAGAAAGCGACTTGGTATTAAAGTCACAGCAATAATTCCACGATAAGGGTTCGGCGTAGTTGAGTAGGGCCAGGAAATGTTATCCCAGGACGTCCCACTCAACACCAACAAGCCACTTTCTATTACTATCCTTTTGCTGTCGGGCTCCCTGTGTGCTGTCGAGAATCGGTTCTACTTGGTTGTTTCGAAGTGGCGTAGTGTTGGTTTGATTATGGTCATCGTTTGTGGCGTCATTATAACCTCCGACCTCTATCTCCCACGTAAATCCCCTTCTCACGCCGATAGTGCTTCCTTTCTGTACAATGGGATATTCTCCTATTCGATTTTCCTCCCTAGCCCGGTTCCCGGTTGAAGTCTCACTAGAACAGGGAGGTCCAAGAAGAAGAAGGTTTCTCGAAGGGCTATCCACTCCGGTACCCAACCCAGACGCGGTATGGGCCTGCGCAGAACGTAGGTTACGCGGTCGAACAAGAGTGATAGGTGTTTGAATGCCAACACCACTCCTGGCTCTCACATCGCCAGAGGGATACTCAGCCCCATTCTTATACCCGCACCTAGCATCATCAACTTCACTTGATAACAAATACTTATCGCCATCCTGGTTGCCTTGCGGGTTATTGCTCCTATTAGTTTCTCGAAGTTGATGTTGTTGCTGTACTTTGGCACCCATCTCCAGAATCCACCCCCTTACTTCCACAGCCATACCGCCAGCAACGAAATTCGTTCCAGTTCCGCGCGATTGTCCATCATGACGGCCCCGATGTCTCGATGGGGAAAATGGTTCTGGGATGGATATTGGTGGAAAGGCTGCGCTGTTATCCTCATGGGCGGTTGGCGGGGAAGGTGGAAGTATGAAGTGTGGTCTACTTCTCTGCGGCCGTGACGTAGAGGCAGTAGTAGCAACAGGCGCCGTAGATGACATATGTGGTGGCACCAAATCTTCTCTTGTATCTTGAGAAGGGCGGAAGGGGGAATGGAGAGGGAATACAAATCGAGGGCGATTGATCGATTGGTGGGGTTGTCTAGCAGCAGTAGCCGCAGGTCTAGGGGTAGAAGGATTTTGATATATCGCGGAATCTGAATTTTCGGCATCTCCAGGTGAAGCAGGGTTAAGAATCTGTTCTGGAGAAGCAGGTAAGGACGCATCGGATGCCGAAGATATTTGATCAACTTCAGTCGTCCTACGATTGAGCTGACGTGGGGGTGGGGAAGGGCAAGGAGATATACGACGTCGTTTGCGACGGCTCGGTGTCGAGGGGAACAAGATATCGAACTCCGTATCGATATCCAAGTCTCCGGTGAAACTACCCGTCTCGTTATCCGTACCGCCAGCAACCCCGTCACTCTCATGTCGAACGTCATATGGTGCTTCCTCTTCTTCCTCTAGATCATCAATAGCATCATTCCTATTCGCTAGGTAGGGTTCCTTGGGCCCTCTCCGTAAAGCTGGGGAAAAGCTCGATGGTGGCTCTTCATCGCTGCCATTTATATCGTCCTCTACTGGATTCTCGTGCTGAGGGAGTTGGGATAGCACAAAACGTGGGGTAGACGCAAATTGAGCCCTTGCGCTCGCCGGCTGGGGGGTGTTGAATATGAATCTCGGTGTTTTCGCAGCTGAAGAGCGCGGGGGTTGCGCTCTTTGCTGCGTAGAGAATCGGAAAGGGGGCGGGGTCTATCCGCTTTGTTAGCTATCAAATTGTCAGGTATACAGGATAGAAACACACATTGTGAGATGACATGGGAGCCCAGGACAGCCAGTTGGCCTGTAGGTTTGGATATAGTTATTTCGTTGGATACACTTAGAAATGTGGTTCTCGTTGACAAAGACGCGATGTGAATTCTCGACGCGATCTCACCGCCTTGAGCTATATATATTGCCGGCAGAAAGATATCAAAAAAGGCGGTAAACACACAAGCACCACTTCACAATCACCATCATGCTCTGTTCCTGAACGTCATCATCAACTCTCTGTGCAACGTTCTTGTGCGTCTAGCGTATGCACGCACAGCTCAGGGGCCTCCAAGGTATACACATTCATTCGGCTTCTACAGGCTTCAGTTCCCCTTTCTCACGCGTCTGCCATCTATATTTCTCCCTTCGCCTCCATCAACCCCAAACAAAGTAAAATAGAATGCCCACCCAGAGACCCCGAAATTACCTCCTCCTCACCCTCGACGCCTACGAAACCCTCTTCCATCCCCGTCTTCCTATCGCCACTCAATATTCTCAAACCGCTCGCTCTCTGGGAGCCTTCAACCCCCTCCCAACACACCTCCACCCCACCGAGAACGATGTCAAAACCGCCTTCAAGGCTGCTTTCAAACAAGAAGCAAGACTAAGGCCTAACTATGGGCGATCAAAACCAGACTTTAAGGGAGGCCCGAGACAGTGGTGGTCGAACGTTATCCAAGGGAGTTTTGAGAGAGCGGTATTAGGGGTTAATGAGGAGGGGAGTAGAGATGTTGGTGAGAGGAAACGTCAGGCTTTGGAGTCGTTACCATCCGAATTGGTGCCGCGGTTGGTTCAACGGTTTTGGAGCCGTGAAGGGTATCAGCTTTACGATGATGTGGAGCCGTTCTTTCGGGAATTAGATGTGTGGAAGAGTCGAAATATGCAAGGGGTTAAGGCAGAGGATAATGGGTTTGATCAGATCATTGTTGGAGTTGTGTCAAATTCTGATGACCGGGTTCCTGATATCTTGACATCCTTGGGTTTAAAGGTTGGGCGTACTCGGGCTGAGGGGGTAAAGGGAAATGGCCCGGTTCCAGATGCTGCCATTTCCAGTAAACCAGGTAACGATATTGACTTCGTCATAACGAGCTACGAAGCGGGAGAAGAGAAACCCCATCGCCAAATATTCGATGTTGCAAAGACCAGAGGAAAAGCTTGTAAGCAAACAGCAGGCGACCAGGAAACTTCCCAGAACGAGTCTTGGACCTATGTACATGTAGGAGATGACGAGGCAAAAGATTACAGAGGAGCCATCGCTGCTGGTTGGGATAGCTTCTATCTACCACGAAATTCCCAAGATTCGGAGATGGCGTATAAATCACAGGGTATAAAAACGATATCTTCACTTTCCGAGCTGCTCCCAAAACTCGGTTTGACGCCTAGATGAACCAAGATGCGGGATATGTAACAAAGGCTATAGACTGTTGAAAATGGAAAATATAAGAAAGGAGGGGATTCGAGGGAATCGGGTTCATTGGCCACTGCCAACTCTAACAGCCTTACCAAGATCATCCATAAGTTGCATGAGGTTCATCGCCAAGGGTGCAGGAGGCCCATTTCGATAATTCGACAATAGAATATCACGAACAGCCTCCATAATTCCGGGAGTATCCTCAAGCCAGACAGGGCCATTGAGACCCCGAATCCCAGGTCGGCCACTCCCAAATGAGATATATGTATGCTGTTCTGGCGTTTCATTGTCGTCCAAGAAAACAAGAGTCTGATGCTCTAGCGGTGGCTGTTTTGGGTGTATGTCGGCCCGTTGAGCTTGCAACACCACGCCATAGCACCAAAACGCCAAACTGGCATGATACACAGCTATGGCAGCGAAGTCGCGGAGGGTGTCAGCTTCGAAATCCTTTGCAGCTCGGATTACTTGTCCTGCATGTGAGACCGCGCGACGAGAAGCTGGGCTGTTAGCCCATTGTCTGAGGGAGAAGTACGCTCTCCGAGCCTCCTCCTTGTCTTCCTTTCCAGCGTATAATTGAAGTTCCTCCAGACACATATACAAGTGCATAGAGACGACTTCCAGACCAAGTTTTACCTCAGGCGTCGTTCTGCATTCCGAAAATTGGGCTCGGAATTGCTGTAAAGCGTGGTTGATCTCCTGTTGCCGAGAGTCGAGAATAACCCCACTCCAATAACCTTCACGGTTTCGAGCAATGCGGTTCAATTGACTATGCTCCCAAATGAGAGCATATATTGCATGCAATATAACCAGACCAGCAAGCTGGACGTCCACTTTATCTGTATAGATTGCAAGCTGTGACGTATCTTGGAGTAGGTCGGCTAGAGATGGGATGCGTTCGTAAGGAGAATGGGGTTTGGAAAGGTATATGTCTTTCCATCTAGACGCCGTGTTTGCAAGCCACAGATCCTTAGACATCGGTAGAGGAGCGGAAAACTCTGCGTACGATACGAGGGGTGTGGTACTAAATGCCATCGACGCCTGTTTGTCGTGGATGTACAGACGGCAGACAAGTCTTCAAAGCATAAGTATTCGGATTCAAATAATTTTAGACGAAGAGTATGCTCTACCTTTTGAAGGACTCCTGCTTAATCCAATTTCTCCATTTTTTCTCCAATTCCTCACCCTCATCTTCAGGCTTCGGGACGATGGGGTAATAGGAGGTCCGTCGAAATTTTCGTGAACGACGTAGCATCTAAAACTCAGTATATCATCCTCAAAAAAAAGGGCTTTCCAATTACAACTCACTGTCACTGCTACCATGACGAGACTCTCAGCGATCTCACATATTCGCTTATTCCCGCTCCAGGAGCCAACTTGTAGCTTGATAACCTGCGCTTGGAGAAACAGCAAATGCCGCGTAGTTGCACTACTCTCGTCAAACTGCAGTATAATTTTAGCTTCCCGGCACTTCGAGTAAAGAGCACGCAGAACTAAGATGACTTACGCGTCTAAAGAAAGAACTCCGCACTGATTCCACCATTGCAAACCCAAGCTTCTGGACCGCAACGATAGGCGTCCGTACAGCGCCCGCAACAATCATCATCGCAAGTGCTTCCGTAACTATAGTATTCGGATTAAGAGTGGGAATATGGACCCAATTATCGAGTTGCTTAGAATGCCAATGACAGAAACACTGGACAAGGCCATCCAAAATCTCGGTTGACGGATACGATTCAACAATTCGAGATCGATTCGCTGGCACACAGGTTTCCAATACCATGCCCAGGATTCTATCCCGAGCGCTTAACGTCAGTCTCTCGGTGACCAATATCCTCCCCGAAACGAGTCGGGTGGCCTGGATAAATGCGTCGCGGGGTAGTGAGAGGTCTCCCTGCTCCTCGAAGGAGCTATTTTGGTGACTAGGGGTCCAATCCGTGATAGACGACTTTTTGAAGGCTTCCGCGCCGATAGCAAGGTTTCGAGGTTCGGGATTTGCATCTTCCAGCTGGTCGGAGGTTCCGGACCCATTCGCTAGCATGTCTTGTAGGACGGCACTCTCCTGCTTGAAGTCATGAAGATGGCCGAAATCTCTGTCGTTCAGCTCCAGATTGGTTTCCATCCCGTAGTCCATAAAACCGCGGATATACTGAGGTGATGGATATATGTATGTAGAGTTTCCCATGGATGAGAAATGTTCATCCGGAGGCACTGCCATATCCTGGACAAAGGTCGGGAAATAATTCTCAATTAAACCCATGGAGCCCACGTTATTGCTGTCGTTGGGGAAGGCTGAGACCCGGCCTTGTTTAGCTGCTGCATTTTCCAAGAGGTTTACCTTAGACTCACTATGAACTGCCGCCTCTGGTAAGGGAACTTGCGGAGTCGGAACAGGTGTCGAAACTCCCGTATTAGGGTAGGTTGCATTGCCCTCCTGCATCTCCACGTCTTCCGAATCGTTCGTTCCCGAAGTAGGAGCTTCTTTAGGAACAATGAGTTGAAGCCATATCATAAAAGTTTATTGCAACAACGTACCTAGAGTATATTGAGACGCCGCTGGAACAAACCCACCATGGCTTTCCGGAGGGGCATATTCGCACTGGATGTTCTTCGTTCTACATCTCTTGCATGGTTTCTCTTCCTCGCATTTCAATTTGGATGATGCACAAGCTTTACATGCTTGACTGACTCTCCCAGACTGCCCCTGCGTTGGAGGTTTGCCATCACCAGTAACGCTCTGTTGGTGGCCTGCGGTATGGCGTTTGACCAGGTCCCTATCAACTGTATTCAGCAGGAAGTTCCCCTCGTCAAATGAGGAAAACTTACGGTCGAGCGAACCCTTTCGAGCAGATAGGGCAGACATACGGCTTTTCACGGGTGTCTGTATTCAAGTGTTATAAGTATCAGGAGTATAAGTCACCAAACAATTGGAGCCATGGTGTCCTAAAAATAGGACCCAAAATGAACAGAATAATATCTTCAGGCGACACAAAAATAGACCCAAGGGCAACCTAGATGTACAGCTAAAAAGACAATAATATACTCACGAGATCTAACATGTCGTATCAAATGATCCGCTCGATTATAATTTTTCTTGCAATACCCGCACTGAAAGAGTCCCCGATCCTGTTTTGCCGACAAACGTTGCGGTTCATCATCTCCCGCCACCGAAGGCGGCGTCTGCGCCTGGGCTCGCGGTATTTCATGAGCGTTCGATATGTGCACACTATTACTCGGCTCCGGAACGGACTCCATCCGGTTCAAGGGTTGATTCGGGATGACTGTGCCAGGAGTGGATAATACGCGGTCACTCTCGGGATGTGGAGGGACTTCGTGTCGGGTTCGGGCGGGCCATGCGCTTGCGGCATGCTGACTGCCGGCCATGAACGGGAATTTGGCTGTTTAACGTGTAACAACGAATGGCCCTTCTTAAAAGTACCAAGAGCTCACGAATTGACTTTGTGGGGAATAGAACGGAGGTCAAAGAACATGAGATGAGGTTGATTGTCGTCGGTCGATTGCAACGCTCAGACTTTTTATAATTCCGAAATACAATGAACTCCGAAGCCAAGAACCCGATCCAGGTCAATGCCGATACGGGCACCAGGATGAAGTGCACCTGCAGCAGGCAAGTTTTCAGGTCTACCGGGATAACTTGGATTTCTATTATTAGGCCTGCTCGAAGGGGCACTGAATTTGTCCAAATCAATCGTTGTCCCAGCATCCTTTCCCATCCCGGGCGGTACCAAGTACGTACATACAGCTCGCCACGACAGAGCTAGTTCAATATATATATTTCCCCAGCATTTTCGACTTCAACCTTACTAGGACTGCCACCAGTGGAAGCTTTTTGAGCCGACATTTAATACTGATCCGCTAGCAACGGACAAAGACTGGTTGGATGAGTGTTTGGCTAGTACGGAAGAATCAAAAATTGGGTATAATTAAGGAAGTACAGTACGCTCGAAACTTCTTTCAGAAGCTCATGCCAGACTACATAAGTACATTTAAGAAATAGACCTCAGCGTCTTCGTAGCAACCTTACATCCCCAGTGAACCGTCTTCCTATCCTTCGAGGACGCCACGATATCAGTCTTGAGCACAGTCTTGCGCAGGAAGAATATCAGTCCCTTGACAACCTGAGGTGTTTCACTACACCTTAGGAATACAGAAGCCAGAGAGCTGTCATCCCTCTGCTCCTTAGAGTCCTCCCCATCAAGCCCATTTTTCTTCGATGCTTTCTTCTGCTTCCCATTCTTCTGCTGCGTTTGCAGTATAACTGTTACGAGAAGGAGTTCCACGAACGTGCTCGTCTTCGGTTGAAGATACGCGAAGTTGAGGGTCTTGAGAATGCCAAGTGTAAGGCCACCATCAGCGACGAGTGTTCCATACATCTTCGCCAGATTGACAATAGCGCTGGTGTTTAGCTTTCCTTCGCCATCTTCCTCGTCAACATCAAATCCACCGTCACTATCATCGCCACCATCGTCTTTTTCACCCATTCGCTTAAAGATATCCCACAAGGCGAACATGAATGAAACTTTTATCCTTCGCTCACTACACATCTTACGTGCAATGAGGGTGTAGTATGGATTGTGTGCGTCTTCTGCAGATGCGCAGTGGATGAGAACCCGCGGGATCTCAAGTTCTTGATTCCTTTTTAGTCGTAGCTTCGTGAGTCGCAAATGTGCGTCCCGGTAATCTGTCGCGGACATTATGGCTATGAATATGGCCCGTCTAACATCCGTATTCATGCGATGCGCGCGGGCGAGGTGAACTAGATCAACATCCTGCCCGATGAGATCGTCATCAATGTCATCGTCGGGAAGCGATAGTTCGTTTGTATCATTGGTTAGGTCGGCCGTTGGTTCTTCTTTCCAGCTAGCACCAACAAGCCACCACTTTCCCTTCTTCGAGGAGTTTAGGATATCCATCCGTCCAATCCTCAGGGGCTCAGTAGCTCTCAAGGTGCGTGAGTTAAGCGAGCCAAGAATCTTTCTCATTCGAGTGACATGCTCAGACATCACCGCCGACGCGGTTGCTCCCGTTTTCATGCGGTTGTTTTTGAGATCTGTAATTGTTTCGATCATAAATTTAGTTCGTACTGACAAAGCATCTTCACCAACCTGCGCGACAGCCGGTTGGATCATAAGAACAATATCCTTTAGTGAAGACGGGTCGTCCTGTCTCAACTGTGGGCCAGAACCTAGTAGGTTCGTTAGCAGTGACACGATTAATAGTTAAATAGCTGGCACATACTCCTGATTATCTTCAAAAGAAGCTCTGTGTTGGCCTCGTTTATCTCCCCCAAAAACATCCTGATGTAGTCGAACATCAAACCACTTCCAATGACCTGGAAGCTGTATAGCTGCGCTATTAATGAGACAAGATTCAGGGTTTCCTTCCCTTCAAATGCTCGTGTGTCGTCACCGCACTGGTCGAAGGTTTCCACGATCTTCTGGACAAGCTCTGCTCCGAAGTCCATGCCCATTATTTTGTAAATGGCGGCAATGAAACCGGCGTGGAGAACAATAAACGTATCATTCAAAGATGACCTGTCGCATACAAGACCGAGTAACAACGTCGTAAATGTCGACGTAACGCTCTGGCGAGGATAATCTCGGTATAGCTTCTCAACTTCTCCAAGAATAGAAATTAAATTCGCTTCTGATAGCTTGTTTAATAACCCTTGAGCTTGTCTCCGAAGACGTATAAGAGACTCTGATTCCGACGCAGCTGGTGCTCGAAGTGACGGTGGAATATATTTTGGTCTGTCCGTAACTGGTACAGGCGCAACATATGGGTTCTCACGAACTTTCGGCCCCGTCGAGCCTTTCTCTTCATCGAATCCTTCAAACTCGTTATCTTCCCCATCCTCTTCATCATCTTCGTCAAAATTTTCAGCATCCTCGTCCTCGTCTAGAAACTCCATAGCCTCATCTTCGCTTCCCATATCACTATCCTCTTCATCCGTATCCTCCACCTCCAAGCCCTGTGCTTTCCTCCTCTTGCTCTGCAGCCATTCAGCCCCCTCCCTTTTCCTCTTTTTGCTCTCAGCTCCTGAATCCGAGCCTGCCTCACCGAGAAGCTCGTCCAACCCATCGTCCTGAAACGCCTTTGGAAGCTTCTTTTTTCCTTTTATACCCAATGCCTTTTCTAGGGCCGCGATTTCCGCATCGTCCTCAGCTAGCTTATCCTTGACCCCTTTCGACATCTTAGAAGCCTTCGTAGCTCGCTCATCCTCCGAGGAATCATCATCGTCGCTCGCCGATAGTTCCGCACGCTTCGAGGCCTTTTTCGAAGGTTTCGCAACAACTTCGGATTTCTTAACCTTAGAAGGCGCAGGCGCTGGTTTCTTCACGGGGACGTCATCCGACTCCGATCCCAAATCCCAATCCTCCTCGACATCCTCATTTCGTTTCCTTATCGGCGGCCGAGCACCCCTCTTATCACTCCGCTCTGCCTTCCGCCTCTCCTTCCTGGATGTGAACGCATTCCTTCTCTTCTTTCCTCCATCCTCCGCTAGACCGAGCTGCTCGCGTAGTTCTTTCGGAAGACGAGTCGTATTATGCAGAGGGCGGCGCATTGTTGCAGATGTTGTCGAGTTGAAGCTGTGGGAAATCAAAGCTTTTTTACTTTTTTATATTTTTGAAGCGGAAAAGAAAGGTGGTCCAAGCTTGCGGAATTTCCACCCCACAAGACCGTCAGGTACAACTCAGTGAAGGACGGACGAACTGCCATATATCTCTCTGGATAGCAGTATAGTAATTCTCATATACCGATAATACTCATATCTCATACTTTGCACCTCTAATCCTCTATCTTTATCGAGAGGACGCTTCCACAACTCCGACCCGCACAAGACCCCCGAAACCTACACCACCATGTCGAAACCGCATGCAAGCAACAGCGAGGTAAAGACTCTCCCCAAAAGCATTTATATGCGATAGTACTAACATATCTACCTAGTTCTTCACCTCCCTCACCAAACTCCTCTCAACCCAATCCGAAAAATCCCAAGGTTCCATCTTCCTCACACAAAAGCGCTTCCCCTCATCAACGGAACAAAAGCCAGACAACGAAACACAATCAGAACCATCAATCCTCGTACGAGCCACAGACGGGAAGGATAAGGAACATAGGGTTAAGATCTCGACTGTTGTTGCGCCGGATGAGCTCGAGGCCTTTTATACGAAGTATGCGGAGGTGTGTAAGGCTGGGATGGTGGGGATGAAGAAGAGGGATCGGAGTGGGAGGAAGAAGGGGAAGGGGAAGGTTAAGGGGAAGGGGGGAGCTGGGAAGGTTACGAAGCCGTGAGGGAGGGGAGCGGTTCGGTTGTCTCAAGGGACGTTTCATGCATTCGACAGAGGGGTGGGGTATCTCGCCTTTCTTATCACGGTTTATTTGCGGTTTGGAGTTGGGGATATGATTTCTACATATGTCGGTTGTTTTGGGGGATCTACTGTGATCTCGGATGATGTGAAAATGCAGACATGGATACCAATACATAACTCGGGCTCTTTGGTGATATAAAAAAGTTATATAGATGTAGTAGCTCAGCTATGCACACATGCAAAGGTAGATTACATGACGAGTATTAGAATACATAAAAAAATCCATCATATGCCCCGTAATAAGTCCGAATGTCTTCCTGCCATGCCGCCGATTCCAACAATGCCTCCAAAGCCGGTCAGGATGATTCCAACGCCCGCTAAATGACCTAGCTTTCCAAAATAAGAGAGAGTGAGAGAAATAACCAAAGGAGTGGATATAGTGGAGAGATTATGATGAGTAAGGGAAGATCCATGCAAGTAAAGGGAAGGTCAGCGATATAGATTGTTCAATCCAGATCCCATGGGTCCGATCCGTCATCTGGCGACCCGGTGTTGCTTCGGTATGATCCTACCATATTGAGTGGAAGGCCGAAGTCATCCTCACTCAAGGCTGGATCGTCTGATTCTCCAATATCCCGCATATATGAGGATCCTTGAAGGTTTCCGACGTACGTTGAACCATCTTCTCCACTGGCAATTCTTGCAGCGATTTGAATGAGGGCAGCGATGAAGTGAATTGGCGGTCCAAGGACTATCGTGCATGTCTTCTGTAAAATAGATGCGGTGAGATGGTTGCCTGGTGATTTAGGCGAGGGATTAAAGAGAGTAGATGAGGGGGGTAGGGGGGAGAGGTCGCGCTTCCGTGATTCTTTAACTCGATTGCGAATAGATGCGTTTATGGCTGGGGCAGAAAACACTGGGCGATTCCTGTGGGTGTTTTCCCGTGTTGGTTGCCACTGTTGGGGAATGGTGAGTGGGGCAAGCCTGGCGGGTTCTTGCTGGGGCTTGGGAGTATCATCGAGACTAGCAATGGCTGGCGATTCGGGCGCAACTGTCGTATCCGATTCCTCTCTTGAATGGTTTTTGTCCGAGAGAATTGGCACCGATTGGGGAATAGAGAATCCGCGCTGTGGTGATGGTGAGGGAGGGTCGGAGTATGATGGAGATAGACCAGAAAGAGGGGACAAGGACGTTTGAAACGAATGGAAAGAATCAACGCTGGAGCTAACGCTTTTCGTATCTAATTCTGCATCTGACTCATCATCTGACTCTGGTAGGGGTTGAAATCTCGCAACTAGGGTGTTCATGCTTGGACGATGAGTTGCTACCGCTGGAGGAGCCATCCTAACCGGAAGTGAAACGGGGGATGACGAGCGTTCATATTCCGTGTCGTCTAGAAAATGGCCCCGTAGGGTAGATCCGCTGTCGTCTGTCGAATTCCCATCCGTACTGTCCCCAACTGACCCATAATCACTCATCGCCTGTACCTTGGCGTCTGAATCTCCATCCTGCGTCGCATCAAGTGTCACATCAGGTGTCACATCAAACGTCTCGTCTTTGGGTTGTTGCTTCGGGGTCCAAGCCTTCTTCCGCCGGGGAGTCTTAGCCTCCTCTGGAAGCTCAACTGTGAAGCCTCTCTGGAAGGGACAAGGAGTGACCTCATATCGTAATATTTTCGACAAAGTTGTCTTGAACTCTTCCACCAGCTCTTTATCCTCTGGCGTCTCGTTCGGCAGCTCAATCCGATAGTATTTCAAGCGCCTTATTCTCAAAACAAATATCGAGTTCCCATCCACGCACCAACATTGGGAGTTCTTCAGCATAGGGTGGACCACGGATCCGGATTTAAGAAAAGCGGCAGAACCAGCAATTTTCTCAATCTTCAGGGAACCGCTCGAGACTGGTATTTCCATCCGCGATTTCCATGGTAGCGTCTCGATCGCATCCACAGGGTAGTCTAAATCTGGGGATAGAGGGCTCGAGGTCGGTCGCACAGATGTAGATGGCGGTGTGAACTGCACTATCCGCACGGAGGAGTGAGAAAATATGAGGTGTTCTGACGCATCCGGCGATTTCGAGGCATTTTCAGAGCCTAAGCTCTGCCGATGCTTGGAATTCGATCTGGAAGGGGTTAAATTGATAGGTAGAGTGACGGAACGGCGTGCAGGTTGGATTGGACTCGAAGCAGGGTGATGCGGCAAGGGGGCGGGCATCGTTATCGCCGATGGGAACGAATGGCGGAGGACATGGAAGTCTGAACGCAGAAAGAATGTGGCGCTATCGCTATGACGCTAGAATAGAATTCAACTCCACATCAAAGGCATCACCGAGTGAAAGAATGTTCATTCTTTCGGAGATAATAGACGGGCGGGGATGATTGATCAATTCAGCTGAGGCTTAGCGGCTCCGGATTCGGCGTGGATTTAGGTTAAGCGCCGAAGCGACCGGAACTCAGATTGCCGCAGCTTTATCGTGTTTGCACTGTTTGCAGATTAATAAGATATCCAACTTTCGTCATCGTTCAAGTTGTTGATCCGACAACGACTGAGACAAGGACGAAGAACATTCGCTTCGTTGAATGATGAGCGTTGGTGATTGTTTTGAAAATTTGGCTTAAGAACTGAGAGGCTGTTATTGGATTATAGGGGTGAAGGGGCTTCATTGAACAAGCTACAATGTCGAATTTCGATCCCAATGCCATCCTTCGCGGTGCCCAGCTCACACTCGTGGGAGGTCAGTTCTAAAGCTACCGCTACCAACGTCTCACCCGCTTGCTCGTACTGAAATGATATCTTCTGCTATATAGCGCACCGTGCCCTGCAGAACCCATCATTGTTCAAGTATGAACATTTCCGGCAGGCAGCCATTGCCGTATGTGCGGGAATCGCGATCCGAATGATCGTAGCGTTTCCTGTATGTCTACAGCTAACTCATTCGTTAAAAGCTATGAACCCAAGTCCCTAACGAGTACCTCTAGATATTATTGATTAAAGTTGTTATTTGGATGCTTTCCTGGGTTTCTGACCTCGAATATGCCACGTGGGACGACAAGCTTGTCCACAGCTTGGACTTCCTATCATCGTCCGTTCTTCAGCTGCCTTTCCTATTGATGACTTTGACGCGATATATCACCCCTACACTAGATGATATGTATGAGACAGCCTTACCTTCTCGAACTACGAACGAATGTTGACGCAGTTTCAGGTTCATGGAATCCCTCAAATGGGTCGATACGACCTACGTCCAGAAGCACAAATCCGAGAACACAGAGAATTTGCGTGCCATGTACTACCCAAATATGGTTATGTACCAGAAGAAAAGCTCGATGCAAGTGGGTGACATTGCCCAAGGTCTCCTCGTATTCCTCAAGCGGTATGGGAGAAGAACGGCCATGTCATTGGCCGTGTATCTTCTATCAATGCTTCCTATCGTGGGACGGTTCGTTCTTCCAGCGGCCAGTTTCTACACCTTCAACAAAGCTGTGGGCCCTGTCCCAGCGGTCGCTATATTTGGTTCGGGGCTATTTCTACCCAAAAGAGTTTTGGTACTGTTCCTTCAGAGCTACTTTTCGTCTCGGAGTCTCATGAGAGAACTAGTAAGTAAACCCCGTGCAATCCAGTGGATGGGCGCATATAACTAAATCTCGCCCAACAGCTTGAGCCATACTTTTCTCGGATACAGTTCAATAAGGAACAGAAACGACGCTGGTTCCTCGACCGCGAAGGTGTCCTTTTTGGATTTGCCTTTGGCTTCTACTTCATACTCCGCACTCCTCTTCTCGGTGTACTCCTGTACGGGGTTGCGGAAGCATCGACTGCATATCTTCTCACAAAGATCACCGACCCGCCACCGCCTCCGGCCTACAGTGAAGGCTTCGCCGAGAGCCAGGTTGCTTGGAAGAATAAGCACGAGTTCTTGAAACTTCCTCTCGGCTCCATGGATCTCCATAATGTAGACCTGTACGCCGCCGACGAGAAGCCCAAGGAGAAAAGGGAACTTCCCCAGAAAAAGTTTAGCTGAACAAGCTATCTACTCCACGAGCTGTAACGAGTCTCAATCGAGGTCACACTTCAAGAGTCAGTCCTAGAAGATAACAATACCATCATCAGCCATTGTTGCTACAGGTATCTGGAATTGGATAAGGGTTCATTCTGCCAATCAGCAAAGGTTCTAGCCGAAGGACTTTGGAGGAAGAAACCTGGTTCCAATGTGTCATGAAAATCCACATCAAACCCCTTGTGGTGATAGACGTTATCTCCAAAGCCTGTCCCACCAGGTTTCCATGCATATATCACTTTGATAGGGAGTAAAACCACAATATAACAAGGATTCTAGTCAGTATTCTGTCCATGACGTTGACGTTCCTCCTCTCCAATGCACCCATCTCCAACACACGACCAACAAGAAGTAGGGCCAGACCCCCAATTGACTCTCAATTCATGCACTGCAAGCCTTTTTTCTTTGTCATACCAATCGGGATATTTGTTTTCCTCGCGGGGATGGCGGATATGTCATGCGGGGTACGTTGTAGATAACATAAAAGGTTTCTGATAAGGGAGTTTCCCCGCATACCATGGTTGACGGCTGGAATAAGGTGAACCCCTATATAATAATGTGCTCGGGTCTTTTGAATGTAAAATGTGCTGGAAACAATTGTTTGAGAGGATAATCCTATCAGATCTAACCTTCTAAGCTTTAGTTATATACTACAATTGAGAATTGAAGAATCCTTGATCTATCAAAATGGGTCGAAGCGGGATTCGCACTGCCATATCGGTCGACCTTGACAAGCACGCTTCAGAGCAAGCTGGACTTCATGTAATATCCCATCCCACTACTCCTTAGAAACAAATCACCCGCAGCTGACACCGTTCCCCAGAACCGTTGGCATCCAGATAGTAAGAATATGACTACTCCGCATCTAACCGCTCTGACCCTAACTCACTCTTTCCCGCAACCCAGTCCCAAGCTACGCCGACATAAAAAATGGCGAAGTCGTCAAAATCGAATGCGTAGACTGGACAGGCGGACAGATCAAGAACAATGATTCAGCCGACGACGTGCGGGACGTCGACTTGACTAAAGTACATTACCTCTCTGGTCCATTCAATGTTGAATCCGCGGAACCAGGGGATGTACTCGTCGTTGAGATTCAGGATGTTCAACCGTTTCAAGAGAGACCTTGGGGGTTTACGGGGGTCTTTGATAGGAGGAATGGTGGGGGGTTTTTGGATGAGATATATCCTAATGCGTAGGTGTATATACCCGTAACCCCTATTCCATTTTCCAGCGTCTCAAGGCAGTGGCTGAATTCTAGAGAACAGGGCAAAAGCAATCTGGGACTTTGAAGGAATCTTTTGCTCCTCGAGGCATATCCCTCATGTCCGTTTCGCAGGTCTAATTCACCCGGGTATCCTTGGCTGCGCGCCTTCAGCTGAGGTCCTAGCGGAATGGAATAGAAGGGAAGGGGAGCTGATTGCAGCCAACACGCTGGATCGAGACGTGGCCAAACCACCAGAACCACAGAATGCCCACGCTGGAAGTGCGAGCGGCAATATCAAAGAGAAGATTGCGAACGAAGGGGCTCGGACGATTCCCGTAGGTTTAGCTTCCCCCCCTTAACCCTTCTTACCCACTACAACACCATGCACTAACACAACGACCCAGGGCCGCCCCGAACACGGCGGAAACTGCGACATAAAAAACCTCTCCCGAGGCAGCAAAGTCTACCTCCCCGTGCACGTCCCGGGCGCCAAATTCAGCGTCGGAGACCTCCACTTCTCGCAAGGCGACGGCGAAATCTCCTTCTGCGGCGCCATCGAAATGGCCGGAATAATAACTATAAAATTTACCGTCCTGAAGAACGGCATGCAGAAACTAGGCATGAAATCACCCATCTTCCACCAGGGTCCCGTGGAGCCACAGTTCGGGCCGGGGAGGTACTTGACCTTTGAAGGGTTCAGTGTGGATGAGAAGGGGAAGCAGCATTGTCTGGATGCGACGGTTGCGTATAGGCAGACTTGTTTGAGGTGTATTGAGTATTTGAGGAGGTATGGGTATGATGACTATCAAATTTATTTGCTGCTGAGCTGTGCGCCTGTTCAGGGGCATATTGCCGGGTTGGTAGATATCCCGAACGCGTGTACTACGCTTGGGTTGCCGATGGATATTTTTGATTTTGATATTCGGCCGGAATCGGAGGTGAAGAAGTTGGACATGGGGGGTTGTGCTTTTACGAGCGATAGGAAGGGGTGAGTCTGGCGCGTTGGATGTGGAAGATAGGGATTGATTAGTTATTTCTTTGTTCGTTCTTGAGAAAACCTAGTGGATATTCTAGCTAAACGCTCAATTGTAAAGAGTAGATGCATTATGTTAAAGGGAGAAGAGAGACATCACCGCCTGATTATAGCGTCATATGAGAAATACTAAATTTCCCATCCGAGTCAACCGACCTACAACATAAAAGTCAAGGAACAGGATGTAAGAGAGGTTATGGAAGGGGTAGGACACCATTCCCTGAATAGCCTTTCGTACATGTGCAGTTGAGTTGGGTAACGCCGATGAAAGGGAGGGTCACAAACAAGTCTTTACAGTCCCCAAGCTTCTCATGAGAAGAACTTTTTCATAGCAGCCTTCTCCTTCTTTTCCTGGTCCTGGATAATCTTCTTCACCCTAGCGATCTCCGCAGTAATTGCAGCATCGCCTGGAGCCAACTTCAATGCTTCGGCAAGATCCTTCAAGGCAGCATCCTCCTCCTTCTGCCCGGCCAATGCGGTAGCTCGTCTGTAGTAGGCCTTTGCCTTGTCCGCATCCTTGGCATTGGCAGCTGCAACAGTCTCCAACGCGTACCCAGCCCAGTTCTGCGCATCCTTGAACCGGCGCAGCTTGTTTCCTAACAGAGCAGAGTTCGAATGAAGGGTGAAGCGTAGAGCGCTCATCTGCGGTCCTAGTTCGGCGGGATCATTCTCCAAAGGCGAGGGGTACTCGTTGAGATATCGGAGGGCCTTCTGATATTTGTCAAGACCAAGGTCGAGATCACCTCCCTTGAATGCCTTGTTTCCGAAATCCTTCACCTCGGACGCAATTTTGTAGTATTCGGTTCCCGAAAGTTCCCCTCCCTTCTGGTCCTCGGGATAATCCTCGTAAGCATCGCCAGTCGTATCAACAGGCTTTGTTTCCGACTTGTCGTAGTCCTCCCCCTTCAATTCACCGCAGGCAACCACCTTCACCTCAGAGGTTGGCTTGTCCGACTGAGTAGAAATGTTCTCAATCTTCCTGACCAGGCCCTTTCCGTTGAGTACTTCACCGAAGACGACGTGCTTTCCATCGAGATGAGGAGTGGGGACCGTGGTAACGAAGAACTGACTTCCGTTGGTACCGGGACCAGAGTTGGCCATGGAGAGAAGGAATGGGCGGTCATGCTTTAGGTCGAAGTTCTCGTCGTCAAACTTCTCGCCATAGATGGATTCACCACCAGTGCCATTGAACTCGGTGAAATCACCACCCTGGATCATGAACTGCTTAATAACTCGGTGGAAGATGGAGCCTGTATAACCGGTTAGACTGCCTCGACAATTGCAACTTTTCAGACGCCTGTGGGTACTATACCTTTGTAGCTCAGGGGCTTTCCTGACTTTCCGTTCCCCTTCTCTCCAGTACATAGGGCTCGAAAGTTCTCAGCAGTTTTAGGGACGACTATAGATCGTTAGATAAATGCGCGAGGCCAGTGTAATACTTGGGAGTAAGCTACCATCGTTGAACTATTGAAGTCAGCGAATCTGTCGCTCATAGCTAGTGCAATTGGAAACGTACCAGTTCAAAGGCAATCCGTCCTTCGGTCCTGCCACCGATCTCGATATCAAAGAACACGCGCGAGCGACCTGGTCAAATGTCAGTAAGCAATGCTTTTCGCGCCATTAACTGCGGGGAGGCAGCGCCTACCCGTTGATTCAGCCATGGTGGGCTAGACGAGCTGTAGAGATCGAGGTGAGTGAGTAGTAGATGAAGTGACTGTTCGAGTATAGAAACGGAGAAAGTGAGAGAGATCTGAGGTTCCTCGAAGCTGGTGATAATTTGGAGTAGTTTGTGTTTGTGTTCTTCTTTCTTTGCTGCCTCGTACATTCACGAAGATTCCATCGTCGGCGGGGGACGAAAGCTATACAAGCCAAACAAAGCAAACTCCCCACCAAAAGGAAAGCCCTAAACCCTACAAATGTCTAGATTCGTCAGAAGGTAGGAAAGGGGGTGTTCATGCAGTCGTAAATTTATTCTATATAATATAATATGTACATATGTCTATCATTCCCACTCTTCTTATTCCAATAAAGACGCAGGAAGTTTGAATTCGTACTGCTTCCGACCTTCCGGCGGTGTTTCCTTATCCTTCTTATCCTTCTTCCCCTTCCCGTTCCCAGAGCCGCTACTCTCTGGGCTTTTCTTATCTGATTTTTGTGGATTCGTGCTTATTTCAAGGGTAACCTGGCATTCAAAGCATTAGCAGTAGGCAATGTAAGACGTTGAGCGGGGGGAAACGAGAGTATTCGTAGTGTACCGCTGCATCGTCATTGCAGTAATCTACACCCACCGGTCCGTCGTTGACAAGCCCAACTTCCATCATGGCTTGGAATACTCCGTTCTTAACGCGATCGGGGACGTATAGATCCTTCACTTTCTGGTGGAAGTGGTCGTAGAGCTCTCTCGCCTTCTCAGCGTCTGCGGCGCCGTGAAAATCGGGTTTATTGCCCTTCTTAACGTTCCCCATGAGGGTAAACTGGGAGACTATTATCCCGTCAGCCATGTCCCGGCTGAGCGAAAGCGATCGTAGAGTTGAACGCACCGCATAAAACCTCCCCCTCTATTTCTTGGACGTTTTTCTTCCACTGGAGTATAGTTCGCCATGATTAGCGCCAGAGCCGTCTCATATGCTTTGCCGTAGGGCTCAACACACCGTCCCGCCATTATCATCTGGCCACATTTTCAATTTCAATACTTTGGCAGCCATCGACTCTGCATCTGCTTTGGAATCATCCGGTCCCACGGCCGCAAAAACGAGAATACCCTTTCCGATGGACGAGATCAGTTTCTTGTCGACCGTCACGGAGGCAGATGTAACCCGTTGGAGGACCGCTTCATGCCAAATATTAGGTTCCATGTAAAGTTGTAGCTAGGGGTTATGCAATAGGCACCTTTCATGATTGCGAGATGGAGGCGTCGCACGGTAAGAGAGCTTGCTCGCAGGCAAATCGCAGCTTCCGTCGCGTTCAGGCACGTACCCAGCGGCCTTTATCCATAGATCACTTCAATCATAAGTCAAGAGTAAAATGAGCTTAAAGTCAAGTATGATAAAATAACCGGTAATGACCTCTTCTTCAAAAAGTGGTGGACTGTCCCTTCACCAAATGATGTTCCTTGCAGACGTCAGCTCCAGTTCTGTTGCTTAGCGCCATTTGACCTCTTTTAGGCTCTTTTAGCGCCATCACCAAGTACCAGCTTGAACAACCCTCAAGATAAGGCTCACAACAACAGTGGAGTACAAACACAGCTATACTGTGGGATCTTTCTACTGATCTATCCGAATACCATTCAGGTACCTAGCTCACTCACCCAGCACTATCTAGCATTGCTTCTCATCCAAAGCCGGCACCAGACGCTAACAACAAACAACCTCCGCGGCTATCCCAGGGCAAACATCTCCATGAACAGCAACCATGACATCGCGAAAAACGCAACAGGAAATCGACAAGACCTTCAAGAAGGTCGCCGAAGGCATACAGTCGTTCGAAGGCATATACGAGAAGATCAAATCGTCAACGAACGCTGCTCAGCGAGACAAACTAGAAGACAACCTCAAGCGCGAGATCAAAAAGCTACAACGGTTTCGAGATCAAATCAAAACATGGGCCGCCGGAAACGAAGTCAAAGACAAGAACCCGCTGCTCGAACAGCGGAGGGCGATCGAAACAGTATGCGAATTCATAGATTTAGCACGAATACTGATTCCTGTGATGGCTAATTGGACAACAGTGTATGGAGCAATTCAAGGCGGTGGAGAAGGAGATGAAGACAAAGGCATACTCCAAAGAGGGACTATCTGCAGCAGCTAAGCTGGATCCGAAAGAGAAGGAGAAGGCCGAGACCTGCGATTTCCTATCATCGATGGTGGATGAACTACAACAGAAGATCGAAGCGATGGAAGCCGAGGAGGAGATGCTGAACGCTTCAATGAAGAAAGGCAAAAAGGACGTCAACAAATCCAACCGGCTATCTGATATTGCACGAATATCGGAACGACATCGATGGCACGTGGTCAAACTGGAATTGCTCTTACGAGCACTTCAAAACGGCAATGTTGAAACGAGCGAGGTACTAGATGTGAAAGAGAGCATAAAGTATTATGTCGAGGATGGTCATAACCTGGACTTCTCTGGAGAGGATGAGACAATCTACGACGACCTGAATCTGGGCGATGAGGAAGGATTCGGAAACAATAACGATGACAAGGGTTCATCACAAGATGCTCAATCAATCCAAGATGACGAGCCCGAGTCCAGACCGAAAGCGAAACCAGAACCATCAGCACCGCGAAGACCGTCAACACAGATGAAATCACCTTTACCCGTTCTGGCTACACTACATCTCAACAACGCTGCTACGACGACATCAACTTCGATGAAGCCAGCTCCGCCACCGACAAGGCTACCCGGAGAAACACTGAAATACGCTTCTGCAGCAGCTGCGGCAGCGGCCAGCGACAAGAACGGCGTTGGAATCGCACCCCTCCCCCCTCCGCCAGGCGCAAGCCCAGCTATTTCCGCAGCCGTACCCGCATCAAGAGCATCATCTACGGCTTCACCAAGGGTTCTTCCTGCACAACTCGCCCGGGGAGCTTTATCTACAACTGCTAGTGCCGACGACTCAAATAGCCAATCCCAGTCAAAATCGCCGACAGTAAGCCCGAGCGTACCACCAGCCAGTATATCGAGTACTGTACCCCCCACACCTGCCATGGACACCGTCGCTCCACGCAAAGAATCGCCTGCGCAGAACACATCCAATGTTACGAACGGTGAGGCAAAGGATGAAGAGGAGGCTAGCGAATCGATATATCACCTACCCCCTGGTCTTCAAGATCTAATCCACTCCTTCGAGGCCACCAAGAGTCGATTATCGGCGAACCCGTCGGCGTCCGTGCACCGCCTTCTCGTAGCCTCCCACAACACCTGCCCTGAAGCAGGGGATGCAGAGAAGCCTCGACATTACAAGCCACAAACCCAGTACAACACGCCGTTGCACTACCCGCAAGAAATTCTCCCGATTTTCGACGATCCAAGGCTGTATGAGACCGGGAGGATTGATACGGATACGTTATTCTACATCTTCTATTATCGACAGGGATCATATCAGCAGTACCTGGCCGCCAAGTCTTTGAAGAACCAGAGCTGGCGTTTCCACAAGCAATATCAGACTTGGTTCCAAAGGCACGAGGAGCCAAAGACGATAACGGAAGAATTTGAGCAAGGAACGTATCGATTCTTTGATTATGAAAGCACTTGGTATGTTTCTATCTGTACCCCTAACTTCTACCAGCAACCCATTCTAACCTTAGTTTTCAGGATGAACCGGCGTAAGGCGGACTTCAAATTTGTTTACAAGTTCCTCGAGGACGATTTGTAATATGGGAAATGCGAATTGGCGAAATTACCGGCGGTCTATGGGTTGGTTTTCGGGACAGGAAGTCGCTGGAGTGCATTCTATGTATATGTAAAGTGCAATCAGAGGTTTTCAATCGAAAACAAAGACTGCTCGATGTTGAGAGTCAAATTTTGACAACTATCTTCCTCACTTCCTAGTTTTCACTCAATGGTATGAAACTTGGCGAGAGATCGATCCCATCGCTAACGTAGGCATCTTTGCTCAAAAGAGCGACACGTAGAGCCGGAACAGCTGGCATCGTAACTTGCGGATCTCTTCTCAGTCTCCTTTTCTGTTGCCCTCGGCTGTACACACTTCCACTTTCGCTTCCGGTCTTCCAGAACCACATACTTACGGCGCATCTCGCTTAATTCATTAATGCTCGCTTCTGCTGCCAGTTGTCATTTTACTCGTTTGTAGGGGGTGATGTGTTGGTTGCTGGGGAGATCTATCTCTGATTCAAATCATGCCCAACGCAGAGGGGGTCCGATCTTTTGCTGATCTGTAAACTGGATCGAAACATGAAACAGGTTGCCTAAGTGTTCCAGGTGTGTTTCAAGTTTTTTTGCTTCGTTGGGCAGTGCCACGGGGCACGATGTGGTTCATATGGCTCTAGGTCTTTGGAGAGGCAGATGCTTTCCGGAAGCTGTTCTGAAACAGCTCATGCTGCGCCACGTAGAGCTCTTCTGTGAGTCTGTGAGTCTTTTCTTTGGGAACCCAAGTGGCTCGTTCGAGTAACCCAAAGGGAGGTCGGCAAGTAGAGACGATGCGATGCAGGAAGGATAGAGCCAAACAAGAGTAACCCGTTTCTAATCCGTTAACTTCCGGTGAGAGAAAGGAGGAACAGGTCTCCATCTTATGCGCCAGCCTCACTTCCCCTTCAATGAGAGAGGTGATGCCCTCTCCGCATCTTCTTCACCTTCTTCTGCCGCTCTTCTTTGTCCTGTCATGATAGTCAGCCTCCTCTTGGCAAGGCACTGAGGCATTTCTTTACCAGATGACGCTAACTAGAAACGGAACATTAAGCGAGATCATGATAGGCCTTCAACGCTGCTTCCTCCCTTCAACTTTCACCACTCACGCTCTGCCACGCCGTGCACGTCGTGAACAAGACGAAAAAGACCTTTGCTGGCAACCCATCGGAAAATCAGGCAACTGACTCTTCTCTGCCCTCTCAAGCATCACTCTTTGCCTCTTCGCCTTTTTCTACTTACCTGACCAAAGTGAGTGTTGGCATCACTTAGCCGAACAGAGCTCTGGTGGATTGGCTGTGATGTCGTGTGTTTCTGCATCCGGGGTCTCTGTTCCTGCTTCGTCATCACTCTGCCAAAATAATGACTCCGTTGTCTTCGAGATCTGTACCTGGCCCAACAGTTTACCGGCCGACTGCTAGAAGTCGGTGAGGACTAACCTTTTCGGTGTGGATGGTGAAGTTCCAACCCAAAGCTTCGCCTGCTCCTGGTCTTCTACGTGTATTGAAGCTATGCGCACAAGTTACAACCTCTATGAGAACGGCTTTAGGCGAGAACAAGGCGGAGGCCAAGGCAACTTGGCTTATCCTTCTCCAGACAGACCAACCTAACTTGGTGTACCTTACTTTGGTCCTTCTCCGTTTCCCTTTTAATTTCTTTTCAGACTGGACTCAGGGTCCTGGTCCCTGACTTTCGATCTCGAGGTCCACACCCGGACCACCGGCTCCATTTCCTATTGTCTAATCGTGTTGTTTTCTCAAACGATTGAATCTCTCGTCAATCGTGCGCCAATCATAGCCGTCGCTATACTTGGTTCCTTCAATCTCTCAACGGGTGTTAATCACTGCTCCTCACAAGGGCCTCGGTGATCGACCAGCCACCACGTGGAGACAACGATGGATGTCTGGCTAAACCCCAGTCTACCCAACTGTCAAGTCACCGGCATCTCATAGGGTTAGGACACTTACCGACCAATGATCATTTGCAGGGCAAGACAAGACATACAGACGCGACCCCGTCGCATCACTTTTCCCTCGACTGCCTCCCCCAATAACGGCTACTTCGAGGCTGTGTCAGTCCAATCAAGCCCTGCCTATTCCTATTCCGCAACTGCAGTTCACGTGCAAGGGCAACGTTGAAGCTCGAGCCCTGCTTGCAGAGCAAGATGTCCCAATGTGGAAACAGGTGGTTGTCGAAACCTTCAAATAGCTCCCTATCCCCTTCGAGATTTTGGATCTATTCAGCAACAAGTCCTCAAGATATATAACACTACAACACTACAACCACCTTCAACCACCTTCATCTTCACTTTCTTTACTTCCCCAAAGTCAAAGCACCCATACTCTTCTATCCTTCCCGATACACCATAATCATTCCCTCTACACAGCGCAAAAACCACATCGCGACCATGTCTTACTACCAAAACCCTCAGGTATGTTGCTATAATCCTGGACTTATTTCACATCACAACTCTAACAAACCTTCTAGAACTATGGCAACTATCGCCAGACTTCCTCTCCAGCATATGACTACACCGCGCCAGCAATGAGCTACTCAAGTTCAACCGACAGCAACGGCTCCACACAAACCTCGATGAGCATGTCATCTATGAACGGCAACACTCAAAGTTGGAGCCAGCCTCAATACTCGTCGGCGTATTCAAATCCTTACCAGCAAACCTCGGATCAACATTACGGTTACCAGTCGTCAAGCCCTGGCACTGTACCCTCGCAATCTTCATCAATGTCCCCGAGGGCCACAAAATCCGACAAATCTACAGGGTAAGGACACACCCAGGAAACTAGATGCATTGAGCGAGGAGACTAACGCGACTGTTCCTTAGATTGAAAGGTGCCTACCACTGCCTGGAGCCCGGTTGTGAAAGCAGCTTCACTCGTGCCGCCGATCTTAAACGTCATCTCACGACCGTCCACTTCCCCTACAAGATCGACTGCCCCGAACCCGGCTGTGCTCGCAAGGGAGAGAATGGTTTCGCAGCTCAACGTACCGACCATCTCAACGAGCATAGGCGCCAGGTCCACGGCAGCAACGTCCCGAAGCGCGAGTACTCCAAAAAGAGCCGTCGTCCTTCTTAATTTCGTCCCTGACAACACGCTCATCGAAGAGCTAGTCTCTTCATGAGTTATACGCCTCCTACCTTCGAGTGTATTTTTAATGACTTAAGCGCTGGCCGCTTAGGTGATTCCGAGAGCTGGATACCTCTACGGAATCGCCATCTTGATATTTTTTCGAGCGAACAACGCATCATCGGAGCAAGCGATCGGATTTGAACTTTTTTTTCCTACGACAGACGTCCCTCTAATATTCCAGGGACTTATAGTTCCTATTTCTTTTCTTTCTTCTTCTTTTTTCTACTAATTATCTTCTTTTCCTATTCTATCTCTTTCATATTGTTCGGTCAGCATGGGGATGTATAAAACGCTGAGCGCTCGTGGTACACAGCACAGAGCTACATTTTTGTCTTCCTTTTCTATCTTCGTTTCTTTTGGATGTATAACATATTGGATCGTTTGCTCTTTTTATCTCATTTCTTATTTCCTATCCTTTTTTCTCGTCATCTCATTGGGGTTATATATCAAACGATTCACGACAGCACACATGATACAGGATTTTTAGGGGACTAAACAGCGTCCTATGAATCTTTTTGCTTCCAACGGTTCTGCATTGTTTTTGCGCAATTCGCTTCTTTTCTGGTTTAAATGTATCGTTATTGCTTTTATTATTTTGATTTCTTTTCTTGCTGATTGACTTCTAGAGTTCATATCTCGCTTTTACTCCTGCTCTTGAACATTATGTATTGTTTAGTTTCGCAATTGCACAAATTATATTGATAGCACCTTTTATCCTCTCTTCCTCTGTCTGACCTGTTCGAGATCGTTGAGACTTGGAGCAGACTTTGGGAACTAACTGCCGTCTCACTGGCAGTGACTGACTCGGGGAAGCTTTACATCGGAACAGGAATTTGCCTCAAAAATCCAACGGACACTACTATACATCAATTTGTTTGCAGTCAATACAACCAAGGGGTCATTCATTCTATGGACCATACAGGACGATGGAAATCTCCTTCGCCATGGGCTCTTCCCAAGTCCAAATAACGAAACCACAAACGCCATCATCTCATCATACAAAAGTGCTAACATACAACGCCACCTTACCCAGCCCCCTCCACCACCTCCCCCATATCCACAAACTCCCTAAAAACCTCCCCATCCGCCCTCCCCTTCCCATCAAACACAACCCCCTCCCCCCTCAACAACTTCGTCTTCTCAACCGCATACGACCCCCCATTCCCCCACGCGCCCTTATACCCCCCAATCGTCCGATCCGTCGCCAGCACCCGATGACACGGGACCTCTGGCGCGAACGGGTTCGTCTTCATGGCGTTCCCGATCGCGCGCGCGGATGAGGAGAGGTGTGATGAGAGGGCGGAGTATGTTGTCCACCGGCCTGGGGGGACGGAGAGAAGGGTTCGGTAGACGAGGCGTCGGTAGGGGGTTAGGGATGGGTGGGTTGCTATGCGGTGGAGGGATTTGGAGATTGTGGGGGTTAGGGGGGTTGGAGGGGATGGGGATGAGGATAGGGGGTGGGTTTTGGGTTTTTTAGGTTTGTTGGTGTCGGTTTGGTTGAGCTTCCTTTTCGAGGACCTTGTTTGCGCGAATTTTGGTTGCGATGGGGTTCTTGTGGTTGTTGCTTCACTATCACTGCCACCCCTGATATGCAGGATCCTGGATGGTTCGGGAGGTATCGCACCGATGGTGCTGATTGTTTTGGAGGACCCCATGGTTGTCAGGGTTCTTGTTACGATGCTTATCTTCTTTGAAGAATGGGTGCCTCTCAGCTCAGCGCCGTTTCTGGTAATTGCTAGAAGGTGACACAAGGACGAGCAAGGGGATGGAGATAACGGCAGGTACTTTACGCGTCCAAAAAGGCGCGCCAGCAGAACCGGAAGATCTAGAAACAAGGCTCGAGAAGGATGAGTTCGTCAAGGCTCATTCTCTTCTCGTATTATGCAAGAAGTAGAAAAAGGAAAAGAAGAAGAACGCCTTGAAGAGACCAGGATGGGGAAGCATCACTTTTTATATTCCTTTCTGTGGCGGCGCGTCTGCTGATTTATTTGTTCGTATTTTTTTGCTCTTGATGTTGAAGATGGGAAGATGCGATGGAAGTGACCAATCGTGCTTGTTGGTTTGTTTATATGGGATGACTAACCGACCTGTCTTGATCAACCACAGAAGAGACGCGAAAACATCCTTCAACAACGACGGATAGCAGACAAGAAGAAGTCAAACAGAGGGATGGACTTGAAGGATCAGCTAGCACCCTGATCAGTCACCCGAGCGATGGCTCCAGCAGCATTCTATGACACATTCGACCCCCGTTGAGCGATTTTCCCTCGTTCAATTACCGTTATCATCGGGAGATTATCCCGAAGACCCAGTCGAAACTCTCCTGTTCTCCTCCCGATACAGTCTTCTCTCTTGCAGAAGAACTTCTGCTCACTCTACAAATCTTATACAAAGGATGGGTAGCTTTCCAGCTGCGAGTAACGATATCGATATCTTGATTCTTCATATCCTTTTCTATCTCGCCTTATGCTAACATCCAGTCTAGAACCTCTATGCCATTTGGATCTAAAGGAGCGATCTATCCAACATGCAGACTTTTGAAGCTATCAAGGAGAAAAACACAGTGCCGGTTCAGCTAACGATGTTGAATCGAAGCAGCATGAAAGGTCAAAAAACGAATAACAAAAGGAAAACACAATCAAATATCCCCTCAATTTCATCCTGTCCTATCTATCTCCCGCTGCTGCTCCTCTGATGTCCCTGCCCACTCTGGCTACTTCCTTGTCCTCCAGACTGGTTTCCACCTTGGCTTCCAGACGCCTGAGAAGACTGGTGTTTATCCGCAGCGGATTGGGCTCTTGAGGCAAAACCGGGGTCGTTGCCAGATTTGGCCTGGATGTTGGAGAGATGTTAGCTGATGGAGGGGGAGTGAGGGGGGTGATTAATGTAAGGGCATCTTACATTTGCGCTCTGGATGCGCGCGGCGTCTTCCTTGGTCATTTGGTTTGACATTTTGTTGGTTGGATGTGGAGTGTTGAAGGTGTACTTCAGACAGGGTATTGAGGTTTGGAGATTGGAGCTCGAAATTCGGCTGGTGATGAGAGGATATGATGAATGTTGATGTTGATACAGAGAGGATTCCTCCGTAATTCTCTTGGGCTTTATACCTTCAGGTCTTCATACTGTTGGCCTGAGATATGGTAGATGTTTGACATATTGTCTCTTTGAGGCATCCTGCATTGGGTTACGTCGTCATGGAGCTTTAATGTTTGTCTTTTTCGGGGGACGGTAGGCCGCGTTCTACAGACCGCAATCGCAATGTATGATTGCTGTCCCCGGCCAGATTGAAACGTGCAGTTAAGCAGCCCGACAGGAGTACCTCTATCAAAGGTTGTCATTCTGATATCTTTGTCAGGCTCACGGACCGTACGCTGTCAGCTACCCGGAAAGGAGAGCTTCTCGTCTCATGTCTTCACGCAAGAAACACCCAGATAAAGCTTTCTACAACGGAATAGGCCCATCTATCATCATGCCAGTCTATATCCAACTCATAATAACTCCTTCAACTAAATGAATCCCTTAAACTGATCTTGTCCGGGGGTAACCGAGCAACAAAGCTATCAGGTCTCTCATCTGTACCGTAACGTATTGTCACACCCACCAAAAACAGTCCAAGCTCAGACACCGAAACCCGTAATCTTCTGTAATCTCTGTCACCGCGACCATCTTCCGTATTTTTCTTCAACTTTTTCCTTTTCCGTCTCTCTCAACCGACTTGAACTTCTTCGTTGTTGCTTCTTCGCTTCTTCGATATCAAACAAAAACCTCAAGCGAAAACTCCAATTGTCTCTTCTTCACCCTCTTCTTCTTCTCTTCCTCTAACTCACGTCCCTGGAGGATCTAATTCCTCGCCTCTCTCTTCTCCCTCCCCGTTCCCATTGGATACATTGACTTGTTTATCTTCTCTCTACCTTCGCTTCCCTTCCCCCGACAATGTTCCGAAGTTTGCTACCGCGGTCGTCGACGCCGCAGTCATTACTCCGCAATCAGGCGCGCACAGGATATCTCTCGTCAAGTGGGATCCCAGCGACGGGAATCTACTTCCTTGGCAGGTCGAGAAGAGGCTATGCTACCACAACTGGTGTGTGTGACCGTAATCTGCAGAGAGAGGATGTCATCTTTTGCTTGCCTCGCATGCAATCAGGAAGACATTCGGGAGGTGGTGGAGACTGAGAGAATGAGCGAGAAAGAGCTAACGGAGAGAATTCATTATTAGATGAGCACGATGTGGTCATAATAGGTGGTGGTGTGGCAGGGTACGTTGCAGCAATCAAGGCTGGTCAGGAAGGCCTGAAGGTGAGGCTCTATACGATTTTACCCTTATTGTTTTTACGTTTCTGGTGGTGTGCGTGCCCGCCTCATCTTCGGATTTTACTAACAATTGGGTGTCTTCGTGGTGGTTGATAGACAGCATGTATCGAGAAACGCGGCACACTGGGCGGAACCTGCCTGAACGTCGGCTGCATTCCCTCAAAATCCCTCCTCAACAACTCCCACCTATACCACCAGATCCTGCACGATACCAAGAAGCGTGGAATTGAAGTCGGGGATGTGAAGCTCAACCTGAAACAGATGATGAAGGCAAAGGATACGTCGGTGGAGGGTTTGACGAAAGGTGTTGAGTTCCTGTTGAAGAAGAATGGTGTCGATTATATCAAGGGTGCTGGTTCGTTTGTTAATCAGAATGAGGTGAAGGTTGATCTTTTGGAGGGTGGTGAGCAGACTGTGCGTGGAAAGAACATTATTGTTGCTACTGGGAGCGAGTCTACGCCTTTCCCTGGTTTGAACATTGATGAGAAGAGAATCATTACCAGCACTGGCGCATTGGCGTTGGAGGAGGTTCCCAAGAAGATGGTTGTTATTGGTGGTGGAATTATTGGTCTGGAGATGGTAAGAGATCACACTAACTGTAGATTCGAGCATATGTTGACTTGGTTTACTATAGGCCTCCGTTTGGTCCCGTCTCGGTTCCCAAGTTACCGTCGTCGAATACCTCGATCAGATCGGTGGTCCCGGAATGGATACCGAAGTCTCAAAACAAGCCCAGAAGATCCTCAAGAAACAAGGCCTTAATTTCATGACCGGCACCAAGGTCACCAAGGGTGACGACAGCGGCGAAACCATCTCATTGAACGTTGAATCTGCCAAGGGTGGAAAGGAACAGACACTTGACGCGGACGTTGTCCTCGTTGCTATCGGTCGCCGACCTCACACCAAGGGTCTCGAGCTCGAGAACGCCGGTCTCCAGATCGACGAGAAGGGCCGATTCGTCATCGACCAGGAATACCGCACCTCCGCCTCACACATCCGTGTGATCGGTGACTGCACTTTCGGACCTATGCTTGCCCACAAGGCCGAGGAGGAGGCCGTTGCCGCCATCGAATACATCAAGAAGGGCTACGGACACGTCAACTACGCTGCCATCCCCAGCGTCATGTACACCCACCCTGAAGTCGCCTGGGTAGGCCAGAACGAAGCCGAAGTAAAGGCCTCCGGTGTAAAATACCGTGTCGGTAACTTCCCCTTCAGCGCCAACTCGCGCGCCAAGACCAACCTCGAGACGGAAGGTTTCGTCAAATTCATCGCCGATGCCGAGACCGACCGCATCCTCGGTGTCCACATCCTTGGCTCCAATGCCGGAGAGATGATCGCTGAAGCTACACTCGCCATCGAGTACGGTGCTAGCTGTGAGGACGTCGCGCGTACCTGCCACGCTCACCCTACTCTCGCTGAGGCGTTCAAGGAGGCTGCCATGTCGACGTACTCAAAAGCGATACATTACTAGAGAACAAACAAGAAGAAGAAGAGAAGCGGAACGCTCCCCATGTAATTCCTTAAAACAAAGTTCTTCCTTTTTTCTACGTTGCAAGTGATGTATGTATGTGTGTGTATGTGTTGTTGTGTCCTATCTAATTATTTATCTTGCTTGTCATTTAACATCATCATCCTCATTCATCACGCGCGCGCCGAAGCGACAAGCAACCCTATCTCACCCGCTCCGAAATTCTTCTAGGTCCTTTATCCCGCGTGTGCCCGTCTGCCTTTCCCTTCATTTTCCTTATATAGCCCTTTGTTTCATCATGCATATGATATAGCCATTTGCGTGACGTGACGTATATTGTATCTTCAGGTTGGAATTTCGCGGAATGTAAAACAATATCACTTCTTCTTCTTATCCATGGGCTTCATTGTACTTCTCTTGCGTCTCATGTTTTTGGGATCTAAAGTAGGATAGTGGTTGGCAGGCCACGGGTGAGTCTGCCGATGTGTGTGTGTGTGTGTGTGTGTGTGTGGTAAGAGAACCTCTCTCAAGGTTCATATATGCATAAGTTGAGACGTAATCTGTCAAAGACATGTCAGTTTGTAGTAGTAAGGACTGCCTTGGTTCAAAATGTGATTACATGGATCTAGAAATATATATATCCTACCTGCCTCCCCTCGAATATCTGCCATTAACCTGTAGATAAACGCACACCTCACATTTCGTTGAATTGATGACGAACATTCAAGTCAGGGTGGCATGAAGGAAAAGGGAAGGAAACATTGATATAGAAAAATTCTAGGATGGAATATAAAGAAAGACACTCAGGGGTTAGAAAAAAGAACGACTCATTAGATCATATCATACCTCATCACAGCGCAGTCTAAGAATTCAACATGGTAAACCGGGCCACCACCTCCTAATAATGAAGCGAGAGAACATGCATAATGAATGAAAAGGAACATAGATAAATCAGAAAACAGCGAATGACTAGAACAAAACTCTGTGCCCAGAATGTCATGCCCCAACTAATACCTCCTCGGAACCGGGGTCCCCAACTGCCCCGGCAACGGCGGCCCCAGAGCCCTAGGAACCCCACCACCTCCTCCCCTCCCATGCACCGCACACCCATAACCGCCATACCCATACCCATACCCATACCGCGGCGGACGCATCAACCCACATCGACGTGAGGGATGGGTGTAGGGGAGGAGTGCGCCGCTCACACCCATACCCATCCCTGAACTAGTGCTCCCAGCCCCAGGGCTGTAATAGGATAGCGCCGGATGAGCGTGTGAGTGTCCGTAGGCGCTTGCTTCGAGGCTGTCGTCGTAGTTGTAGGTGTACCGTGGTGGTCCTGGGATGGAGGTGAGGGGTTGGGAGTAGTTGTGGATGTATTGGTGGTGATGGACGTGGTGGTGTTGGTGGTGGCTTGAGCGGTGCTGTTGGTGGTGGTGGCTGTGTTTGTTGTAGCTGCTGCTGCTGGAGGGGGTTTGATGGTGGGTTCTTCGGGGTTCGTCGTGGTGACGGTGTCGGTGGTGGTGGGGGTGGGGGTAGTGCCGAGGGGGGCGGGGGTAAGACTGGATGTGGTCGAAGTCCTCGTCGTGGAAGTCGTCGAAGGAGTCTCTGGAGTCGGAATCGTAGAAGGGGGTGAAGTCGTCCCTTTCAGTTGTAAGATAGTGAGTTAGGGTGGGTATGTGGAGGGGGTTTTGCATAAGGGGGGATTAGACATACATAGCCCGTCCTCTCGGCCCCCTCATCCCCCAGCCATTATCACCAAAACTATTCCTCCGTATCCTCGGGTAGCCGTGGTCATCGATGGAGTCATCACTCTCACTACTCCACTCATCGTCATATATATCTGCCCCATACCTTGGATATTTGCTCGAGCGTCGTCTTTGACCCCCATACATAGACATGTAGGGAGATGGCTCCCTATAATAAAGCGGGTTGGGACGCGAGCGGTCGAAACTATCAGAATATCGACGATGGCGATGCATTGGTCCGGTCCGGTTTCAGGAACAGTTCCGGAAGAAATTGACAAATCGTGGAGCGGGAAAGCCGACAACGTTTCGGGAAGGACTCGGGTTGGTTCCTGGACGGCTAGAGTCTAACTTAAGGAAATATTGAAATATTGAAAGATCAAGAAATGAAACGAATGCAGACAGAAGCGACTGTAAGGTTGTTGGGTTCTAGCAGCAGTGAGAAAGGAAACGAGAGGAATGAGAGATGAAGAAATACAATTGAGAAATTGAGGGGTTTTGAAGGCAATGAGTATCATATGCCAACCCTCAGCTAAATGGCGGTCATGTCTGATCCAAGGGTGACATAGGGGCACAAAGGCAATCGATGATTCGATTGCACCTATGCTCCGAGGGAGTGAGGAAGAAAAGTTAACCTATGAAAGGCCGAAAGCAGGATAGACGGTTTGCTTTACGTTCTCATGCAGCGTAATAACTGCCGATCTTTAAAGCCGGCGAGGCCAGAC
The DNA here is from genome assembly GCA_032988195.1 of Arachnomyces sp. PD_36. Lineage (NCBI taxonomy): Eukaryota > Fungi > Ascomycota > Eurotiomycetes > Onygenales > Arachnomycetaceae > Arachnomyces > Arachnomyces sp. PD_36. The sequence continues at coordinate 262,758 of JANTQE010000016.1, read as the reverse complement.
GAGGAGGGAAGATAGGGGAGTATCAGCCTCAAGGTTGCCCAGACAAAATGTTATGCAGGTGACCGGCAAGGTCAGTTTGTCATGTTGCACAACCTTTATGTGGTTTGATGGCAGAGGAAGTTCTGTTTGTTTGCTGGATGTTCCTGACTTATGCTCAGAGAAGTGACGTTTGTTATTGGGATCTAGGTCTGATAGTACATGCTGGAGTCGGTGAATCATATGTAGGGCCTGAGCCCTGTCTGACCCGAGGACCTATCTCTTCAAGAAACAAGCTAAGCCACGTTGAAAACGAACCCAGATGACGAGACAAGTTTGGGACTGTAGGTTAGCGACGGCGCGTAAGGTTCGATCCAGTCTTTCAGAACAGCCAGAAAGACATCGCAGACCGTTTTTGCAGCGTCTTCGCGCGAGTCGCGGCAGCTTTCAATGTAGACTAAAAACAGACACACAGATTAGGTAAGTGACAACCCCGTACTACCATCCTCTCCGAAGCAAACTTACTTTTGACCTTTGGCTCGGTGCCTGACGCCCGAAGAGTAAATCGGACACCCCGATCCAACCAGAGCGTCAGCATCTGGCTGCTGGGATCAATCGGTAACGCTGGTTTATTCCCGGTAGTACCAGAATCATACTCCTCGGTCATGTCTCGCAGTCTCTGTATAGCGAAGGTACCCAATTCGTTCTTCTTCTCAGGGGCCCGATTGCGGATGCTCTTAAAAAGCTCCATCGTGATACCCGAGTCGGGGGAGACGAAGTACGTATTTAGGGTCTCGTGGTATCCATAAGTTTCGAAAAGTTGCTGTAACTTAGAATAGGGGGATAGTCCCTGACTTCTCCATTTTGATTCGGCGGCCAAGAAGACCATTGCTCCAGCGAGTCCGTCTTTATCATAGCAAACATCGGGGAACATGTACCCAAGAGCCTCCTCAAATGCAAAAGGGACACTATAGCCTTTGTCTTCGAGATTTCGGGCAATGTTACCGAGCCATTTGAACCCGGTCAGGGTTTCTTCAAAGTGGAACCCTTCTGCCTTTGCCATCTTTTCTAAGATGTTTGAGGAAACAGCTGACGCAAGCATTGCGAATCGCTTATCGTCTTTTCTCGAGTTCATCATATCCAGTATATGAGAGGCGAAAAGCATGCCGATTTGATCGCCAGTGAATCGGTACCAAGAGCCACTGTGCTCCGAATTAGCTGCAGTACAATGACCGAATATTATAGGGACTTTAACCTACTTTACTTTCTCCACAACGGCAAATCGATCAGCATCCGGGTCATTGGCAAGGATTAGATCTTGGTTCAGTTTATCCCCGGTCTCCATTGCTAGATCCAAGGCTCCGCTCTCTTCAGGGTTTGGAAACTTTACTGTTGGAAAATCGGGATCTGGAGCTTCTTGTTGCTTAACAGGCATCATCTCATCGATGCCCATCTTTGCACAAAGGTCAGGCATGAGGAGGGATCCGACACCATGCAGAGGAGTATATACGAATGGCCTAGGCTTTATTGACTCTGGTGTGGTAGAAGTCTGTAAGGGTTTAGCAAGTTCGTTACGCAAAAGGATATGAATAGGCTCACCGCAAAATTGCAAACGGCGTTGCAATATGATTCTCTCAGATCATTAAACACTCCCGTTTCCATGAATCCATTCGCTCCCAAGGGGTCCCATGCAGTTGGCCAGGGCTCCAGGTTGTGTTCAATCCGTTCTGCGATTTGAACGTCAGTGGGTGAATTGATTTGGGCGCCGTTTGTAAAGTAACTACGCTATATCAGCACTACCGCAAGTGGCCAAAAGGGATCGAGTGGCACTGAACAGTTTATATCCTAGTGACAATTAGCCTTGAAGTAATACGTCGTGTTGCGATGAGAGTTATTTTACCGTTGTCTTGGGGAGGGTTCTAGCAGGCTGTTAGCCTCCTGTCGATTATCCCTTCATATCCACGACATTGGCCAGGGGCTAAAGGATACTCACATGACTAGCAGTCACCATTATACCGGCCACAGCCTTCTGGAATAAAACACCATAAGGGACCAGCGGAGTGGGAGCGCAACTGGGGTACACCCATACGGGTATACCTTGAGCGACGAAGGCATTGGCAGCAAGCGCTGCGTATTTGGACGAGTTATGGCGTGCATCGTAACCGATAACAACACCTTTCTCAGAAGCCGGTCCATGATCTTCTTTGAGATACTTGGCTAACCCTTGGGAGGTCTGAATAACCGTGAGACAATTCATACGGGAGAAGCCTGCAGCCATGCGCCCACGAAGGCCGGCGGTGCCAAATTGGATGCCTACACAGTGTTAGGTTCGCATTCACATCGGCGATCAAGCATGCAATAGAGCGAAACATAGTGCTTGCATGATGCGCTGATTGGAATAAGGACCAATTGCCGACAATGCGGGGCCTAGGGTGGCATCATCGCAACGTACGTTTACAGAGGCGCTTTTCCAATTCATTTGTATCATTGGCTTCACGAAGCTTTTCAATCTCTTTGCTGGTTTCTGGGTCCTAATCTTCATTAGGAACCGGTACATAGGAGAGATTGAATAGGTACTATGTACCTTATCCCATTCCAGCCATTTCTGGACAAGATCGGGGAGGGTCTCCTGCAGGAATAATTAGGCATATGAAAGCATCTGTAGATCTCGGTAGAAATAATCCAAGAAAAGAAGCGATAGTAGAAAATAACATCCGTTAAGGCACTAGTAGTTGGTACTAATCAGGGCGCGAGACTGACCGAAGCGGACGTGTTTGGAGACATGGTTGAAGTAGGTAGGTGCTAATTTTGCGAAAGGATCTACCTACTACAACGAGGCGGTCTTGCTCCTTGGAAAGCAGTCTGTGAGATATCAGAATGAGTATGAAGAGCAGGTTTCCGAGTGGTTGGCGGTGGGGTTCAAGAGCCCACAATGTAATTGACAATCTCGTCTACGGTTGGCGATAGCGACCAGCCTGGAAATGAACCTTCACCGCCCGATGGTTAGACATGTGCAAGATACTATTAAGAAAGTCGATATTCTCTCATATTTCATCCAAGAATCGTACCCCAATCCTGGAGATGGTCAGGCTTGATATCTCAAAGTTTCTATGGTTATTTTACTTCTCGAAGACATTGGTAGAAATAGCTTCTCAGTCGATCATTGGTTGTCCCTGATCTTCGGGGATCCTGAGAGCAACTGCAATGGAATGAGGGTTATAAAAACAGCGTAATATTCTGGCAGAAGCAAGATTTCATCGTGGGGCATATTAGCGACTCGTATTCGAAGAACGAATAGAGGAACAATTAGACGCATTTGATTAGGACGGGAGATGAAATCAACAACGCAACAAAAGGAGACAAAAGGAGATCGACACGAGGAATGCAAGTAGAAACACGGTCATTTGGGACGGACGATGCGAGCAACAATACATAAATCCAATGTTGAAAGGTCAAGAGAGTCAAAAGAAACAAAACACCGATACAGAACATGGCCTGAAGGGAAAACGGAATAGACGAAAAAGAAAAATTCATCACAGAGCCAACAGATTGTCTGAGGGTAAGTCATCGTCACTTCTTCTTAGGTTTCGCACGACGAAACTCGGAGTATAACCGTTCGATCCCACTGGCATCGACATGAGGTTCCGGAACCGTTCCACACTTCCCACTAAGCCATGATTCCCATCGGCTTATCTCCTTCGTACACTCATTTTCAATCTTCTCCGCGAGACTTTTGTTGTCCCCCTGCGCATACTTCCACCGTTTTAGGACTCTGGTGTGCGCTCTTAAATCATAGAGCTTTGCTACCGGGGACGTGGCGGTGATGGCGTTTTCGATCTTTTTGAACTCGATTCCGTACAATTCCAGAAACTTTCGGTGACGCGTTTCTGATACGGGACCGCTGTCTAGCTTCCGTTCCTGGAGAATAGAACAATCCACGACGATGTTCCCGCCGTGTGCAAACTCGTTTCTCTGGTCCACGGCGATGTCGTGCTGGGCACTCCTCTCGGAAATAGGCGGGTCCTCTTCCCTCCCTTCCAGTAAGTTCAGGCGAATGGTATCATAGGCTCGTTTCATTGGCATATGTGACGTTATTTCTCGTTGCAGGGTGTGAATCTCCCTCCCCTTGTTATTGTCCTTGGCTTTTAACTTGCGAATCGCCCTCCCCTTGCTCTTGTCCTTGGCTTTTAACCCGCGAATCTCACCATCCTTGCTCTTGTCCTTGGCTTTTAACTCGAGGATCTCACTATCCTTGCTCTTGTCCTTTGCTTTCAAATCGAGGATTTCCCTTCGGGTGCTCTTGTCCCTCTCAATCAGCAGATTAACTTTGCGTCCAATACTATCTAACCCCTCCATCTTTTCGATCCCCAAGGCGTTACCGAATCGCCGGAATTGGGGCTGTTTTCTAATGGGGTGATCTTGTGTTTGGTTTCGAAGATCATTTGCCATCTCTTCTCCGGCTGTTTCATCCGATGTTGTAATCTTTCCACACAATATTCCTAACCAGGGCTGTATTTATATATTTTTTGTCAACAACAACTCGAGGCAATCCGCCACGGAAAATCACGAAAACTGAACCATTGTTGGCAACAATGTGGTATGAATCGAAATATTAAACATACCTCCGGTTGCGACTTTTGCATTTTTGGGGGTGATAAACTCTTTTCCGCCTTCGGTCGTCGTCGTTTCGCTCGTGTCATCTTGTTCAACAAAGATGAGAGGTAGTGTGAAGTTTCTTCGGGTGATCAATAGGTATTTCTTAAACGTGACACTTTATTGGAGGACAGGATGTGATTTGACAGTGGGACGTGAGAAGCGAATCAGAGGGAAGAGTCAATTAAGTAGGCGATTTCCATTCTTAGTGAACAAAGAACGAGCTACTAAGAGTTTGTTTCGACAAAAACAGCTCTGTCTGAGGCGACGTGGCTCACAACATATTGCCGAAAGGGAAGACTAATGCGGGCAACCATGGGAGGGAGAGGAACAGAGAAAGGCAGGCAGTTCTCCGGCATGCAAACTGCGGTCGGGCGAGTGGATTGGCGACCAGTTACATGGAATGGCCACATCAAAAAAAACTTGGGTAGTTCGGCGTTTTGCAGGCAATTTGCTGCGTAAAGGCATACAAATAAAGGCAACAGGTGGAGCTTGATGAGCTTTGTTTTAAAAAGCTTCGCCGGGGAATCTGAAACTGGATGAAGTTAGCTGCAGAATGAGAGAACACAATTCTCTGTTCATAGAAAGCTCTCAATTCCAGGCCTCTGTCGGGACCCCGTGGCTGGGTTTTACACGGATTGGAAAAAAACAACGGGGGATTCTTGTAAAGATCTTCTCTTTAAGTCAGGCTGGCCCTCCTATCTAGGGTTTATCAACCGTGTGACATAGGGCTAGGGGGAGAGCCCCAAAGGGATTCGACATCGCTCTTTAGTAACCTTCAGGATAGGTGTGCTTCGGTTAGAATCACCCCAAACATTATAAAAACAGCCCAAGCACAAGGAATTAAAGGGGAAGAATATATACAAATGTATATAAAAACAAGCGGGAGGGAAGGGGGCGGGGTATAAAGGTCATAACAGCACTGAGAGAAGAGACTTCTCAATCTTGAATTCCACATGTGAAAGAGCGGCTGGGATATACGTCGCAAGCAAGCAAGCAATCGCTGACAGTTCCGCTGATGAAGATAGAAATGAAAATAACCACAACAGATTGAGCGTGCTTTACGAATCTGACATCATGAAGATGAGAAACATGATAAGAAACATGATGATGATGATGTTGATGTTTTATAGATTCATTCATTTTTGTCAGGTCAAAACGATTACGGCGAACGATAGCGGCCAGTCTGCAAATGAGATTTTTTTTTTGCTGTCTCTTCACCGCTTCGTTCACCGCTCAATGATGACTCAGAATCGTACATACGAATACACCCATTGTATCTTTTTTCTTCGTTAATAATCGAAAATTTCTCTTTGAGGTCAATTCTGTCTGGAGAGGTGAACGTGTGTGTATTGGAAGATCTAAGGGGTTGAATGAGGGGTGGTATTACAGTTACATCACATACATAGAATTCTGCCAGCGAAAAATCAAGAAATTGAAAAAAAAAGAATCTCATTTGCAGACTGGCCGCTATCGTTCGCCGTACACAGTGACTTTTTCGCTGTTGAATGTGGGGGTGAAGTTGAATTGTTGGTCACGAGGAAGGCGTTTCCGGGGATCTCCAGGCATCACCATTCTGTTCACTTTAAGGGGCATCCGAGTTCCAACCCATGGATTCACTTCCTCTGTTCCAAACAATTCCAACAACACGATAAACAAACAGAGAAGCTCTAATTCCTATCGGCAGTATGATAGTCTCTTTGTGATTTCTTCCGACCAAACGAAAGCTCAAAACATCGACGATGAAGCCCACCGCATCTCGGAGGGACAATGTTCTCTCCCGACGGGAAATAGAAGGCCTTATTGCGGATGGAAGGTCGATTATCATCGTCGAAGGGAAGGTGCTGAAAGTAGATGCCTGGATGCCTTACCATCCTGGAGGAGACAAAGCTATTAGGCATATGGTGGGAAGAGATGCTACCGACGAAGTCAATGCGTAATGACCCTCTCTCTATCTCGATTGTCTACAACGCTACCCCCATTTGCTTTCACGTGGCCAAGGGGCCTCTCTTGCTAATGTCGCCAAAGACTCCATTCTCCAGAAGCGCGTCAGCGCATGAATTCATACCAGATCGGTCGCATCGAGGGAAGATGGACGAACTTCCTACCTCCCATCCAGGGTGGCACGTTCCGGAAATACAATGGTGAGGAGGATACTGGTGTTGCTGCCGGACAAGAAGACTCGTCAAGCCAAGACAGCTCTCGATCGGTGTCTCCGGTGTTTGACCAAGAAGTGGAAGACAGCGGAACCAGGCGAAGGAAGTCAACTTCTACATCACCCTCGTCTACGAGTTCTAGCCCACCGCCTCCGAGCTCCAAACTGCCCCAGCCCGAGTCGAAGCCAGCTTTTCTAGATGCCCGAACACACGAGGAGATAATCTTTGATATTGCCAAGTATCCGTCCTTGGATTTCGAGGTTCAGGATGATATCGTCGAGAAATACAGAGAGCTGAAGGAACGCATACGAGCTGAGGGCCTCTACAATTGCAATTACTACGCATACCTGATAGAAGCTTGCCGTTATACTCTCTTCGTTGTTCTTTCTCTCTTTTGCTTACGCCATGGATGGTATGGCACTTCCGGAGCATTCTTGGGGATGTTCTGGCACCAGTTGGCCTTCGCCGCCCATGATGCTGGGCATATGGGTATCACCCATAACTTTCACGTGGATTCGGTAATCGGGATTATTATTTCGGACTACCTTGGCGGTCTCAGTATGGGTTGGTGGAAGAGGAATCACAATGTTCATCACATCGTCACCAACTCGCCAGAACATGATCCGGATATTGAGCACCTGCCCTTCTTCGCCATTTCACACCGTTTCTTTGACGGCCTTCGCAGCACCTACTACGAGCGTATCCTGGAGTACGACATCTTTGCGAAATTCACAGTTCGCTACCAGGATTATCTATACTACCCGATCCTACTGTTTGGTCGCTTCAACCTTATTCGACTGAGCTGGGAATATCTCCTCTGCGGTCAGGCTCCACGGAAGGGTCCAGCATGGTGGCATTGGTATGTCGAAATGGGTGGCCAGATGTTCTTCTGGACTTGGTACGGATACGGCCTCCTCTACCTCACCATTCCAGACTGGTATTCCCGAATCGTCTTCATCATGATCAGCCATATGGTTACTGCACCTCTCCACGTTCAGATCACCCTCTCCCATTTCGCCATGTCAACAGCCGACCTTGGGATTCACGAGTCTTTCCCCCAGAAAATGCTCCGCACGACCATGGACGTCGACTGCCCCGAATGGCTTGACTTCTTCCACGGTGGTCTCCAGTTTCAGGCCGTGCACCACCTCTACCCTCGACTCCCTCGACATAACCTTCGGAAAGCCCAGCGTTTGATTAAAGAGTTCTGCGAGGAGACGGGCATCCCGTACGCTATCTTCACCTTCTACGATGGCAATAAGGAGATTATTGGCAAACTAGGTGATGTGGCCAACCAAGCACGCCTCATGGCGGAGTGTAAGAAGTCCATCGTAGCCTCGGGGCTGTCGGACGGCCATCATCACTGATAGATTTCTATTTTTTGACTATACACAAGACCTACGTATATGTCTCACCTCTCACTGTTCATGATCGATTGTTATTCTTCCTTTGGGTTTTGTAAAGCTTTTAATACCTCGCCTTATATTTCGGGGAGCAAGTTTCTTCTTTTGGTTCTTATCTCTGCGTTTATGCGTCCCTTTTTTGCGGTAACCTGCTTGTTTCTTAACATGGCCCATGCGTATAGACTGGCTTCAAATCCTCAGTACCCCATTTTTGTCTATAGTGGGTTATTATACGTGTTAATTCCGGTCGATATAAGGGTTCATATGGAGTTTCGGGTATTCTAATATAGTTTCTTTCCATGATATAAGAAATCCCATAGATATAGATGCTCACATCTTCCCCTCCTTTCCCAATGAACTCGTAAAATGCTTTTAGTATTATATCAAGAAACCAAAAACGCCAATCACCTCACATCCCACCTCTCGCCATCTTCTTCGCCCTTTGATCCCTCCGATTATGATTCGCCCTCGAAGATTTATTCGCATCCTTCTTCTGCCTCGCAGCAGCGGTGTCGCGATCACTAGATGGCCCAGCAACATCACCACGCCCTCTCCCTCCCCTACCTACACGATTCCCACCTCTCCTCCCACCCCTTCCACCACCGCCTCTCCCACCCCTGCCACCATCAGTACGCTCAGCTTCCGATTCTTCGGTCCCCGTAGCATTACCCCCCTCCGAGTCCGTAACATTCGGCTTCCGATACGAAGTAGGCGCAAGCTCCCTCTGCCCAACCGATCCTCCCGCAGATAGTGAATTCTTCCCTTCTAGTCTAGCCAAACGCTTCGGATCCCGACTAAGCATCAATGCCCACCCCTCAATCGCCTCATCCGTCATCCCCGTATCCCTCCTCAACGTCACACGCTGCTTCGACCGACGCGTCGCAGCCGTCCGATGAAACGTTTCGGGCGAGGACTTGTACAGCTTGAAAAGCGTAAGCTCATTAGCTTCCTGCGCCATCGCTTCGTTCCTATGGCGTAGATCGGCGGCAACTTCGTCGTCATCTGCACGCGCGGGGCCGGAGTCCACGGTTCCACCTACGTCCGCGACGTCGTAGGTATCGTCTCGTTCGTCTTCGTCGGAGTCAAATGCTTCCAGGGCGGAGAGGATGGCTGCTTTGTTGGTGGAGTGGTGGGTACGGTCTGCCAGGACGTCGTCGGCTGTTAGGTCCGGGTTTGCGCGGCCGAAGTGTAGGTTTGAGTCGGAGATGGCGAGGCGGTCGAAGTCGTCGTTGTCGAAGCGGTTTTTGCGGGTGAAGGTTGATGCGGGTTGGGTGGAAGGGGGTATGGTTGGTTGTATGGGTTCGTCATGGTGGATGATAGGGGCTTCCGTGGAGAGGGGTTCGGATTGGTCGAGGCTCTGGAGGTCAGGGGGTAACGAGCCGTCGAGAAGGTGCGAGATTACGGTCTCGGGGTTTCCGGAGAAGTAATCGAGTAGTCTGGAGACATATCCGGATCCGAGGTCTGGGAAGAGATCTTGAACCTGGGTTATCAAGGACATCTTCTGTGTATCAATCTCGCTGGCCTCCACAATATCCGCAGCGCGCCCCTTGCCCTTGTCAACTTTTCTCGGTCTGCGATACCGAGTATGTAGAGAGCTAGTTTCTTTCTGGTATTCATGAAGAGAAGAAAGAAGAGTCTCGCTACGCTTCTGAGGCGCCACTGCAAAGAATCCATGGATCCGAGAGAGAAAGTTGGAACTGCAAATAAGATCTGATAGTAATGTTGGTTCATTTGCTGGGCTTTTCGGGCTCATGGCGGTTGCTTTTAGACTGAACAGTTGGTCGAGAAGCAGTGATATCAGGGGCGGCTCGGATTTCGTTAGGGACACCAATCCCACGTAAACATTTGCTACAAGAGCTTTCCGAAGTGTTGGATCTTTCCGATTTTGGTATGATTCAGATAGAGTGTCCAAGTAGTCTGAGCCCGTCATCAAAACATGCCCCGCCTGTGGTATTGAGGATGTCAAGAGCGTCAGTTTCCGCAGTGTGGATAATAGCTCAGGCGATTGAGCTGCCCCGGACACGGATAGCTGTTTAATGACCACTTGTTTATCATTTTCAATGCTGAGCGTGATTGTTTCCCCTTCCCGTTTCCATACTTCCCTCAGCAACGCCTCTAGTGCCCGGCTAGACACATACTCTTCGCTGAGATTTCCAAGAAATTTCCAGTCCAATAGCTTGACAGGCGGTGGATGCGACTCAAGAAGAAATCTCCTCACAAGCAAGAAACATAAACGTCGTAAACGTTTGGCTTCAACTCCGCTATGGAAAAGAGAGGCGGAGCCGGAAGATGCCTCCTGGAAATAAGTAGAGAGAAAAGATACAGCGGACTCGTCCTTTTGGGCAGATAAATCGAACTCCTTTTCGGTTAGGTTTAGGCGTGTTTCGGCAAGAACTATCCATGCATGTAGACATGCATTCCACTCTTCGAGCTGAATGATTTCCCGAACAGTAGCGGGAGGCACTGGGGCAAACGGTGGAAGAGATATCGGGGCCATGGGCGAGGCTGGTGAGGGGTAAATTTGGAGGAGGTATGAGGATAGAGGAATGAATTGAAATAACACTTCGCAATAAGTGAATTACATGTCCTCGAATTTTAACAGAATATATCACTTTCAACAGCATCTCCCCTCGAAGATGTTGCTCTTTAGCGGGACAGAGTCATATATCGGATAATGACTAAGCACGCAAAAACTCCGTCGCGGGAGACCGAAACTGGACTAGCGCATATTAACCGAGCGCCAAGAGTTGCATCCACACTGAGATGGCGCTTCGGCTTTTTTTGATCGCGAATCTTTGATATTGTAGCTATCCCATCCACGATAACTTCTCGAATTCAACCCGCCTTTCATCACATTACCGAACACAAAAGTGCTGTTCAGGTCTTGATTGGCAATTAGCCCTCCTAAACTGTATGCGGTTCCTCCTCGAGTACACTTGCGCACAAGAGACTAACCGTCGCACAGCTCCCAGCTAGAGAAACCTCACTCCCACACATCCGCAAAGATGTCTTTCCAGAAGCCCGAGAAGGATTTCGGCGAAGGCCCAGTACGTCTACCCCTTCTACACACCCCTTGCGCCTCTTAAGAAAGCAATCCTCGACCTCATCCCAGCAACCCACACACTCTACTCTCCAACGCCTCCGAACCAAAACTAACATCACGCTCTCTGCCCAGAAAATCCACAAGATCCGTATCACCTTGACCTCCCGCAAGGTTGCCTCCCTCGAGAAGGTCTGCCAGGAGCTCATCGACCGTGCTCGCACCAAGTCCCTCCACGTCAAGGGCCCCGTCCGTCTCCCCACCAAGACCCTTAAGATCTCCACCAGGAAGACCCCCAACGGTGAGGGTTCTAAGACTTGGGATATGTACGAGATGAGGATCCACAAGCGTCTCATCGAGTAAGTGATTCTCTGATGGTATTTCAAAAAAGGGATAGAATGCTAACGAATATGTCCCACAGTTTGCACGCTCCTACCGAGACTGTTAAGCAGATCATCATCAACATTGAGGCTGGTGTCGAGGTTGAGGTTACTATTGCCGCTTAAATGTGGGTTGTGTGACTTATTCTAAATCTCAAAATACAAAAATACCCGGATCTGGGGCTCAATGGAGTGCAATTCATTCATATAAACTCTACTTTCCCATTCAAGTGAGACCGCTATAGAGAGAACGTACTAGCTTAGTAACGAGGACAATTCACCGAAATTCGGCACGCGAACGCTTAGATCGAGAGAAAGTTAGGTTGTAGAATCATCAATGTAGCCCATCGGATATGATGAGAACTGTGCAATGCTGGGTACGTTGTTCCGTAAGAGTAGTGGGTAACAAGAATAAAAGAAGAAAAGAGACAGATTGTATAAACGGGAAAATCTTAAAAACGCAGGCCAAGCCGTTCGCCGGGTTTGTCAAAGCAAGCTGAAGAGAAACCGTCGCATCCCAAAAAGACACAATCGAGAAAAAGGAAAAGGAACTGGACATGAAACCCCCTTAAAGATCAAAACTGCACCATTCGGTCTTCGGTGGAACCTTAGGGATTACCCCGTCTTTGAACTGGCCATTTTGTTTCGCATATTTATAAGCTGCCTCGACTTCAGGGGTATACTCTTTATCTTCGGCCTGAGCATCTTTCAGAGTCGCCGCCGCGGGCGGTCCGTCAGGGCAAAATATGTGAACGAGGATCGACGGGTCATTGGGATGAGGGTAGCACGGGTTATCTTCCGAGAGATACGTTACTGGTTGACCCTTCCATGTTGTTAATTTCTTGGTTGTGGGGTTGTGAGCTGTTTGGCCTGAGAGGTTTGGCATTCCGTTCAGCGACTTCTCGACTATAAGCGAGTAAGCGGTCTTGGTGGTTGCCGTGGGAGTAGGTTTTGGTTGGGTAGCCGTCACTGGGGCGGCAGGACTTGCAAATGGGGCTGGTTGACCGAAAGGAGAGTTTGTTTGCGGCGCAGGGGCACCAAACGGGCTCGGCGCAGGGGCGGCGGGAGCTGCCTGAGCGAAGGGGGATACCGTCGGTTTATCTTGGGTAAATGGCGAGGGGTTCGCTGAGGGCTGTCCGAACGCTGGTGTCTGTTGATTTGAAAATTGCCCAAACCCACCGGGCTTGGTCTGGCTCGAGGATTGTGCAAAGGGAGATGGAGTTGGTTGGCCGAATCCACCACCTGGCTGTGATTGGGGAAATGCCGGCTGCCCAAAGCCCGATTGGTTTCCAGGAGTCGGCGTAGGCTGGCCAAAACTCGTGGGTTGCCCGAATGCAGGCTGGCCGAAGCCAGGGGTTTGGGTAGGAGCGGATGGTTGGCCGAAGGGAGACGGCTGGGCAGCGGTTTGTGGTTTACCAAACGCTCCTATTACACGATAGCATTATTAGTTTCTCCTGAAACTAGAAGTTTTCTCGAAGGCTTGGAAGTCATATTTAGTAAAAAAACCTACCCGTACTAGACACAGGGGTGGTCTTGCCTTCCATTATATCGAACCTGTTTGGATGGTCGTACTCCCCATTGAGGATGTACCTTACTGCCCCATCAAGATCATTCAGGACCGTCTTCATCTGCTGCTCAGCCTCAGCGTACATTTTGTTCGCTTCTTGAATTGCTGTCTCGGCTGTTCCAGAAGCAGCGGCGGCATAATGGGCGACCCTCATCTCCTCGAAGCTCTGTTCACGCTGGGGTCCACCAAATAGATGGATGGGGACACTTTTCCCTGGAGCATAGCATGAGAAGATCCACTCTGGTCGGTTCTTGCCAGGAGTAAGGTCGTTTTGAATATCCGTTTTCGTTACCCCATATCTGTAATGATGTAAGTACATAGATCGATGCGGGATAAAGGAATACTCACTTGTTCTCGGTCTCCTTGTCGTCACGAGTTGCTGCATAGAAAGGCGTGTCATGAATAGCCAAAAAAGACATTTTAAAAAGATAGCGCGCGATGTTTGTGATGTGGTAGGGTAGGTGAGAGAAGGCAGAGAGAGTAGGAGTTGTGGTGTGCGGGAGAGACTGTGACGGTAGAGATGTGATTGAGGGGAAATTGAAGACGGAGTTGAGAAGGGAAAGGAAGTGGGAACTGGAAAACATCACAATTTTATGATGCGCATGAATGGTGGGACGAAGAAGGATCTGTTGCCAGATCATGCAAATAAAGAAATGAATAGCTTTTACATACCGTCAAACCGGCCACCTCCACTTTCCTGCTGAAGAGCCCCGAATCGATTCCCAGCCGCAAAGAAAGGCGTGCTTTTCGGGTGCTCATTCCTACAGTTTTCTATGCGAGAAGATTCGGGTTAGGTGAGGAAGTCAATAGATCAATCGCAAAAGAAGGGTAACAACATACCTCCATATCGGCAGGTCCCCCGCTGGAAGAACTTACAGATAGCCATGGTGACAAGTCTGTAATAGGTAATATGCCAGAGGCTAGAGGGTTTCGGATTCCTTCTAACTCGATGTCATACACACCTAGTTAAATGAGACTATGAGGGCGTTTGCTGGAGCTTGACGGCATAGTCCGTCGCGCCTACCGGGCTGCCACGCAAGGTCAGACTGAGGCGAGACTAGGTTCCTTTGAAGTGATGAGAGTGAGGCAATAATAGCGCAGCTCGCGTGTTACAACAAAATGAGCTCCCCTCAATTGTCAAGTGGAGGTCAAGGGATGATTCTCTAATATTGACGACTTGGTGGTGGTCGAGGAAATGTTTTTGTTTCGCAACCTAAAATTTTAAGGTTCGCGCCACTAAAATAACCATAATTTGACCGCATCAGATGGATCCATGAACCGCATTGTTGGTTCACTCTTCCAACACCTGACTCCTGAGGTCCCTGAGATAGACCCGGTGATATAATCGACCGGGCGACGCCTCACATGGTATTTAATACTCTAGGGAACGAACGTCGGTAGTAACGAGAAGCATCATCACCAGCAAGAAGAAGGAGTTTGGGGCAAGGAAACTAACCATATACGGCAAGCTTCGCGATAGCCAATCGATGTGCTCCACCCCTTTTGAGCACTCTCCTTTCTGGAGTCTGGGCTGCATGATGCGTCCCAAACATCAACACGGGCATCATTAGCTCCATGTTCGTGGGTACGAGCGATTGCCACTGGCGAACGGCGCTCCCAGAGTGACCCAACCCAGAGCCATGACTCTCGTCTTGCGGGTCTCTGTAAAGGCGGACATAGGACTGTCCGCGAAATGCCGCCTGGGGATCCTGACTTATAAAAAGGACACTTATCCCCCTCCCCAGGAAGGGCACAGGTAACTTTTTCGCTCTAGAATTTATATGGTTTATATGACAGAATGTCGAGCACCAACCAGTCGGATCGTCCAATTGGAGAACAGACAAGCGATATTGTATCTCCCAAACAATATGGGCTACCCGTGTCATCGGCATGTCAAAAGCTATCAACTTTGGACATGAACATGCCGAGGCTCTATGCGGTTCGTTGGATCCTGTGTTTCTCGCTATCTCCAAGCTCAGATAAAGCTCAAATGTGTGTATGCCCAGTCTGAGAGAAGGGATTGTAGCTGTTGCTAACATTTCCTTTTCTAGCTATGAGACTTTGAGAATAGGATTGGCACGCACTCTATCATCTTTCCCTTGGCTCGCTGGGGACATTGTGAGTGCCTTGATTCTTAAGCCTACTATGCCCTGCGAAGGAGTGTTTTGCAATGTGCAATATTAACCCCGTGGAAGGGCCCTGAGGAAGGGCACGCAACTCAAGGCAACAGAATCCAGATCGTTGACTCTATTGGTGGCGTGAACTTTCTGTCAGTAACCTGATCTGTCGCCAATATCCCCCCACGCCCCCCTTTTTATACAGCCTCTTTATTAATACACTTGACATTAGAAAAAAGGACCTCTCTAGCACCTTACCAACATACGAGGAGTTGCAAAAGCAGCGGTTCCCGCTTTCTGTGCTTTCAAAGGCTCCGTTATCCCCTCTTGGTGTCATGCCCGAACCACCTCGGCAGCCAGTCATGGCAGCGCAGGCGAACTTCATCGAAGGGGGGCTTTTGCTAGCACTTGCCTCGCATCATTCACTTTGTGATGCTTCGGCATTTCATGTTATCATCAGAGCTTGGGCCGATAATACCGCAGCGGCCACAATATCCAAATCTGTTGGGGCGGGTGAGCCTATATGGAATGACCGTAGCATTCTTACGGGGGGTATTTCCGGGGCGAACCCTGCCGACTTTCCTGAATATATCCTCAGCCCCACTCCCCAGGCGGCTACGGGTTCAATTCCCTTTGAGCTGCCTCCAATGGTGTCGAGAATATTCTACTTCTCCCCAGACTCGCTTGCCGAACTGAAAGTTGCGGCTGGGGCCTATTCTACGAATGATGCATTGTCTGCGTTTCTCTGGCGACACATAACCATTGCGAGAAACCCTCCCGAAGATTGCCCTGCTGATGCCAAGGCCGAAGAGAAAACTTCGTCCATGCTTTACGCAGTTAACATTCGCGATCGCTCAAACCCACCAATCCCGTCCGATTATACAGGCAATGCTTCCATGGCCGGTATAACCAACCGCCTCAAAATATCAACCCTTACATCTAAATCCGGGTTGAATGCGGCATCTACCTCAATCCGCGAGTCTTTGCAAGTCTTCAAGACGCCTAATCGTGTCCAGTTAACCATCGGGCTGATTGACTCCCGACCCGACCCAACAGATTACAAGTTAGCATACAATGGATTTTTGGGCCCAGATATTTCATTCACTACGTGGTCAGATCTACAGGTTTACGAAGATTTCTGGGGTGAACTATTAGGAAAGCCGGAGTTCTTTCGAATGCCTGGTGAGGGTGCTGATGGATCAGTAATTGTGTTTCCGAGGCTCCCCGCGACGGTGGGTGGGGGGCTAGAAGTCATGGTGGGATTGGAGCTTGGTGCAATGGAGAGATTGCTCGGAAATGAGGACTTTCAAAGAACTGTAAAGCTTGGCGGTTAGTGGAAACAAGTTTGAGAGCGGGGGGTGTGTAGAACGAAGAGAAATTAGCGAGGGAGAAACCTGTATATAAAGTCGGTTGGAGGGTGGGGGGGGAGGGGGATATATAAAAAAAGGTTATAGTTATTTCATGAACGCCATCCCCTACTAGTAAAGTAATGTCGGTCTACGAAAGTTTATTCCAAGTTCCTACCAAATTAGGTCTGTGGTTCGGGCTATTACCGACGTTATCGACATGGTGTTGAATATAAATACTAAAACCACTCCCTGTTCATTTTGTTGTCCCTCCGTTTAGTTGATATAGCCTACAATGGTGTTCTGTGGGAAGCCCAGTCGAGGATGTCGGAATTGCAGGTAAAGACTTCACATTCTTCTCGACTACAGGACAACTAAACTAAGTGGTGTGTAGGAAACTGCGCGTGAAGGTACGGAGACGCAGTATTTGAAGCAAATATGACCAAAATATGAGTTGATTTCTGGTTCTAGTGCGATGAGAAGAGACCCGAGTGTTCACGATGCCAAAGGATGGCAAAGCCGTGTTCTGGCTATCGAGATCAAACCGAACTCATGTTTCGCGATGAGACTGCGAGGACAGAGCTGAGAGCCAAAATTCCAGCCACGCGCACCAGGAGGGCGCAGGTCTCTGTTGCTACGAGAGATAAACAAACCGTGCCAGGGGCATTATCTGCAAGAGGCTATCCATGTCCACAAATCTGGAAGACGACATTGTCTCCATCCCCAGAAGACCTTTGCATTCCTCAATTCTATTATAGCACTTTGGAACACTTACCGCATGAGGATCATGCACACTACATTCATTCACAATTGCCTAGCCTCTATGCCTGGAGCAGCCCTGACTCTGCCTTGCGCTTAGCAACTCAGGCAATATCCTTTGCATCCTGCTCTAAATTTGGATACGATACAGCTCGGATCTCCAGGCACAGGTATATACAAGCTGTAAAGGCTGTAGAAGTAGCAATTCGAGACTCGCTGGAGGCCCAAAGCGATCAAACCCTATATGCAGTGCTTCTCTTGTGTGGATATGAAGTTAGTATCTTCCTTTGCCCCCTCTCTGCCTTAGCTAACTGTTAGACTTTCAATTAGACAACCATGTGCGATTCCAAAGCACCACCAGCATGGGGCGCTCATGTCGATGGAGCCGCTGCTCTGGTGAAACATCGAGCAAACATGGTGTTAGACACACCCCTTTCACGCGGATTATTCTTATTTGTCCGAAAGAATGTCGTAAGCTACCTACTACGCGCCCCCATATATTGAACGTGGTTTTCTGACCCTTTCTGAGTGACAGCTCCTGAGCCATATGCAAACATCTAAAGCTATTGACAAAGTCTTCGTGGAAGCAGACGACAGTTTATTCTTGGATGAGAATGTGGAAGATCAGCTCATTTCCAAGACGATCAAGTTGCCTTACCTACAACAGCTGACGAACAATATCCTCACTGAGACGGGCTACGGTAGCAACCAAAGTGAGGTCTTGCAACTCAGGGACGCTGTAAGAATAATAGACCACGAGCTCTCGGTATGGGCAAGCAGTGTCCCGCCGACCTGGTCTTATTCTGTCGCAAGGAATCTAAATCCCACGCCAAACCCAGGTTTCACTCCACGCCAAATCCACCGCTACCCGAATCTATATATTGCCCGAGTTTGGAACATGTATCGTGTGTCACACCTCATGGTACAATCGATATTGCTTCGGGTAGATTCGTGGCTGATTGAAGCGTCAAGTACAAACGTGTCCGACCGAACCGCCCTTGAGGAAAGGGGTAGATGTTTAGTCAACGACACATGTGCCAGTGTCCCGTATCTTCTCGGGCACGACCTAACAAAAATAAAACTCACAACGGCGGAGGACTGCTCGATGGATAATCCTACGTTGCCTTTATCGAATGGCGATGGCCCCGCACGGACAGGCAGATTTTCACTTATATGGCCACTCCATGTTGGGAGTAGTGCTGCATTCGTGCCTGAGCTTCAACGTGAATGGATGCGCAAGCAATTGCAGCATATATATGGGCAGGGTGAGCAGTTGGCGAAGCTTGTTTGTGAAACGGAGAGTAAGGTCCTGCTGGGTGGAAATGAAAGTTTTCGGTTTGATTGCGTATGATGGTCACTGTGGAACGTTTGGAGCGGGAAACATTAGCATAGAAATATTTGAGTGGACGAGCAGTTCCCCCTTCCTTCTCGTAAGAATATCGAAAGGGTGGAAGAAAGGTCAGCGATAAACTCCATTCCCCGTCGTTAATGATCTCATAAATGATTACATGCTGCCATTACGGCCACGCCCATATTACAAAGAGGTACTTGTTGGCCCCAAACTTTTATTCAAACTCTGCTTCAGGTCATCCCAGTTCAATCCGTCAACTTTTCTTCCCGCAAGAACGTCGAAGTCGCCGTCCAGGTCGCGAAGATTTCCTGTCGCCACTCGCCGCATCAACACTGTATCCCTCGCTCCATTGAGATTCTTGGAACTGCCCCTAAGCAATGCGTCTTCGAACCACGTATCTTCTTGTTCGCTAAAGGGAAGGTTGATTAATTCCATCGCGTTATTTCTCCTGGGCTCCCCTGGGCTGGCGGAGTGCACGTGGTGGATAAGCTGTTCAAAAAGCTCACGGTGTAGCTTCTCGTCTTGATTGCGTGCAAAATAAAACGCCTCGGTAACGCTGGTCGAGCATAGGAGCGCAAAGTAGGCTTGGCGGACCTCCGGGGAAGCAAGAGGGGGGGAAACGGTAAGATAGTACGCCATCGGTAAACTACTATCTCCGCGTGATAGTTTTATAAGAACATGGAGAATTTCGTCTGGGAAAGTTGGAATCAAGGAGGGTTCTGTGAGGTATTCAAGCGCGGGCTATAAGTTATTAGTGAGATCACCCAAGCAAAAATATGGCTGTGTTGTGCACCCTAAACTCCAACCTATCCAGATGCCATAGTCCGTCTATGAATAGCCTATATTTCTCCGGCAGATAACAACTCCGTGCAAATTGGGCAGGGCTATCGCCAGCTTTTTTACAATCTCTGAGAATATAATATATCAAAGACTGCTTGTGATGGTTTGGGGATGTGGACGCGATAATCTGCTTGTATAGGTTGCGGAGTTCTTGATTCGATTTAGGAGGGTAGACTCTTGAAGCTTTATCCCACAATATTAGAACCTGCGCCAAAAAGAGGGAGTAGGGGATAGCTCCATACCGGCGTTAATTCCTAATAGTCGGAGAAGCCTGTCAACAAAGAGGACGTTCTCTAGGGATTGTCGATTAGAGCGTATTTGCTCGACTGTCTGTCCATCGTAGGCGTACTTTTTGTTGAACTGAAACGCGCTATCAAATTCTTCCCACGGCGCCATTGTTAACACAAGAAAAAAGTGGGATCGAGAGGATGCGCAATAATTCAAGAACCTACGATGAGAATCGCAAAAGATGAAGCTCGAAGCTCTTTGATATCCTTGCTTACGTTATATGATACTGCCGGGCGGTGAACTGAGCACGGGCCATTGCGGCGGCAGTAAATAACGCTAAACTCTTTTTAGTACAAAGTAAACATTGGCGTGTCTTTCGTTGTGGATTTCGACAATTCGCGACAGCAAAGTAAACTGACGACTACTTTCTTCTCTCCCCCTCCCACATACCTCACATAACCACGATAGTGATGTCGTCTATAGCGCAATCGCGGCCGTCGCGCCGAGCCTCCACCCGAAAGAGTTTTATCGTCGAAGATACTTCAGAAGATGAGGACTCAGGCAATATAACACCGACGCCCTCGAGGCAAGATGAAGACGAAGATGATGAAGATGCAGAAGAGCCTACTCCGGTACCGAAACGTAAAACAAATAGACGGGTTTCATCAAGACGGGTCTCCTCCGATGCCGACACGACATCCACGCGAACCTCTCGCAGCGCACGAAGTTCACAATCTCGGGATAGCCTCGAATCGTCGCAAATCCTCGACTCGATCGATGAGAGCAGCCAGATGGAGGGGGAGCCAGAATCGTCCGTGTTGAGGTCATCCTCACCGAAGAAGAGGAAGAGTGCGACAGCAAGTCGCAAGAGCCGTGTATCATCAGTGACTCCGGCTCCCGAGGTATCAATCCTCCCAACGCCTGAGCCGTCTGCGTCTCCAGAGCCCGACCCACGATCACAGAGAGAGACCACTGCTCCACTGGCTGACATAACTCGAACCACGGTGAACCAGACACCATCGCAACCGCCAACCGACCAGCGCACCGAAGTCACGACGATAAACGCCATGTCGACTGTCCTAGAGAAGCCAATGGATATCGTCCTCAAATCACGCTCCCTCGCGCCCCCCGCAGTAGAAGAACCGGCCGGCCCCAAACCTCGAATGGTAATAACCCATTTGGTTCTGACAAATTTCAAGAGTTATGCTGGGAGACAGGTGGTTGGACCATTCCATGCTTCATTTTCGTCCGTAGTCGGGCCTAATGGATCTGGAAAATCTAACGTGATCGACTCCCTTCTATTCGTCTTCGGTTTTAGGGCTAGCAAGATGCGACAGGGGAAGATCTCGGCCCTCATCCACAACTCTGCGAACTTCCCCGATTTACCGTTTTGCGAAGTTGAGGTCCATTTCCAGGAGGTTCTGGACTTGCCAGGTGGTCACGAAGTTGTACCCGAGTCCCAACTAATTGTCTCACGGAAGGTATTCAAAAACAATTCAAGTAAATATTATATGAATGGCAAGGAGGCAACCTTTACGACAGTTACTACCTTCCTTAAAGATCGCGGTATTGACTTGGATCATAAGCGATTTCTAATTTTACAGGGAGAAGTGGAGTCAATCGCCCAGATGAAAGCAAAAGCCGCGAACGAACACGACGATGGGCTCTTAGAATACTTGGAGGATATCATTGGAACTTCGAAATACAAGACCCCAATCGAAGAAGCTGCCGCTGAGGTCGAGAATTTGAACGAGGTCTGCATGGAGAAGAGTAACCGAATTCAGCATGTCGAAAAGGAGAAGAATGCTTTGGAAGAGAAGAAGAACAAGGCCCTTGCCTACGTGAAAGACGAGAACGAATTGGCGGAGAAGCAGTCGGCGCTTTATCAGATATACATCGACGAATGCGACGACAATACCAGAGTGACAGAAGAGGCGATCCTACAAATGCAAGAGTTGCTCAATCTTGAATTGGAGAAACACCAAGGCAACGAGGATGGCATTAGCCAACTTCAAAAGGCATACAAGCGCGGTGCGAAGGAGTATGAGAACATGGAGAAAGCTACCCAGGCTATGGTTAAAGAAATGGCCAAATACGATAAGGAGAATGTCAAGTTTAACGAAAAGAGGAAATTCTTAACTAATAAGCAGAAGAAGCTGGAGAAAACCATGCAGACAAGTCGCTTGTCTGGCTCAGAATGCTCAAGTTTGGTTGTGAAGTACACCGATGACATCGAGAGAAATACCGCTGAAATTGCCAAACTTGAGGCCGAGAAGAGCGTCGAAGAAAAGGAACTGGCTTCTATCCGTGAAGGCCTAAAAGGCAAAACCCAGGGACTTTCTGATCAGATAGCTGCGAAGCAAAAGTCGCTGGAACCATGGAACGAAAAGATCAACGAGAAGCAGTCCGCCGTCGCCGTCGCTCAAAGTGAACTTGATATCCTGCTTGAGAAACGCAATGCTGGTGCTGTCGCTCTCAAGGAAGCCCAAGCAAAAATTGCTTCAATCGAGGAGACCCGAGAGACGAAAGAAGCTGAGTTACAGGAGCGACGCACTGAGAAAGACAACCTAGAAGCGGAAGCGTCTAGGCTCCAGGGTGAACTACAGAAAGCCGCGCAAAGAGAACCGGAGATTCGCTCCCACGTATCCGGCGCTCGACAAAAGGCTGAGGAAGCGAGAGCGAGCCTTGCCAGCACACAGAATCAAGGCAGTGTTCTAACGGGACTGATGAGGCTTAAGGAGTCCGGACGTATCGATGGGTTTCATGGTCGACTGGGAAACCTGGGAACTATCGACCAAAAGTACGATGTTGCCATTTCAACCGCCTGCCCAGCCCTTGAGAACCTTGTCGTGGACTCCGTTGAAGTTGGTCAACAGTGTATTGACTACCTCCGAAAGAACAATCTTGGGCGAGCCAATTTCATCCTCCTTGACCGACTCGCTAGGAGAGACCTTTCCCAGATTAGCACCCCTGAAAACGTTCCTCGCTTGTTTGACCTTGTAAAGCCCAAGGATGCTAAATTCAGCCCAGCCTTCTTTAGTGTCCTGCAAAATACTCTTGTTGCTAAAGACCTTGAGCAAGCCAACCGGATCGCCTATGGCGCACGACGGTGGAGGGTTGTTACTCTCGATGGCCAGTTGATCGATGTTTCCGGAACCATGAGTGGTGGTGGAACCCGTGTTGCCAGGGGAGGTATGTCCTCCAAACAGACGGACGGCACCTCAAAGGAACAGGTCGCAAAGCTCGAATCCGACCGCGATGAGATGGAGAGGAAATTCCAGGCTTTCCGGGAAAAACAGAGGAAACTCGAAATTTCGCTCAAGGAGACGATGGATGGAATCCCCAAGCTGGAGACGCTCATTCAAAAGATCAACCTTGAAATCGACAGCACAAACCGGAATCTGGCCGATGCGCGGAAACGTGTGGATGAGCTCGGTGTGGAGCATAAGCCTTCGAAGACTGACGATAGCCGATCTGCTGCTTTGGAGAAGCAAGTTATCTCCTTGGAGAAGGAAGTCGAGCAGCTGCGGACTGAAATGACTGGAGTGGAAGAAGAGATCCAGACCCTCCAAGATAAAATCATGGAGGTCGGTGGTGTCAGACTCCGAAGTCAGAAGGCCAAAGTTGACGGGCTCAAAGAGCAAATCAGCTTACTGGCTGAAGACGTCTCAAACGCGGAAGTAGCTAAGTCCAAAAATGAGAAGCTTATCAACAAGCACGAGAAGGCTCGTGCCAGTGCGGAGGACGAGATTCAGGGTGTTGCCGAGGACCTCGAGAGATTGGATGAGGATATAAGGAATCAGGCTAACGACGCCTCGGGGTCAAAGCAGAAAGCTGAAGAAGCTGAGGAGGTAAGTTACCTGTCTACGACTACTGTACATGCGTACGATACTAATTTCTGAGTAGGCGCTCGAGACAAAAAAAGAGGAGCTTGCGGCCCTAAAAGAAGAGCTGGAATCCAAACGGGCAGAGCTAAATGAGACTCGCGCGGCTGAGATCGAAATGCGGAATAAACTCGAGGGGAACCAAAAGATCCTGGTTGAGAACCAGAAACGAGGGAAGTACTGGAACGACAAGCTCTCAAAGCTAGCACTGCAGAACATTAGCGACCTCGGCGAGGAGCAGGAAGCTTCAGAACTGCCAACTTACACCAAGGACGAACTGGAAGACATGAACAAGGAATCACTTAAAGCCGTCATCGCTGCCTTGGAAGAAAAGACCCAAAATGCTTCTGTCGACCTCTCTGTTCTCGAAGAATACCGTCGTCGTGTGGCCGAACACGAATCCCGTTCTGCAGATCTGGCTACTGCCTTAACCGGACGAGACAGCGCCAAATCCCGTCTTGATACACTCCGCTCTCTCCGCCTGACCGGTTTCATGGAAGGATTTGGAACAATCTCTCTCCGACTAAAGGAGATGTACCAAATGATCACTATGGGCGGAAATGCCGAACTCGAGCTCGTCGATTCGCTTGATCCTTTCTCTGAGGGTATATTATTCTCAGTCATGCCACCTAAGAAGAGTTGGAAGAATATCGGCAATTTGTCTGGTGGTGAGAAGACGTTGTCTAGTTTGGCTTTGGTGTTTGCTCTGCATCATTATCGGCCGACTCCGTTGTATGTCATGGACGAGATTGACGCTGCTTTGGATTTCAGAAACGTGAGTTATCTTAATACACCTAATACTTCCTATGACTTCGTATTTAGTTCACTAACCTTTTCCCAGGTCTCAATTGTCGCTTCTTACATCAAAGAACGGACGAAGAATGCTCAGTTTATCGTCATTTCGCTGAGAAATAACATGGTAAGAACCTTTCTAGTACCTATTTGTATGCCTCAAACAGCACATGCTAATAATGGTGATAAACAGTTCGAACTCGCATCCCGACTTGTAGGAGTGTACAAAGTAAACCACATGACCAAGAGTGTCGCGATCGAGAATCGTGACTACGTCAATGCTGGAAGGGTATGAAGCACTCTTCTACCACTGTAAATGCTGATGTTATGTGAAACGACAATGAACATGGGACGG
Source organism: Arachnomyces sp. PD_36 (assembly GCA_032988195.1). Classification (NCBI taxonomy): domain Eukaryota; kingdom Fungi; phylum Ascomycota; class Eurotiomycetes; order Onygenales; family Arachnomycetaceae; genus Arachnomyces; species Arachnomyces sp. PD_36. The sequence goes on along the minus strand of JANTQE010000016.1, from coordinate 237,911 downwards.
TTGAGCATTGTATTTTTCTCCCTTTGGGCTGGTTGGACGGTTAAGATTCCTGGGTCAGGAGATAAGGGGGAGTTGCTCAAGTTGGTATTATTCATGAGTTTGGGGGGATTCGGTGCTTTTGGCATTAGATGAGGACGACGTTTATGGTATTTCTTTTTTTTTTTTTCACTTTGGGGATTCTTTGTTTATCATTTTATCATGGCTTAAGATATGTTTAATATTTCAAATTTCTATTCTTCGTCATCACAGTTCCTACCCTGAAGACCTTTGGATATTGCTGGCTCAGAAACTAGGCTGCAGTGAAGGAAAAGCTGACCGTGACCGGGTTGTGGTCCGAGAGAATGCTTCCATCCTCCTGCAAGAACTTGCTCGTCTCATAATTGAAGCGTGTGGCTTTGAGGTCGACGTCGCTGCCACTACGATAACTGTACCCCCCTTATAATCAGCAAAACTGGAAACAACGCAAAGAATTCAATTGTTGCAAAACTTACAAAACCTTATCCAACGTCTCGCAAGTGACGTTCTCAGCGGGATTCCCACACTCAGCAGGCGCTGCAGCCCCAGTTGAAGGCGCAGTTCCGTTCAGAACCAATTCCACCCACGTATCGATCATTCCGATATCAGTTAGGATCTCGACGGTTTCGGATTCCCGAGTGTAAAGCATGTTCGTGTCGCCGCCGATTACGACGGCCTTGTTTGCGGAGTTGGTTTCGACAAATTCGGCCATTTGGGCGATGTTGTCGCGGCGGGCTTCGAAGTCGGCGTCGCTTGTTCTAGGGAGGGAGTTAGCAAGGACTGTCAGAGGGAAATTTGAATGTTGTCGCTTACCCAGCATCGGCATGGATGTTGTAGAAATCGACGAAAACGCCGGTGTCCAATTCCATGGTCATTGCTGAGAAGCCCTTAGGGGTAAAGCAATCGGCGGCGTCGATGCTTGAACACTCTTCCCACTTTGTGCGGGAGAGACCATCGAAGCCAAAGTTGGCAAGGGTGTTTAAGCCATCGCCAACGAGTACACCGCCTGAAGTCTCGGTGCGGTTTGGGTGGTTGTCTGTTGAGTATAGATGGTCGTGGTAGTTAAAGTCCTGCCGCATCCACTGTCAGCCTGGGATTCTATGATGGGGGATTCCTTTCAAGTTCTCTATATAGGTCCTATAGTAGGAGATGTATATATGCATACCTCCTGAACCTGGATTACATCGTAGCCATATTCTGCGAATTTGGAGCCAATGGTCTCCATATTATCTGGTTTAGATCCTGGGACACCATTGTCAACCAGCGGCAATCCCGCGATATTGTAGGTTAGGAAGGTGAACTCCGCAGCCGACGCGGCCTGGAGAAGCAAGCAAGCTGAAAGAATAGAGCGTGGTGAAGCCATTGCCACGGAAATGATCAAAATGAAGCTATCCCGATGTAGATAGAGTACCAGCAGCCCTTCAACGGCCACTTTACGGGGAATCCGTGACATTTAAGCTCCGACTTCCCCCATTCTCCCCCAAAACAATGACGAAGATCATCCAGGAACATCGCTTGGAGACGGGTCCCCATGTGGGATCCTACGCTCGCTATTCGAGCATTCGTGTCGTCGAATGTTTCCTCGTCTGCCGCACGGGTCAGGAACAGTGGAGAGAAAGGGACTCGGTTGAACCTTGCAGACGAAACCCCCTGTGCGAGCCGTGTTCGAAGCGAGGAATCGGCCACTAAGGCTCCTGACGGGCGTCCACATGCCTGGAGATGCTTAAGAACCCTGTTGTTCTCGGTTCGGTTGAAGCTTAATCTCGGCGCATTCCGATGATGTTGAAATATCGAAGATTGGATTTAAGTCCACCCCGAGGAGCATCTGCCTGGGAGTTTGGTCCTATTATCCAAACTGTCTGAAATTCGTCCAATTCCTTCATATACAACAGTTCGAATCCAGATGGGAAAGTGCCTCAGCCACATATATTTGGCCCATCATCCTCAAGGAATTTCTTAGAGAAATCAAACACCGCAGAAGGGATATACAGGTAACAAGACAGTTAAGTTTATCAGGCAATGTTTCACACCTCAACGCGGTTCCTGAGTCTAGTAGCTCTCAGAGATGAAGTCAAGATGAGTTCTCTCTCTCTCTCTCTTCGAAACAGTCTAATCTGGGCGAGATATCATGGAGTTATATGAAACAACTACGATATACTCCCAAATTCAAATCTCGACCTCTACGAGAGCATGAAGTAAGAATGATAGAGAATGGAGAAAAGTGAAGTGAATATATCCCTCGATCATATATACTTCTCACAGATTACAATCCTCGATCGAAACATCAGATCTAAAAAGCGATGACAGAGTACCTGACATGCTACTCGAGAGAGTGATTTCTTGTTCAAGAGAAAGAGTGTATCTGTCTATGTTAATTACTCTAAGAGCGTCATGATTATTGAATAAGAAGAGCTCTGAGACTTGACTGACTCTTCTTACACTCAGATCATGAAAGCTCCCATATCTTCTTATAAAAATAAAACAATTATACCGCCAGATAGTTAAATTTGGAATAACAGCCTCACTGGCGGATCGGTTCTACCCTCGACCGTACCATTTCGAGCTTCGAATTCCCAACGATGCCTCTTCGGCGAGCTGAGCAATCACAAGCACGACTCAGTCTTGGAAGTAATCTGTAACAGCTTGCCAGCTCGATGATCGAGAGGGGGGTTCTCGTTCTGCAACTTCTTTCACGTAAAGTTCATAGCAAGAGACATTAAGGATATCTAACCCAGGACAATGGGAACGCTTAGACTCCTCCAAATGCCATAGCATTCTTATGATTGAAGAAATCAGCCACGGCCGCAAGGGTTGACAGCGAAATCGAAGAAACAGGGGTGCCCGCGTTAGCAGGACCCTTCTCAAGACTGCTCTAAAGAAATATCCGGGTAAGAAAATGAATTTCTCCGCCTTGGATTTCTAAGATGGGGCCTCTTCCCGGCCCAAAGCGGAGATGGACGAGAAACTTTTCGTCTCGCCTAGGGGGGTTGAAGAAGCCCATCTCAAGACCCAGTTAACCGTCTTTAGCTGATCTTCTGGGCTGTCGGTAAGCCTCATAGGGACAGGGTTGGACTGCCGGGCGATGAGCTTGGACCCGTCATAATAGGCTTCGGTGATGCGAAACTGGAAGTTGTGCATAGATACCAGTAGGACCTGGAGAAAGTTTTGGTCAGCTTCGCTAAAGTTATAACATACACATACATATATTGGGACACGAGCAGCCGAGCGATATTGAATACATACCGGTGTTACCTCCGCCCTAAGCCAGGTCTCTCTTGCTACCCCCCATATTACTTTGAGCAAGATCGTTAACTCATCTTGAAGAATCCGAGTAGAATCCTCGCTGACATGCATGGAGCATACAACCATATGTGGAACCGTGGCTTGGGCGAGAATATGGAAGACTTTCCATTCATATTGACGCCCTGGAGTTACATCATCGCCACCCCCAGAGAGGGATTCGCTATTGTATCTGGAACCCAATTAATATCCCATACGGTATTGATCTCGAAGGTGAATAAGTCTACACTCACTTATAATCTCGCCATCCTCTCATTTCGGGTAGTGTTTCGTCCCTCGTAGGCGGCTGGAAGTAGTTCAGGCAACGGCTCAGCCTGGCCTTAGCAGCATAGGCGAACTCCCTCGAGTCCAGCGGCGGGTAAATACTTGACATCCTGGGCATTTCACAGGAATTGAAATCATCGAGAGCCATCTGCTTGAAAAATATCGGCTTTTGGCCGCGAGGGGTATCTGTGCTCCAAGGGATAATCTTGATATCTGCTTGAGCCAGCCTTTCGGTGGTCACGCTGGAGACGGGAGACTTTGCGATATGATTGTAAATGCTTAAAATTCTTCTGATGATGTCGGCCTTGTAAAGCAGAAGTTTCCCATCATCAGCAGATAACTTTCCATCCTTCACCATCTGGTCGACGCGTTCGGAAAGCTTAGCCATGGTGGCGGTGGGGAGAAGCGTAAGGAAGCCAGAGGTGAGAGGGATAGGGAGCAGTCTCAAAATCAAAGTGTTGGAGTGTTGTCTTCTTAACAAAGACGAACAGATTGGTTGGACTCTGGGTTCTTTTCATAGACAAATCATTGTTGTAGTCTGTTCTTTGTTGGAGAGTTGTCGCAGGAAAGTTCAAGTTGTCGTCGTAGCAACGAGCGGAGGGAAGTCGAACGCTTTCTTCCCCCAAAATATTCCCAACAACTCCAGCATCACCACACCTTGCGCTGACTAGGTGGCACCCAGTTATCGATCTCATAATACTGATCTCTCCTCAGTACCCCCAGTCACGGTCAATTTTTATTAAAAATCCCAATCTCGTCACTCAACCCCTTCGTCGAGATGGAGAGGTCCCTCTCACGCATTTTGCGGCGCTGCTCCATGTGACACGCATGAGAGGTCTGTCCGTCTCAGCCCCGAACATGCGTTGGCGGCAAGTCTGCCAGTCTCACGACCTGATTAGCTCTTAATCTTATGGACACAAGTACTGCAGTACCAATAGGACAGCGCCGAGGGGCTGGGACGCGAATGAGAGCATGTAAATGGAATTGTTATGGGTATCGGCTAGCATTGGTTGCTGCTTGCCCATCACAATGCATTTGCTGGGACTCCAATCATCACTGTACAACACAAATTTCTCGTGCAGTGCCCGAAGAAGCTCCGCCTCCACGCTGCCAACATGTCAAGGAAACCGCTCTCCACCTTTGTATGGAGTTCTTGCAGAGGGGTTGCGCTTCCTCTAGCTAATTGGGCAAATCCAACTCAATCGCATGGTAGTGATTGACGGCAAATGTTTTAAATAACAAGGGGCCTGCTTCAATCCGTAACCCGGATTCGACTCGGAGTTTCTCTATGACACTTCTTATTATCAATCTATCATAATCTCCTCGCAGTCCAATTCCCTACGCCAATGGTTACCGCAGAGAAACCGCCTGCAACAGCGAGCAGGTGGAGCCAGATGGCAAAAATCCAAGGTCTTGAAGTAGATTCCCTGTATGATTTGGAAAATGTCAAATCTGGATCTAAAATCGAAGAAGGTCAATACCTTAGCCTACATATCCTTTGGAAACAACATGACGCGGGATTGTTTATACCCTCGGATTGGGGCATCAACAGGACGCAGGCCAGGGAGTATCTCAATCGGAATAAGAGCTGGAACCAGTATCTCAAAAGTATCACTGGCGGGCTAAAGGGAAACCCCGAGTTAGGGACCTTTGACATGCTCCGGGAATATCAACGTGTGGTTGACGGAATCAAAAAGACTGGGCCAGGCCTCGACAAAATATCTATGCCTATTAGTTCCAGAACGAGAGCGGCATTGAAGAGGCAGCAAGAGCCGAGCCCAACCAAGGCAAAAGGTGGGGATAGGAACCAAGGGGCTAATACTCCATCTACACCAACCCGATCGATGCAACAAATGACCCAAGCAGTAGAGGAGTTGAATCTCGAGGAATCGGAAGAATTTAGAACCCCGAGTCCACAGCCAGCCCCAACACCGTTCAGTGCTGCGCAGCGTGGAGAAGACGGAGAGTTCGTCCAATTCCCCCCCGTTGATGATGAGCAGATTGTGAACACTGCGCTCATCTTGCTACTGCAGGGGATCTGCTTACGTGCCCCAGGAATTGAAAATGCGGAATGGACGCTCCAACGGAAATCGTTCGATTTCCTGAAGCATATAGTTGACCAACAACACGAGGAAACAACTGAGAAACTCTTCCAAGCCAGAACGGATGGTCATTTACGCATTCAACTGGAAAGTGGAGCCCGGTCTTTAATGATTTTAGAAGTCAAAGCTAGTAAAAGAGAAGATTCAAAACCAATGATGCAGGAGGGAGCCCAGATGGCTGCTTGGATTTATGCGGAACCGGATGTGAGAAATGAGTCGGAAGAATACCAGTATCAGTATGTTTGATCCAACTCGTAAAAATCTAGTGAATGCCCCTGCGAACCCAGCTAACTCTCTAGGCGAGTAATGCTATGCCAAGATCATCGCGAGATTTATCTCCTCTTTGCGACGTACAATTGGGATTATATCCGATATATTACAACTGGAATAGACCCGGCTGAAGAAACCTCCTTTATGACCATTTACGAATTTGGGCCATTTCTTCCCAATGCCACAGGTAACATGGAGCGCCTGGGCTCTGTATTATTAGCCTTGACTCAACAACTGGAGCAGCAGGCGATTAAAGGGCGGCCGTGTCGATGGCGATGAGGGACGAGAGACTATTGGGGATAATTTTCGGACGTACTAGGTACGCGTTCTGTTACTCGTAGGGCACTTGAAGTGCCTAACGACGTATGGGCCCACGAGCTTGGCTACGGTATCAGGATGTTAAATCTTATCACTTAACATTATTGGGACAAGCCTAGGTATCAGGCAGTGGAATTTGTAACTTATCCAAAGTCCTCGTCGAAGAAGTTTATTCCCAATTTAGGACGGGTTCCATTTGTGCCCGAGGCTCACTGAATCTGATTTAGAACCAAGGTGAGGTTCACAGTCTCTCAGCCCTGTTGCAGGTCGACAAGGCATGTATCTCTATTATAAATGTTTTACGCCGTAGGCTGGAGCAACCGAATTGCCTCCTGGACTATCTTTTTAGACCTCGAAAGCTCCTCTACCAATTGACCATCCCCACTACCGCCCGCCGTGATATTTTCGAGCCACCAGGGCGCCATGTATTTTTCTATCCGGAAGATAGTTGTAGCCTCTTCCCATAACCGCTTACTGACGTCCTTTCGTGGTGTTCTCATGCCCCGTTCCTCGAGTCTATCCAAGTATGCAGCGTATAAAGTCTCTGGCCAGTCACCTTCATTGTGCACTGCGTCATTGACAAAGTCATCCAGTTCAGGGAAATATCCAGCAAACTCGAAATCAATAATACCGGTAACCCTTGGGGGATTCCCTGCTATCAAAAGATTGCGAGGTGACAGGTCATTGTGTGTAAACAGGAATCGGGTCTCTTCTGCGCAAATCCCAAGTTGCGGAAGCCCCGTGGCCACGAATTCTTGGATGAAAGGGGCCATATCCTTGTTGGTTTCGAATACATCAAGTTTCTGAAGTTTCTGGAGCCGTGTCTCGAGTCTCAACCGGAAGTATTGAAGGTAGTTAGTTATGGGTTCAAGGACATCGATACCGAAAATCGGCATGTGCGTAGAAGTTGATACCCGCAACCCTGCGATGTCGAGAGAGTCCGCAACCTGAGGTTTCTCCGAATCAGCTTTTACCTCGCAATGCAGGTTCCCAGCAGTTGTCCAAACGGGCATCGCGTCTCTCCAGGTGAAAACTATATCTGCCAGTTGCCTTCCAATATCTTTGAGCTCTTCACTCTTCAGGTCGAGGGTTGATAGAGCATTTCCGGGGACCCTAGTCATCAGAATCCAGTCATGATGTTGTTTAGCACTTCTATCGCCAAACTCGAACGATTTTCTTTCCACCGTCCCTTGAGGCGTCAATCTATGGAGAATAGAACCTTCGGTATCCGACCACGCGAGGACCTTTGGTGATGGTATTTCGGGCACGAACGTATTAAGTAGAGATAAACAGGAGACTTCGTTTCGACTCTTTGACAGGTCGAAAAATTGCCCGTTTAATTTCAGAACCAGCTCGTTCACGCAGCCATTGTTTAAGCCCTGGAACGACAAGTCCTCGGGTACTTCAATCTTCACGAAGTAGATCCGATTGTTAAAAGACTTCCCACGTTCAAGAGGTGTGATAGATGAGATTTTGCATTGAGGAGCGAGACAGTCAATAATGCCCGCGATTGTCTCGTCAGAGAAATGGACTCCATGGGTTGGATGGTTCTCCGGGGTGGATTCGCGAGAGCCGGGCATGATTTCTGGAAGACTCGATCAGGTGTTAATGAATCCAGGGCCAAGGGATCGGTTTAATATTGACAGTTCGTTCGTAGCGAGCGTGGTTTGTCGTGCAGATGATGGTAGATGTTCTGTTCGTTGGTTGGAGGTTGTGTTCTCTATCCCTGTCCCAACATCTGAGATACAAATTCTCCGCATTCTGATTGTTCATCTCAGACTGGACCCCAAGGCATGAAGAGCCAAGCGACACAGTGGGCGCTGCGCCACTTAATTCAACACATGATAACCCCAGACGGGGGGCTAAAATGTGCTGATCCAGTGCTCTGTTCACCAGCTTCGAAGAGTTGGATAAATATATATAAAAAGAGGGACACCAGCCTACTCAGCTAGATCCAAACCACCACCATTCGGTCACAGTATCATTTCTAAACCCAACCCTCTCCTACCTCGCTGGTACAAGCTTCATCATTTATAAAACCCATAGTTTCTTCAAGTTCCAACATGGAGGCAAACGTCGCAGCTCCTCCTAACCAGGGCAGCACCGAGGCTCCAACACGGGAGGAGATGCTCGCTCGCATGTCCAAGCACATCGAGGAACTACAGAAACAGAAACCCGGATCGGACTTCAAATCCGAAGAAAAGTGGTGGGAACCGAGCGTCAATTTTGGCGCAGACATTCAGGTGAGTGAGGGAAACACATGTCTCCTATCTAGTCCTCGAGTGAGAGCATCTTGAGTTAACGTTTCCTTCCTCTATACATAGGAGTCTCTCGACCAGGAGACCCGTGAAAAGTTCAACGCCTGCATTGCAAAGATGTTTGCAGAGAAATGCTCTCCCGACTCCATAGCCGTGGCACGTAGTGAGGCGGAAACTATCCTCGCGGGGCACCCTAAAATGTTCGAACAGGGCAATGCCATGATCTTCCAGAATCAGCAAAGTCTGGGCACTTTGCATGAATATGCTACGAGCGAAGCCGCTGCGGGCAGGGATGTTTTTAACAGTTGCTCCGCGGTGCCAAAGTGAGAAGAGGTTTAGGCTGGTTCTTCGTTCCATCCAGCTATATTGGTCTTGTGTATCATTTACTTGCCCCAAGCTTTCACTTTTGGAGAACGATATATATGTAGAAGATATAAAATGGATTGCCTGCTCTATCGACGAAAGAAAATAAATCTAGCCCTTAGCAAATTATGATATATGAATGTAGTAACGAAAATGATAGCCTCGAAGGGCAGGATGAGGCCCCAGAGAAATATTGTATAGGGCTTCTGACACCCTAGGCAAATCTGGGAGACCTCTTTTGAAAGTATGGATGGTAACTCTCAGAGCAACCTTGCGATAGCACCCGAGCTCTCACTCGAAATCGTAAAGTTCCTTCTTCGGCCCCACATCAGCCCTCAAGACATACTTCCTCAAATACCATGGCAACATCTCACGGTAATGATTAGCATGCTTCCTGGTCGAGACCGAGAATACCTGGTCCAGCTCCTCGAGGGAGTAGGCCTTGGTCTCCGGAAGGCAGAAGTAGCAGAAGACCCAACCGAATAGGTTCCAGGCTGCGTACCACGCAAAGGCGCCCTGTGGTTTGAATGCCTTCATCATAGCGGGCCAGGTGAGGGAGATGATGAAGTTGAAACCCCAGGTTGTGGCGGTGGCGAAGGACATACCGATGTCACGGATGTAGAGAGGCTAGAGACCGGGGTTAGCTTGTTTTCTATAGGATCACAGGGGTAAACTTACGAATGCTTCGGCGGAGTAGGTGAATGGCACGGGACCCTCTCCGGGAGAGTAAACAATCATGAAAAGATAGATACCAGTAGCAATGCAGGCTGTCCTGGTGTTTTGGTCGGGAATCCAGAATGAGAAACCGGTGAAGAACAAGAACAGGCTCATCAGAGGGAAAGTGACGAGGAGCAGGTTACGTCGGCCAAAGGTGTCAATCGTGTAGACAGCCGGGATAGCGAAAATGAAGTTGCAAATACCAGTACCCAAGGATGTGATTAGGGCAGTTTGCTGCGAGGCACCGGCATCACGGAAGATTTGGGAAGAGTAGTACATGACCACGTTGACTCCGACGAACTAGAATGTACTAAGTAAGCAGTTGGGCTTGAGCGGTGAATAGGTTTCTGAGACATACCTGTTGCATAAACATGACGAAGAAAGACGACTGGGCGGCACGACGGTTACGGGGGACAGTGACCATTTCACGCCAAAGGTTCTTGCCCTCCTTCAATTTCATCTCAACTTCCAAAGTCTTGTGGATATAGTAGATATCACGGGCTGCCTGAAGAGAGGACGACCGAAGCTTGCAGAGGGCTCCATAGGCGGCTTGGTAATTATCACGGATCATATACCAGCGAGGACTCTCAGGGCAGAAATAGACCTGGGCACACACGAACATCGGGCTAATATCGATGTTAGTATCATCCATGTTTCTCACAAAAGGGTTGGGGAACATACGGGATCGCAGTGGAACCGAGCATTAACCTCCATTGAAAGTACTCGATGGTAGGATGCGTCACATGCATGAAAGCAACAGATGCGATAAACCCAAGCATAATACCAAAAGCAGTCCACATCTGCCACATCATGACTAGAGCACCACGAATATTGGCTGGAGCGCACTCGGCACCGTACACTGGGGTAGTGGTAGACTTGGCTCCGACAGCGAAACCCAGGAGGAAACGAGAAAGAAGTAGATTCCACCAGGTATGAGCGGCAGCCATCCAGAAGGAAGCAGCGAAAGAGATTAAACAGGAGATGAAAATACATCCACGGCGACCGAAGTAGCGATTCAGGGGTGCAGTGGTCCAGCAACCGATCAATGCGGAACAGAGATAGGGCGCGCCATTGAGCAGACCCTGTTGCCATTCATTTGTGATCCCGAATTCCTCGAAATAGAAGCTGTAATATGTCAGCGGTCATCCTGGAAAATTATTATTGTGCATGGAATGGAACAAAAAGCGTACAGCTGGGCTCCGTTCACCGCGGTCTGATCCATCCCTTGCACGATAGCCGAACCAGCGCAAAGAACTAGATACGATTAGTGAGCCGTAGGCAGATATCACTTGTTTGTGGGTGGAGCTTACTTGTCATGAAGTACAGCATAAATGGTTGATTCCATCGGTGCGTCTTCTCCATGCGGATGGTGTTTTTCTCCCCTTCGGATAGTTCGTCAAGCCCCTCGAAAGAATTAGGATCCTGAGCTATCAAAGCTCCCTTCTTAAGGTCGTCGAGGGCGAACACTAAGTCCTTCTTGTGGGCGAATGCTTCGACGTCGGCAAGAAGTTCTTCTTTTGTAAACCCGGCGAGGGGGTTCTTGAACTTGGACTCGGTCTTGGGCTTCTGGTTTTCGATCTCGTACCCATTTATAGCGCCCGCCTTCTCGTCAGAGATCCCATCAGAGATGATTGAATTCTCGCTGCGAGGCCTGCTTTTGGGTTCTTGGGACCCCATAGTGAAGGAGGGTTGGGTGCACTTTCGACTCTCAGACCTATTGAAAGGTAGCGAGGTGCGTGTGAGAAAGTAGAGGGCAGATAACGGTATGTTTGGGACAACGGGTCGATGGATACTTCAAGAAACAAAACAAAAAGGTCGGGTGAGGACGCAGTATTTGAATGTCCCCAGATTCTCAAGGATTCGTTCTTGGGTTGCCAAAATATGTTGCAAGAATGGTCCTCCGCATCCCCACACCCGCCCCCAACATCCTTCAAAGTCATTTCACACCTCCGCAAGAGTGCCCAGATCGGGGGAGCTTGGCAGGCAGTTTTGGTAATCCCCATACATGCCCGAAAGACGAACATTTTTCCCAGAGGATCCGAAGAACATTGAGCCCAGACCGAAGGATGCCGATCCTGCGCAGGGCTCCAGTTGAAGCCGAGTTCTGAGCTTTATGACTGGCCGTGACCGCATATGCAGTGTTTTGAAGTCAAACTTTGCATTGCGCAGGGCACACTTCCTTGATCCCTGGTCTTCCTCTCAAACCTCGAGTTGAACAGTACATGTGGAGATAGCCACGAGAAGATGATTATTCTCTCCTTTGGCACCAAGTCCATGTCTCCAAGCACAAGCAGCCAAGGCAAGTAAAAGCAGGATTTTACCTCTTGGGAAGCTCCACTCCCAGAAGTTTCCTCCCTTCAACAATAGACGAGAGGCGAGCTCACATTCCTGCTAGTATAGAATTGGCCGCACAACGTTGAAATCGATGTGTAGGCTCAAAAATAGCTGTTGATGATCGTAAGGCTATCCTAGGGGCACGTTCTCTTGCCTGGAAGCACCGGCCTAACATGAGCGAAAAAAATCGTTCGTGGCGAGCGCGATGTGTGTTGGTCCTTCTCTACCCGCCAAGCCTTGGTAGACCCGCTCTTCCACCTTTTAAGCTCTTGGCAGAACTCTGTACCTTGGCGTTCCGCCGCCCGCAAAAGTGAGAGGAATCCGGCTGTGGGCACCATCTCGTTGTGTTTGGAGAGGCGAAAGTGTGAGCGCGACCAATAAAAAACGTCCACAGGGTCGCCGACATCACTGGCGCCAAGTGTGGAGACCTTATAGAGATCATCGCGGTAGCGTTATTAGCTCATCCGTCGCTCAGATTCTCGAACTCATGAACGCGGTTTCGTTCAGGAGGATTCACCCGCCGGGAGACCACCAGGCGGCAGCCAGGATCACTCAAGAATGTCCAGCCAATCTGAGAGATGACTCGCGTGCGCACGCACTAGAGAATATCCTGGGAGGTCGGAAGTCGGTTATGTGACTGATTAAAACTCAGCCTCGCTGCGTTGCACCAGACACAAGATCACAAAGTCAGAGACGAAGATCAGACAAGGAGTTGATGACTCGGCTCCGTTTTGCCTTGAGTCCGAGACGCTAGTCTCGCCGTGCTGACGCCGAACTCGGGAAGGATGTCTGTTATGACGATATCCTTTTTTTCTTGGGTCGCACCATGCAGGGAATCGTGGTGCACGTTCAATGTCTGCAGCCAACCAGACCACGCTCTCAAAACAAAGAAACGCCTGACAGTCGTCTGGCAGTGTTGCCGAGCCCTAAAATATGACATGCCTCCCTGTGTAGTTACCATTGGCATCTCGAGTCTCGACAGCCAGTTTCTCCCATCGCAACCAAGCATGTCAAACCGATGGGAAGCACCCCGAGAATTCCCCAGGATCCCCAAATTGTTTCCCCTATTTTTATTTTCTGCATTGTTTGCGGAAGAAACTGGTGGAGACTGTGTAAGAAATGTGGATGAATCCTCGAAGCCGATCCCCATTTGGGCCTGATGCTTCTCCCTCGACACCGACCATGGATTGACTTCCTTCAGGTTTTTTGTTTTGGCCGAGCCGCAAAGGGAGGGCGAAAAGGAGCCGAGTGGACACTGGACGGTTTGCCGAGAGAATTCAATCAGCAAGGGGCGCAATAATGCCGAGCGTCGAACGATTACTCGCCGAACAAGGCTTTAATTTTTCAACAACAATTGACTCGAATAAGAGGTCCAACGACAAGATAGTAAGTAATCCAATATCATGCGCGTCTCAGAGAAAACACCGAGACCCTTAGACCACTACCCAGAAGAGGTCTTGATTGTCGCAATTCACACCCCCCGCTTTCTCCCTCTTTCGGTCGTTGCGACTTCCAGTGAAAAAGCCATTGCCGGTGGGGATTCATAGAAGAAAACACGAAAGAAGAGGGTCGAGAAGATATTTGGCGGGGCAGCAAAACGAGCAAGAGGTGGGGAGTTGTCAAAAAGGGAGAACACTGTGCCAGACTTTTGTGGAAACGAATGTTTTGGATATGACGAGGGAAAGGGGAAAGTGTTTGAGTTTGCGCTAGAACAACGCTAGAAGGAATCAAAATCCTTCCAGAAAACTTCTAGCGGCATTCTCAGTTTTCTTTTTCGAGGCGGAGTTGAAATCGTGGTGAGAGAATTGTTACACATGAGATGACACTCCAACAGGGCTCGTTGTTTTGTTTTCAGAGAGGTCGTTGATCCCAGAACCTCAATCTCGGCTCCGATCAGCTTTCAGTTCCCCAACGCCCCTTCCCAAAGAAAGCACATGTGCTCCACAGAATTGAGATATTTCTCGATAGCCGAAAATGTGATGAATATTTCGATATCCGCAAGAACCACAAGAATAACCCATTCTCTCGCTCAAACCCATACCGATCATATCCTCCGAGAGAGGAATTTGGGCCCGCTTCTGGAATCTAGATACCCACCGCTCTCCATCAAGCCATTCTGCATTAGGAACCGGTGAAGCTCCATCAAGCGCGGATTCCCCATTTTGGGGAAGCAACCAGACCCCAGACATATGGAAGTGTGTTTACAGACCTCCTCCCCTCGCCATTCTTCTCAATTCTGCTTTCAGAAAGTTCTCGTTGCTTTGATGATTTGAAAAATCTGTTATTTGCAGCGCGCCTTTGCAGTGCAGCATCAAGTCAGTTCTGTCTTGGGGAGAATTGTACCCCCTATAATGCCGTTATTAGGACCACTATTACCGCTTTCGGAGTCAGAACGATATCTCTGAACCCATTAACGAGCTTATCTCGCTCGGAAACAAAACACCAGACCTCGAGCTATAAAACCGGCTTGATCCAGTGCGTCGTGGTAGCAACACGCCAATGCCTATCATAGGCCTGCTTCCGTTGAAACAACCCTTTTGTCTGTTACTCTGGCTACTCGCCGATAATCCACTCAACCCCAAGATCGTGAGTTCTGTTGATCTATTTACCGAAATTATAGGTATTTCGACGGTACCTTCCCCCAGAGTGTCTATACCACAAGCGCAGGAATTCTTGAGAGACACATGCGGAAAGGGGAAGGGGCCTTATCAATCCTAGGAGCTAATGACTTCTAGTACAGCTGGTGTTCCTTCACATCGGAAGCCTGCTTATACTGGTCGCGTTAAACAATTGCTATCGCATCGACTGTATACCCCGAACATAGCTAAGAGACCGGATGGCCCGTTGAAGGTTACTTCAGCGTAACAATAAGGAGCCTAGTTCCCAGCTCCGCGACTCAGGGCCCATGGTTGTCCTACCTCAGTCCCATCTACGATGAAATCGACGTTATGCCGAATCCGCTATGATTATGTGTCGAGCTGACCGGGAAGAAGCACTAGAAGTTAAGTATGTCGAAGTAGGGAAAAGTGTCGAAAATGTTGGTGACTGAAATCCCGAGCATGAAGTTGCTAACGGCAGAGCTTCTTGAGACTATGGCTAACGAGGGGGGAATTCCACGGGCCTGACAAGGAGAATGGAACCTAACATGGTAGCCCCTGCGGATGGAACGTCGGGGGCATAGCAAGACGCTTGTATTTGGAGAAGAAAGGTGGGTTGATATAGCCTCTCCAACAGAGTGAAGCGATTTGGTCTGGTAGAACATAGCCCTCCTCTTTTAAGAGAAAATTGATCGGATATACTATTTTCGGGGGTTCGATATATATATTCAGGTGGGAAACGTTAGGAATGTTCCTTACCGGTGACTTCGTCGTTGGACTCAACGAGTGACATCATCCGCATAATTAGTATATCCCTTTCCGCTTCCCGCGTGCGGCTCTTCCCACGGGGAGGGAGAGCTTATTTCAACGGCAAGTAACTATCCTGAACCTCATTTCATTGACTTCATCAACGGTTCTTTGGAATTTGTTCCCAAGAACACACTCACCTCATCTTTTCGAAGATTCTCACTCCTTAATTTTCCGAAAGATTTCGGAAACCAACTTGAACATAGATAGTAATTACCCGACCCTTTGATACTCCAAAACTACAGCGTCAAAAACTGTGATCCGATACTTCTTCCCATCGGCCAAAGATATCGCGATAAAGTCAAGACTCAACAGACGGCTCGTTCCCGACGCATGTCGCATTCAGGGCAACCCCTGATCCACCATGTGTCAGGAACAACCCATCCGTCCACCAATCAACCACGGTAAACCCACGAACAAATCCACAGAAACTCCAACGTTCCAAAACATCGTGAGAGAAACTGGCCATCAACACGCGAAATCGTGTTTTTCCTAATATCCGTCCTTAATACCCGCTTTCCGATTTTCCAAATATGGGTTGAGATTCACGTTTAGTTTTCCCCGCGATCCCATATATTCACGGGATCTGATTCATGCGATGAGACTCTCCCTGATCAACCCCCGGACTGGGGTAGCAATATCGACGAGTCAAAGAGACGGGATGATTTAATCATCAGGGACCAGGGCAATCTAAACTCCCTGATACTTAAAGCCAGCTCTTTTTGCTTGACCGACGAAAGCTTTCTGCTTCACTTTCGCTAATTGTCCATTACGTTTTTCTTTTTGGGGGATTGATTGAAGTGAAAGAAGAGAAAGGAAAAACCCTTTCAACATGTCTTCTTCAATGGCAGCAAAAGTTGCGCTCACCGCGTTGACGAGTAGCCTTCTCGTGGATGCGAAATCATTTTTGGCCGACTCACCGGCAGACTATGCGGATTTGATTAAGACTGCGTTTCCGCTGGGAAATGGTCGACTCGGAGGTTCGTACTCTAAGATTCTTAAACGTTTGCAAATGGCGATTATTTTTCTTTCTAGAATAGTAGATCAATTAAAAGCTTACGCATATCTGTATCGCAGCAATGCCTTTGGGCACCTACGGGAAGGATATTGTGAATCTAAACATCGATTCTCTCTGGACTGGAGGCCCCTTCGAGAATCCGGTACGTTAAAATATGCGCAGCATTGGATCCCCCAATCTCGAAACCGTACTTCATTTACTAACCGGAAAATCCAGTCGTACACCGGTGGAAACCCCAATTCCTCACTCGCTGGAGCTCTTCCAGATATAAGAGCTGATATCTTTGAGAATGAAACGGGAGGTACGTTAGAAGACAAACTTCCTAGTGAACAAAGCCAACATTGATATTCTGAAATAGATGTATCTCCACTCCTCGGCAGCAACGACAATTACGGCTCCTACCAAGTCCTTGGGAATTTAACTGTCGACCTCGACGGTGTGGCCGAGGTTACTGATTACAAGAGAGAGCTTGATCTTGATTTTGCAGTACACACAACCAGTTTCAGCGCTGGGTCGTCCTCGTATGAAAGGTAGATATTATTTAACATAGCCTATTCCAAGCTTTTCTTTTAAACACGTACATTGATTGCTAATCTATGCAACAGGGAAACGTTCTGTTCATACCCTGACAACGTCTGCGTCTATTACATCCGAGCAGATTCTCTTCCGTCCATAACAATCGGCTTAGAGAACCAGCTAGCTAGCCCTTCGCCAGAGCTGAGCTGCAAATCTAACAGCATTAGCCTGAACGGAACAACATACACCAATATGGGCATGCTGTACAATGCTCGGGCAACCGTAGTTATCCCAGGAGAAACCGGAAGCACAGATCACTGCTCAAACTCCTCCCCTGAAGTCGTTATCCCTGCGGGAAACAAGGAGGTATTCGTTGTCATCGCTGCTGGTACGCAGTACGACTCCGAAAAGGGTAACTCCGATTCCGGTTACTCGTTCAGAGGAGAAGATCCATCGGCGGAGGTTCTCGATACCGTTGATGCGGCATCAGGGATCGCATACGAGACATTGAAAGAATCCCATCTCGAGGACTATACTTCAATCCACGATATATTTAAACTAACACTCCCCGACCCTAATAACTCGTCAAGCGAGTTAACCCAATCTCTGATCGAGGATTACGACTCAGAGACCGGAAATCCCTTTGTGGAAAGTCTTCTCTTCGACTATGGGCGTTACCTCTTTATTTCTTCCTCGCGCCAAAACCAAGGAGGCCTACCTCCGAATTTGCAAGGTCTATGGACGGAGGAGTTAACGCCCGCTTGGAGTGCTGACTATCACGCCAATATCAACCTGCAGATGAATCACTGGAGCGTTGAGCAGACCGGCCTTGGTGGGGAAACTGAGCCTCTCTGGACCTATATTCTGAATACCTGGTTGCCTCGAGGAGCAGAGACCGCGAAGCTGTTATATGGAAGCGACGAGGGTTGGGTGACTCACAATGAAATGAACATCTTCGGGCATACAGCGTATGTATCTGGGCCCTATCAGTCAAAGGAAAATGAAGACAAACCGTACTGACAGTGAAACAGTATGAAAGATGGCGCAGGATGGGCGAACTATCCAGCATCGAATGCATGGATGTGCCAACATGTGTGGGATCACTTTGACTATACACAGGATGTTGACTGGTATCAATCAGTGGGATACCCAATCATTAAGGGGACCGCACAATTCTGGCTCTCGCAGCTGGTGGAGGACGAGTATTTCAACGATGGATCGTTTGTTGCCAACCCTTGCAATTCTCCAGAGCAGGGAGACACAGTAAGTGCCTCCGTCCCGACCCGATCACAGTCCAGAAGAAATAAGCACTAATAAAACCAGACGTTTGGCTGCTCTCTCTGGCAACAAAGCATCTGGGAGGTTTTCGACCACGTCATCCGAGGATGGGACGCCTCTGGCGACACCAACACCACATTCCGATCATCCGTAGAGAACATGCTCGAGAAAATGGACCCAGGCGTACACGTCGGATCCTGGGGCCAAATCCAGGAATGGAAAATCGACCAAGACGAGAAAAACAACACCCATCGCCATCTCTCCAATCTCTACGGCTGGTACCCGGGCTACTCCATATCCTCCGTCCATGCCTCAAACGAAACAGTCACCAACGCCGTCGCCACAACCCTATACTCCCGCGGCCCCGGAATCGAAGACGCGAACGCAGGATGGGAAAAAGTGTGGCGTAGCGCATGTTGGGCCCTCATGAACGTCACCGACGAAGCGCACTATGAGATGAAGTTGGCGGTTCAGGAGAACTTTGCTGCGAATGGGTTCAGCATGTATGATGGGAAGAACCCGCCGTTCCAAATCGATGCGAATTACGGGATTACGGGGGCTATGCTCGCGATGTTGGTTCGGGATTTGGATCGTGCTAGCGATGTTGATAGTAGTGGGACGGGGGTTCAGGATGTTCTCCTTGGTCCAGCTATTCCTGCTGCTTGGGCGAATGGGAAAGTTGAGGGTGTGCGTCTGAGAGGCGGCGGATCGGTTAATTTTGGATGGGACGAAGCTGGAGTTGTGAATTCGTGTGAGGCTGATTTGACTAAGAGAGGAGATGATGTTCCGGTGTTGCAATTTTACGTTGCAGGCGGCGAGAGCATTGAGTGCTAGCTGAGATGTAGAGGTATTGTAGCTAAACTATGTAGTCTAGCCCTTTGTAGATATTGAACGGTGTAACGTGCTTTCCCACCGACGCAGTCCAGTCGGGGCCCTGATTAGGAAACCGTGATGTTGACGAATACGACTATCCTCCCCCATAGAGAGTCAGTCCCCTTCTATATACGGCGTGAGCTGTGCGAGAGAATTCCGATCATTTGTCTAAGACTCTCGCTGATTGGCGGGTTTATTTCCGATCGAACCGGAGCCCCACCAGAGATCATGCTTTACCCGGAATGGAATCCGCGATAATAACACCTTGTGATTGGCCCTTGGAGTCCCCCGCTATCCCCTCCATCCCGTGAACTCAAAGATCGCTTCTTTTCTGCTGGCGCAATTGAGCTCTTATGGACGCTTAATTCTTTTGCAGAGGAAACGGTTAATTTAAGCGATCATCCGTAGGGGATAAAACTCAGAAAGCGGATACTTATCCGATAGTGTAGTTCGGCCTTTGGTTTACCCGAGCTGTGTCTGTACATACAGCACTTTATAAAAGGCATTGTATCTCCCCGCTCTCTGATATTTATTCTCCAATTCGGTGTCATAAATTCCCCCAAGCTGTACAACGTCTTTTAACAGCCATTGTATCTCCCCTCGTTGCCTGATATATTATTCTTCCACTCAATGTCAGAGCCGTCTCCTGTGAAACGAAGAAAAACGGGTTCCGAGACCCTCAAAGGCGATAAGATGGACTCGTTCGAGGGGAAAGTGATTGCAGTCGCTGGCGTATCAGGAATCGGTTTCAGTATTGCTAAGCTCCTTCGAAGTCGTGGCGCTATCCTCTCCCTCGCCGATATTGATCAGAAAGCTCTTGATGAAGCCTTCGCCCAACTTGGATCCTCGGAGGAACATGTCTTGACCACTAAGGTAGACATCAGTTCAGCAGCTGAAGTTGGCGCGTGGATCGATGCGACGATAGAGAAGTTTGGGGAGCTCAATGGCGCTGCGAACATGGCGGGTGTGATTGGGAAACACCATGGGATTCGAAAACTAGTCGACCAGGACGACGACGAGTGGGATCTAATTATGCGGGTCAACCTAACCGGGATGATGTACTGCTTGCGCGCAGAGTTAAGACGCATGTCACCGGGTGGTAGCATCGTCAACGCGACAAGCATCCAAGGCTTGACGGGATTCGCCAAACATGCGGCTTATTCCACCAGTAAGCATGGTGTTATCGGGTTGACACGAGCGGCCTCAAAAGAAGCTGCCCCTGAGATTCGAGTCAATGCAGTTGCTCCGTAAGTGATCATCCATCTTCTTTTCGCGCCCTCTCGGGGTGGCATTTCCCTGTGTTTTTTGGCTCCATGCTAACAGGTGGTCTTATGGTTTGAAGGGGTACGATATCCACGCCTTTGCTGGACAAAGCCATTGCCATACACGGTCCTCAACCAATAGAAACCTCACTACCCCGAGTCGGCACGTCGGATGAAGTCGCACAGCTGGCAGTATTCTTGTTAAGCGATGCAGCTTCGTTCATCACGGGATCTGTAAACAGCGTCGATGGAGGTTGGCTTTAAGAAGCGATGAGTCGGAAACGAGTACAGAAATCCAGGAATCAGTCCAGTCAAGGCAAACCCAATGGCCGTCTCGGATCTAGATCTCTAGAAGATGGAGATCCAACTCCAGGTCATGAATAGATCCCTTTGTGAATTGGTTGTTGGCAAACCTTCATAGTGCTATCAATTAAGGAGCCAATTGTGGAAGACCCCTCAAATAGAACGCTAACTCCTCATTCTGTTGTCATTAATCGAGAGTTGCCTCACACTTCCAATTATCACAAGAGTGAAGGATATCATGTCGTTCCGGTGAAGTTGAAGTTGAAGTTGATGAAAAGGCTGGAGGAAGAACAAAGCTCTTTCACGTGACGTCATATCCCCTGATTGGAAAGAGAAACGCGCATCACGCGTCGAGTTTATCAAAGCGCGAAAAAAGGCGACAATTGATGTTTGATCTGTTTAAAATAATTCCTCGAGCCATTTCTCCCTTTCCTATTCTCTGTAAATATCGGTTCATTCATTAAACACGGCCTGATTATGCAGATACAATGGCCAACACTACCTCGCCGTTAACCCACGGTAATACCACCCAGGAACCAGCTGCTCTTCGCGCAGAATTGAAGGAGTGGGAGAGAGCCTTCGCCGCTGCCAATGGAGGTCGGAAAGCAGGTCGAGAAGATATCAGGAAGGATGAAATCATAGGTACATACTCCGTCTCCAGGAACCACATGGACGGGCGTATGCTAACTACCGTCTTCTCTATAGCCGCAAAATACAAAGCATACTCCCGCTTAAAATCCGCACCACACGCCCCCACCGAAAGGACGACAAAGGTGAAAACGAAGGAACCGGACTTACCACCAAGACCCCACGAAGTTCAGCCGCCGAAGCACTCATCAAGGAAACGTCGAAGCTCTAACATTGACGAATCTGGCGACTTCTCCACCCCCCGCAAAGCTCCCAGACAAGGCTTTATAACTCCCTCAAAACCACCCGTCCAGAAAGCCCATCCCGCAGAAATAGATCCATACGACTCACCCTCAACACTTCGCAAACTATTCAACCCAAATAACCATCTAGGAGAGGGTTATGAATCATCCTCTCCACTCCCGCTCCGAGCAGCTATCGGACCAACTCCGCAGCGGGATGGGAAGGCGTTGGGGTTGTTTGATCTGCTTTCTGCGTCAGGGGGAAGCAGAGCTGGTGAAACACCTTCAGGAAGGAAATCGGGAATTGTTCACTCTGGTATAGCGCAAACACCCTCGAAGAAACGAAGCGTACCGATCGCGAACGATATCGAGGAAGAGGCCACACCTCGCCCAAGGAGGCAACACTCCCTCACACCGGTTTCTTCGGGGAAGAAGTTCCTATACTCGAATTTCATAGCTACCCCGATAACGTTACGGTACTCTACCATTGCCGAGGAAGAGGGAGGTAATCACGGGGAGACGAATGATACTTCGAAACCTTCAGTCTCAGAAACCCCGTCCTTTCTCAGACGGAGCAATCCCCTCCGGCTAAGCGGTTTAAACAATATAAATGAAGAAGACAGCACCAGTCCCATTGCTGTCCGGAGGCCCCAAAAATTCATGGGCAAGGGCCTAAGTGCCTTAGTCCAGGGGTTGCGAGATATGGAAGACGAAAGAATGGACGATGACCTAGCAGTCCTCCACGAGATCGAAGCCGAGCAGATGGGCAATATCAACAATAAAGTTTCTGTTAAGGACAGCCAAGTTCTTGATAATAATGATGACGAGGAACCACCCGAAGGGACAGTGGCGATTGAGGATCAGGTTCCCCAACAGCCAAGGAAACAATGGAAGAAGAAGGGGCAGAAGCGAACCACGAGGAGGGTGAATATGAAGCCTAATCGTGCAAAGCCTAGACCGGAACCGAAGTGGAAGTCTAATGTTGATGACGCTGAGGAGGAATCCGAAGATGAGGATGAGGATGAACTTGTGGTCCCTGATACCCAAATAGCTGTTGATGGGGACGATCCCGATCCAGACTCTGATTACGGCTCCCTCTCCGGCCTTGGAATGAGTGACTTCGAGAACGACGACGATAAAGATGATGACGACGACGACCAAATCGATACCGCGAGACCAAAACAGAAACCCCGAGCTTCAACAATAGACAAACAGGAAAATAGCTTCATGTCGAAACTAAAGAAACTGAAGCCAAGTAAGAAGAAGAAAGATACTGTTGACCATGACGACAAGGAGAATGAAAAGCCAAAGGGGAGGAAAGTCAATCCACTGGCTCATGCAAATTTCCGGTCGTTAAAGATTCGGAATAAGGGATCAAAAGCGAGGGGGAAGGGGGGTCGTTTCGGGAGGAGATAGGGGCTATGCATCATGTTTAGGCGTCAAGTATCTTAAGGCTGTGGGCTGAAGGGTACATACATCGGGGTGCATAATCGATCAACGATAATGAATGTCATGAATACTAGCATTGCAAATATATCATTCAGAGCGTTCAAGTATTGTACAGATAATGTTCAATCACTCTTGGTGCGGAATTGTAGATATACATCAAACATTAGTCATCTAGCATCGTATCTCATTATCACTACCCATATCAGCGGGCGTTAATCGGGATCGTGTCTTCGGCGCGCAAATTCGAGTCTTTGAGCCTGCGATGCACGATAATCATGGGCGTGACCAGGTCTACCCCGCTGTCTACGCCCTGATTTCTGAATCCTTCCACGACTCGACTCTCCGCGAGAAGTTGCACCTCCGGCGTCGCTGGCTGCTCTTCGACCAGGTAAATGCCTATCACCACTCCCCCTTCGAGTTCCTTCCCCCACTGCCCCTTCCCCGGGCTTCGGTACTCCACTCTCATCATACTGTACATTTCGATCCCAATCTTGCAGCGAATTATACGGACTCCTCAACCAAGCCTGCAACTCATGCAAAAAGAGCCGCGCATTATCCCTGCCAATAAAATCACGAAGCAGCTCCTCCGCCTGCCCCGCACTCCCCTTCACATCCACAGTCCGCAGAATCGCAATAATATACTCGAGTAGAAATTCCGTGTTATTTGCTCTCCGGTCATCCCGCGCGCCACCGTCTTGGGAGTCTCCCGAGGAAGAGGGGGGATTCAGGAATTCGAAGACTTGGAGCTCTCTGCGGATCCACTTGCGGGCTCGGGACACGAGTTCTTCGTTGCGGTTGAACATTTGGGGGGTGAGTTCGCGGTACTGGGAAAGGCGGTTGGAGCCCACGCGGAGGGAGAAGAGTTGGTGGCGGTAGATGTGCCGTCGGCGGATCAATGGGTCTGCTTCGTCGGTGGAGGGGCGGGGTGGCCCCCACTGACGTCGGGGAAAGCGACGATTGGCATTGTTACGTCTTGGTATATGTACAGAGGAGGTGGAGTGCTCCTGCTTTGTAGGTTTAGGGGGTACGTGATAGATTTGAGGACCTCGCTCTGTTTCGAGGTCATAGGTCAGCGTAGACACTTCTGTTTTACCTGGGAGAAATCAGCAACAGTCGCGCAACCAGCAGATCGAATACTCACATAAAGGACAAGCGGTACATTGTTGTAGCCAGCTCACCAGGCAAAGGAAATCGAAGCTAGAGTGTTTACATGGCGCCGCGACAGCGGCTTGAGTGATTTGCTCGAGGCATATGACGCAAGATCGATAGATTCGTCTCCATTCTCTTGTTTCACCTCTTGAAGCGTCTTCTGGAGAATTTCCTGCTGTAAATCAACATCATGCGCCATACGAGTAGAAAGAGGAATCATTGATTAATCTTTAATGTCTTCCTCCGGTCGAAGTTGAAGAAGTCGAAGATGAAGTCAGGTCACGTGCCTATATAAAAAGATAAGATCGAAATCTTTAAACCAAGAAACACAAGAAGCAAGACAAGAATCGCGGTTTCTACGCGATGAACACAGCCCGACAGGTCTGAAATAAAAATTACATGACCGCAGAATATATCGTTCTGGCTATGCAGTGTCATGCTTAAATCCGCTAAAGCTGTTATCGCATCACGAGCTGCTCTCCAGCAAACAATGGTTACCTCTCTGACAGACGGGACCCTTCAGGGAAGGTCCGGGACACACACCACCACAGCGCTAAAGAGGTGGTCTTGTCATAATAAGGACTTACCTTGTAAGCGTCTCTGTTGCGGGATGAAGTTGTATCTCCATCTTCGAAATTGATCATGGAACTAACACTGCGGTGTCCCCTATAGCTCAAACAGACATCAAAGCAATCCATGTCTACGACTTTGACAACACCCGTACGTACTCTCGTGCCAATGTGCCCCAATGCGCGCTCTCCGAGTCCACTACGAAGCTAACATCCCTCCAGTATTCTCAAGTCCTCTACCAAACCCGCAACTTTGGGCTGGCCCTACCATAGGCTTTCTTCAATCACTTGAGTGTTTTACAAATGGAGGATGGTGGCATGATGCGCGCATACTACAAGCAACTGGAGGCGGAATGGAAGTGGAAGAACCACTCGGGTGGAAAGGATGGTGGAACGAACAGATCGTATGCCAATAGGCTCTTGCTGTTCGAGTTATTGCCGCGAGACTAACACTTTCCTGCAGGTCAAACTAGTAGACATGAGCGTGAACCAGAAGGACGCCATCACCGTTCTCCTCACGGGCCGAGGCGAGACTAACTTTTCCAGTACGATCAAGCGCATTGTTGCGAGTAGGAATCTGCATTTTGATTTAATATGTTTGAAACCCGAGATCGGGCCAAACAACCAGCGCTTCCCATCGACGATGAAATTCAAGCAAGCCTTCCTTGAAGATCTAGTACTTACCTACAAACAGGCAGATGAGATTCGCGTCTACGAGGATCGAGTTGGCCAGTGAGTTCTCCGCATATCCTCCCCGTGGGCTTCAGTTAACATAATCCTTAGTGTGAGAGGTTTCCGTGAGTTTTTTGAAAAATTTAACAAGGAACTCTTAGCTACTTCATCACAATCAAGGAAGCCCATCCTTACGGAAGTGATACAGGTAGCTGAGGGCAGCACATACCTTGACCCCGTCGTTGAAGCTTCTGAGGTTCAACACATGATCAACAACCATAATCTTTCCCTCCAAAATGCCAGCATGAATAATCCCAAACCGTCTCTTTCTCGACTTCAAATTAAGCGCACCTTCCTATACACGGGGTATCTTCTATCTGGCGCGGATTCGTCTCGTTTGATTGACCAACTTCTGCTCCCTCAATTAGCTCCTGGTTTGGCTGAGTCACAAGATTTCAAATTGATGGCCAACAACATCTTGATAACTCCCCGTCCAGCTTCAAAATCCATACTCAACAAGGTTGGGGGGCTCGGGAACAAAATGAGATGGCAAGTTACCGGGCTTGCGAGCCACGGGAATAAACTATGGGCAGCAAGAGTTGCGCCAGTACCTGAAGGGTCGACCTTTCACTCAGAGAACCCCGTTCCAACGGTTTTACTTGGACTACGGAAAGGGGCACGTCCCATAGACGTAAACTTGATCCAAAATTGGCAACCCGTACCGCCGGAGAAGGCACTAATTTTCGATTCAGCCGTTGGGGAGAAGGTGCTTCTACGGATTGACGAAGAAGATGCAAACGAAGGTCAATGGGAGAGTCTCTTCGCGAACAAGAACCCCAATAAACGCAAGCATCCGTACCAGCAATCGCGTGAGGACGGCGCTTACAACCGTCCACGCGATAATCGTGATTCGGGTGGATACCAGGGTGCCAACAACTATGACCATCCACCACATGGACGCCAGCAAAACTACCATAATCAGCAACGCCATAATGGTGATGGTGGCCGCTATCATAATACCCACAATGAGGATGTACCTCGTCGTGGTGGAGGTCCTAATTATCGCGGCCGCGGGCGAGGGAGAGGGAATAGAGGCGGCGATAGAGGCCGTGGAGGTGGCCGTGGAAGAGGTCGAGGTGGAAGAGATGGCGGTAATCCCGGTGGGCCATCCGGATATAGATCTCTAGACGATTATGGCGCTGGTGGTTTCGACGGGGCTAGTGATGACCGAGGTGGTGGTGGCAGTGGCGGAGGTGCTGGCCCTGTGATGAATTACTAACCACATAGCTCTTCCACGCTACGTGTTTTGATATTCTATTGCTATCCGGTTGTTTCTCAGATGGCATATTACAGCATACCACGTTAGGGAGGCGGCACTGTACGCATAGCCGCACGCTCGGCGTTTCCACCCACTTCCCCTTTTATTTGTCTTCCTTTGTACGATTTTTTCCCTCGATACCTTGTTACTACACTGTCGTCTACAACGTATACGGTTACTCGGAGTTTTAGTGGATGAGAGCAGGAGGAAAGATGGGACTGGGCCGGCGTTTCGAGGAACCAAAGTCACATTATTGTCTAGTTAAGTGGCCACATGCAGCTTATTTTGTCCCTGTACTCTATCTACAATATGTATAATTATTTTTCACCCCTGCCTATCCAGTTTCAATCATTTGCTGAGTACCAACCCCTTTCTCTACAGTAGATGGGTTATTGGCATCTACTCTTTTACACTTCTTCGCTGATACGAGCCGAGATACTCGTCAAACCAGGAGACTGCGCCTTGAAGGGCAGACTGGGTTGCAAAGCGGGTAGCCTTGTCATTGGGATCACCCCGTACACTGACAAACGACTAATCAGCATTCATACTTTACGATTCAGAAAGAGGGGGGTTCATACCTAAACCCATGATCCGTCTGCGAAAAAGTGGTACACGACCACGTCGCCCCAATACTCTTCAACGAATCCTCTGTCTCCCTTCTCTTCGTCTCGGGAAATATGTCATCATCCTCAGCAGCGAATATCGCCAATGGGCTCCACGCTTCTCTGCCCGTATCGGCAATATTGATACCACTTGGCCTCATCTTCTCCAGCGACTTCACCTCATCGATCGTGAAGAAGGAGGGGTGGTTAACAACCCCAACGTCAATCTTCCCCTCGGCAAGTAGTCGGATTACATACCGGCCTCCAAAGCAGTACCCGATTCCACCTAGGTACTCTACACCTCCGAATCCGGATTTAGATGTGGGCGTATCCATCCAATCCAGGATTTCGCGCAGAATCGGGTCCACCGTCTCAGGCTGATGTCTAATCTGAAATAACTCCAACTCTTTGTCCCCATCCCACCCCTCGGGTTTGATAATCGGGTATGAAGCATCTCCTAAAAGGTTTGGAGCGATTACTGGACAGTTTAATTTCTGGGAGATAGAGTCGGCTACGAGTTGGATGTTTGGAAATTCGATCCCATGGCCTTCTGAGCAGAGGAGGATAGCTCGTTCCCATTTTGGGAGGCCGTGGGTTTTTGTTTTGGGAGGGTTGGTGTCGAAGTCTATGGGGTAGGTGAGGTAGGTGAGGATATCGCGGATAGGGGTCAGGGTTCCACGGGGAGAGCCCGTGGCGATGTGGCCGATTGTGCAGCAGGACATGGTTTGTCTGTAAAGAGCAATATCGGAGATGAAATTCCTGCCTGCTCTTCGGTATTCGGTCACATTTTATTTCTCCTCTGCCTGCCCCTCTTCTGTCTCCATCTTTTGGTTTCTGCCTGATATATATACAGCTCGTATTCCTGTGAGCTTAAGTCCGGTTTACCTCCGGCCGTCTCATCTTGAACGCAGGGATGTCAGGTGATCTGGTGATCTCGAATAACAGCAAGTTATCTCAGCTAGGTCAGTGTCTAGTCTCTACTACTCGATTTTATGGCGCCGTTCAGTTGACGATCATAGTTGGGAGCCGGAGCCTATCCTTGATATTCAAAATGGCTTTTCACAGCCAACGGATTTTGGGATCAAGATCTGGTGCGGCAGAAGTATGGAACCGCCGGGCAGGGATGACAGGCAGTGTCAATAGAGTTATGAGGCGCGACAATCAGAATCTGGGGATGGGCGGCGTCTAGTGAAACCACACGATTGGATCTCCTCCACCGCATGATTCAAACGCAAACAGCGCCGACACACCCATGCGATGCGGAGTTGCGTATGTTTCCAGGGCACATCAGGACCATTATTTTACCAGGTTGAGGAAGGCATATGGTACATATATGCACACATATAAACCCCACTTACTTCGTCTTCTTCTCACACAGAAACATATTCGAAAGCCCTTCGTCCCTTGTCGCCGTGAACAGAATATATCTTACATCTCAAATTGTTACCCTGACCTACCCACCTACACACCAATCACCATGGCATCGCCCCTCGAGTTTGACGTCGGGGTTGAGGGGGTGGTCACGCCATTCACTCCCTCTACAGTCCCTTCGATAATGGCGAATATAAAATCGAAGTTCAGCCGCGGGCCCAAACCCTCCGAAGCAGCGGGTTACTCTGACGACTGTGCCTTTGTTATCTTACGAGACTTTTTGCAGCCCAAGTCTACCCTATCCCTCGAGTCTGTCGTTAGTGCACTGGTAGACCTTCTGCCAGAGGATGCCCCTGAGTCTAGCGCCGTCTACTCTTTCGGCGCCCTGTGTCTCGACATGGGGGAACGGATTCCCTACCATCACCCATCTCATCAAAAGATGGCCCTCCTCCTGGAGAAACTTGGCGTGTTTACGAAAGTAAACTCAAAAACATATCTCGGGGTAACACACCTTTTGGAGCACCTTTTGGAGCACCTTTTGGAGCGTACATATCGTCTTTTCCTAACAATTCAATTTAGGGCAAATCGCCGATTTATAACCGTTACCAACGCCTTGGAGAATACGTGAAAGACTGCCGACTTCGTAAGTGCCTTGACCTTAATGCTACTGCTGTCTTGTTACATGACAACTGACCTAATCCACAGCCCCAGCCGAAGAAGAACCGCAAACGTATGTGAACTACAACGCATTCGTAGCAAATATCGAACGATGCCATGTATTTGAAACCGACCCTACCTACGCCATATGGGCGATGCGTGATGCCCTTGAGAAGAACATTGAGGACGAAGCTCTTTGCATTCGCGACTCCTATATCATCGGTGCGGCGCAGTGGATCCTCTGGAACGGCCAAAAACTATTCGCCCAGATCAAGTATACTGGCACCGTTTTTCCCCAGTATTGGAGCCCAGGAGAGCTCTATAGTGGTGAGGGGCTTCTTACTATTCACAGATGGCGCTTCTGGGCCGACCGCTTCAGAGCTATGGCAGGTGAGAAGTCTGAATGTAGTGATGAATGCAAGGCAGTGGCAGTTAAAGCGGCTGATATGATGGATGCTTTTGAGAAGTACATGACATTCTAGATGTCCCAGTTCGCTCTTCGACTTTTGTTTCTGGATATGCTGTGTGTTATATCGATTATAACTCTTATTTCAGTCATCTATCTCTACTACGTCTCGTACTAAGAATACCCTCACACCAGCCCAATCTAAGCTTGACCGAAGCACGACTTTCACAGAGATCAGCTTCGAAGACTTGTTTTTATTGTGTTTTTTCAATTGTCTCAGATAATATCGGCGGCATATGCCCGCCCTATTCTCGATTTTGGAGATCATTTCTCCAAAGCTTTACCCTTGTTGTGTCACTTTTCCTCGAACGGTCAAGCCTATAGCATCTGCCGTTTATATATCTTCGACTAAAGGAACAGCTACTGAGAGATTCAGCACTCTTGGCAGGCCGAGATCACGGATGTCGCATAGCAGCCGAAAGATCCGAAATCGATTTTCAAGGCCCCAACAGTCCTGGCGGAGAAGTCCACCAAATTCAGTGGACAGATACTCCCAGTCCACCCTGTCCAAAGGGACATCGTCCAGTTCATGAATAACCTCACAAGGAAATCGGGACTTCCAGTATGAGTCTGACACAAGCCACCGAAACGCCTTAACGGCATTCCCAATGTCGATAATATCGGGAAGGAAGTCGAGGATGAGCAACTGTAACTCCGGAGGTAGGTCTACTTGGTTTTGGGAGTCACTAATCTGTCCATGAGAACGGATGGCATCTGTGTTGTTGGGCACAGCACCGGTACTGGTTTTAGATGACACTTGATGGATAAGATCCTTTCTTGCTTTCTTGCTGTTCTCGAGGATTTTTTGGAGGGCCGGGATACGAGAGGGGTTGCTTAGCATCGAGAATTTCTCCTTGTCCGACAGTCGTGACCTTGGATTTCTCGAAACCCAAGCGAAAAAGTCTTCAAGTCCGAGAGGACAAAGTTCGGTTTCTTGAACATTACCAGTATCCCCTGAAGAAAATCCGCCCCCGGCGGAGTCAAGTGCTGAGATTAGTGAATATAATTTCCCTCCATGTTTATTCTCTGCCAAATCTCGGCCGCAGCCCAGAAGTCGTTCTGTCATGTCCCAACGGTACGTATGGAATTGATACCAATGGGCCGCTCGAGAAGCGGGAGTATATTTGATAGGAGCTGCACGCCGATCCCCCGGCACAGAGAAGGACACCCCAGCTGAATCATAACGGTAGCGAATTTCAGATACTCGGAACTGGCGAGGGGGTGAGGGTGATTGGAAAACTGAATGGCAGTTAGTCTTGTCCCTAGGAACGACAGAGATACCTCTCTATACGGCCTTTGAGAAAAGTAACGTACTATCTCTGTAGTAGTTGCACCAGTTCTCCTCTTCTCGGGACATATACTGTCTGCGCTCTACCACTTCCGATATTGGGAGCCCAATGGGCCCTCGACAGACACTACAGAAGCCCGGGAACGACATGTTCTTCTTTCTCCGAATTGACAGCCGTGCGTTATCTGGTTTATTTACCACGTCGTTAACTTGTGAAAAGTTCTTATGTCGTCGTTGAATTTGCGGGGGCCTGCCAACGAGCGTCCTTGGGGTACATTTACCTCATACGTTGTCATATCCTGATACTGTCAACTCTAAAGCCGAAAATTCACACATATACTTTATAGGAGATGAAATAGACATAGGATAATGGATGAAATATCAACTGTTTAGTAGATGGCATGAGGAAGGGTATGCTAGGTGAAATAGTAGAAGAAATCAGTTTACAAAGCATCGACGATGGGTCTAATACCGACGTTGTATTGCAAGTCCATCGCTATTAACTCCGCCTTTGGAAAGTCCCAAAAAATGAAAAAGTTCCCTTGCACACTGGCAACCGTAGACGCTCCCGCGAAGCCCCATCATGGGTCCCAAACCAACTCAGTCACACCAGCCTGCAGATGAACCTGAGTCTATCGGCTCAGCCGTCGAAACTGGCACTCTTATGTTCTTGAGACGTAGAGAGTTGTTCGGATTCTACTCTCAAGAGTGTTGCGTTCGCAGCCATGATAAATTCATCCCTCTTTCCCCTAGCCCATTCTCTGGCATTCCGGTACCAAGTGGCTCCTTGTCGAAAAGTCTCTGGGTTACCGGTCATGGACCACCCCCCGAGTTGAGTCATGACGTATTCGGGCTCGTGCCCGAAATCAGTTGGTTCGATCGGGTGACAGGTGTACATCTTCAGCGTGCCATCATGGTATGTCGATGCTATGGTATAGGCATTGTTGCTGTAGACTGGCACATCCTTCCCATATGACTCAAGGCTTAGCATGGCACGAGCGCCCAGTGCGCCATCGTAGCAAGCTTGTCTTTTAGCCACCGCCGCTGAACTGTCGGGTCCCTTGACCTCTAGGAAGAAGTTTGGTAGCATCGGGCGACTATCCTGCGCTGAAGGGATAATGGTGTTACAAAGCTCATGGCGGATCTTTCGATGGAGTTGTTCAGGTCGAGCGCCGTAGAAGCGATCAGGCCAAGGACATGTGATCGTACCATCAGTCAAGGGCCTCAAGTTTCCGAAGGGATACCCTCCCGCTACAGTCTTCGGATCATCGGTTCCGCCCTCGATGGTTGGAATCAGTGTGGTTGTTGGTAGTTCATTTGCTGCGTATGTATTTGCTTCTTTAAAATTCTCGAATTCTTCGTCGGTGAAGTTCGATGGGGATAGGGAAGCCCGTGGTTGGCTTAACCTCTTATTGATCTCTGCCCAATTGCTTGGTTTCTCTGTTTTTCGACCGCTAGGGTACTTATATCCTTCGGGGTAAATACCGTGATCAATGAGGTGCTGTTCAAAGCAACGACTATAGGTCCCACCTCCACGCGATGATCGCTTGCTGGAAGACGACGGGGCCGTTGAAAGAGGCCTTTTATTCCGCGAAGGAAGCTGGCCTGTATCTTGTGGGAACTAGAGATGTCGACTCGTCAGTCTTCATTCCCAGGAGAATACAGAGTGAATACGTACATTTCGGAGATCAGAAAGATCTGGACCGCCATGCGAGGAAAACCGCTTTAACCCTGGAAGCTGCTCGTATTTGAAACTACCGGAAGAGTCGGAGGCATCCTCGACGGGATACTTCTTTCCCATGTTGGCAACAAACTGACGAGTGAGCGGTCTGTGTGGCTTTGGAGACGGGGTTTGGGACAGTTGCGAAGCAGACTCAGAGTTCCGCCGATCCAGTTCTCTCAACGCCCCCTTGGTCAACCAGATCTTTGACAGATTGTCCCAAAACGCCGCGGGCCGCCGTTGAGTTCCTACTTCATCGATCGATTGCTCGCACTTCTGCCTTTTTGATTCGGTCTCAAGCGGTGATATATCGCTTTGCTCAGGAGATTGCTCGATACGCTGGCACTTTAACTGTGGACTGGACGATTGAGTTGTAGACATAGGAAGATAATCAATGAGATGGCCTTCTTCAGATATCATGATGAGATATGCAGAAAGCTTGGTTATATAGTACCCCAAAGAGTAACGCTGAAACATCTGCTAGGATCTCACAAAGAAGTAAAACTTCATCCGTTGAATGGATGAGCGACGACGAGATGTTTTGCAGTGCGTTGACTGCAACGAAGCCAAGTTTCACAGAGCGGAGATATGGAAACAGGTCAAGAATGAGGGAGATACAAGACACACTTCCTACCATTGAGATAGAATCAATATCTTCCCCGGGAAACGCATACTTCTTTCCGGCGTCTCAAAGATACGACAAAGAAACCCATGTTTTCCTTGCGTTATACCTAGTGTATCTTTGTTTTATCGGCTTGGCTCCAAGACGGGATAAGAGACAACTCTTTGTTCTTTGTTGGAAGTAATTTGGGCAGACATATCTTTTGAAACACTGGTTCTTGCAGGCAAGAGAGAAACAGTTTAATTCCCTGACTTCAGACTTTCCTTCTCGGAGGGGGGAGGGGGGGGGCAAATCTTCCGAACAGCAACTTGAACGACCTACATCTATCTTTTGTAGATGATTGGACATAAGAAAGGATGTAACTGAATAACAGCAGGTAGATATATAACGTTGTCTCTTAGGGCGCGGCTATAATGCCCTAACCTCAACAACCACAGAGCTAGAGTCTAGAGGCACTTTCCATCCCATCCTCTCCTCGTCAAGTTCCGTCGTGACAGTATAGTTCGTGGTTCCGGCCGTAGTCTCAAGCCATAAGACCGCCGCCTCCGCAGTTGGGATACCATCGAGCTGCGACAGCGCGATCGACACACTCCCTGCAGCGATATCGTAGCTAAATTCTTGAATAATCCCAGCATCGATAGAAACGAGGAGGCCAAGTGGACCAATGAAGGCCTTACGGCGAACTGCGTCACGGGTTTGCACTGTGACAGTCTTCCCGTTTTCTTCTAGGATACCGCCATACGCAGCGAGTCCGACGTCCTTATCGTCAACCACGTAGGTCCCAGCACCGAGCATGAGACCGAGGAAGTTCGAGCCATAGTCCCCGCTGATTGGGTCCCAAGCCAAAGTTTCTGGCCACGAGTGGAAAGACGCTGCAGCGAATCCGTCCTGGTTGATATTGGACATGGGACCGTTCATACCGCCATATCCAACTCGGAGTAGGTACGAATCGGAAGGGTCACTGCGGAAGCCAGACAGAGCGACTAGTGAGTTGAGACCAGATCCATAGTGGTGGATTTGACGTTCGATTCTTCGGAGCCCTCCACCGTATCTAGTAATCATAGAAAGTTAGCGAAAGGTATCAAAAAGGGGGGTTTTTGCTCGACGCACATGTTATCCCAATATCTACGAGCATTTCCATTCCAACCCCAGTGGGCAACCGTTGGCATAAATCCAAGCACTGTGTTCAGAGCCTTCGTAGCCGTGTTATCATATGCAAAGTACCTGCTCACCGACACGTATTAGCAAGTTACTTTATACGAATATCTGCAGTGGCAGAAGACCCACTTGCACCAATAAAAGACCCCTTCTTGGCCGGTAGAATCCCAGGCCATTTCACTCCCAAATGGAACCGGTTCCGCATCCCAATTAGCAGCGCGAAGCTCCATACTCGACGAAAACTCATTCGCATCCGCTGTTCTGCCCTCCCGTTTGAGGTCTGTCAAGATCTCCCCAAAGATAGTCTCCCCCATCAAGCCCACATACGCGTAACCCACGGTAGGGTTCCCATTGGCGTCAACCTCCATGCATCGCATAACAGTACTGTGAGCTTGAGTAAGGTACCAATCTGCAGTTTGGCGAGTAAGAAGATCTGGGTAGGCTCTCCCGACTCGGTAAAGAGCCCAATATGCAGCTGCAACGTGGACATAATTGTATGCACGATCTGTGAGGTATGAGGCTTCTTTATCCCATGAGGTCCAGCTTGTCCAATCGATTTCTGAGCTATAAGTGTAGTCTGGAACGGCGGAAGGCTCGTAGAAAAACGTACTCTTCCGGACAGCAAAGTCTTCAGTCTGGATAGTTCCCCAGAGGACTGACTCAATGAAGGTTTCGAGTTTCGAAATCTCATCCGCATTTGGTTGCGCGGATTGTTTCATCAAAGCCGCGAGGAAAGAGCCTGCCCCTCCTTCGTCGCTTAGCCCAGCAATCCAGACTCTGTCGTCTTGGGATACAATCTCTTGGGTTTCGTAGTTATATGTCATGACAGACGGGTTCCGCCCAAATGGGTCTGAGGAATCATTGAACCATTGCGATGTGGTGAGGAAGTTCCCTAGATCACTGACAACCTCTGTCCCCGGCTTGGTCACATAATAATGAACAGTCTGGGTTCTAGCATCCGCGTATTCGAGTGTCACTCGTACACGACCCCATACACCCGCAGATGGAGTTAGCTGGTATGAGCCCTCATTTAAGTCTGAGATAGTAAACGCATCCTCAGGTTCAGTCGTAATCGAATCCACCTCTGAGTCGGCAAAGACGAACAATTGGGCGTCCAAATCCCTAGGGATGATAAAGCCAGGGGTACCCAGAGCAAACGGAGTACCAGTACTTTTCACAGCTTCATCGATATCCCGAATTCCACCTTTAGCAACAGAGAATCTTAGCCCATACGTCACTGACTCTCCCGGCTGAAGCGTTCGCGAAGATGGCGGATTCCACGGTTCTCCACCCACCCACTCATTCTCTGCCCACGCCTGGGAATGAACCTGCCACTCGTAGAAGCCTTCGAAAGTCTGACTTCCGTAATATGTCCCTTCATAGCTACCCTCAATGAGGTTCCGGTAGGCCTCAAAAGGAGTATCCCCAAGCGGTGTAACCACCAAGGCTGAACCGCTTCCACTGACCGGTGCTACGCGAAGATATCCAGCATCCAGCCCGATATAAGGGTCTGTTAGAGAACACTTCTCTTGAATTTCCTCCGCAGTCCGATCCGTAAATATACTATTAAACTCCGCGGGGAAGCCCAAACTCCCAATCTCTACAGCGGATTCCCCAGAATTCGACAGGGTGAACTGAAGCCCCAGATCCCCAGATACGTCAATCCACTCTCGAGTGATATTTAGGGGCGTGTCTAGAAGGGTGGGCGCCATACTCGACGCAGCAAGCGCATCACCAGCCGGTAAATCTGTGACGGGCAGCCTAGCCAAAGCTGAATCGCCATCAATCCACTTCGTGCTTCCTTTCGATCGATAACGAAAGGTAATATCTCCCCAGTGGTACTGGCCATCGCGAGCGCGCTGTTCGATGAGGTCGAAGGGTAAGAAGTCGAATGTTTCACCAGCAGCTTGTAGGGAAACGAGGACTTGGGCGTCTCCAACTAACTGGGCGGTGAAATTGGCGGTTTGGATGTCCAAGTAGCCATTGCCTAAGCCCAGTGTATCCTCTTGGGCGAGGACACCTGTGAAAAGGGCATTGATCAAAATAAAGACAACCCCGTTCCAGAAAGCCATTGTGTACAGCTTTTCGGCCCTTTGATATAGTTAGACGTGCCTTGCAACCCTCCATCGACTCAGGAAAAATGCAGTCGATTTAAATCAGGCCATGTTGAATATTTTTCCATTTATTCTCGCACGACACGGCGTCCACGGCAACCCTGCTAAAGAGCTTCATCTCCACTCATTAAAGAACCTTTCCCCCGGAAAATCTTCATGGTAGAAACGGGGGTTTATTAAACCGGCGGGGGTTCATGGATATATTCTGTCCCGTGCGTGACGCTGGCGATCGGTCGTTGTTTCTGGTTCCTGAAGATGATCGTTGGCGGAATCTCACGCCGCGGGTTAATCTATCACAGGATGAGTTTAGATTGAGAACCCCTGAACGATAGCTCGCATCGATGGAATGTCTACCGAGCCGAGCCCAGACACTCCAACAACAACCATGATAAGGATGGAGATATAAAACTACCCGCAAAAGCTGGAGAAATAGTAGGTGCGTATATTCAAAACCCCTCTCCTCTCAACTGAATTCGCAACATCATGTTACCCACGCTTCTCTGCTTCGGGCTAATCGCCGCACAGTCTTTCGTCGGAGGGAGTACATTCACCAACCCCCTAAAAGACCCAAATGGGAGCGACCCGTTCATGGTCTATGTTAATGGATACTATTACCTTACCACGACGACATGGGAAGATGTTCAATTGACCCGTGCAACGACTCTGGAGGGTCTTAAGGATGGGGAAACGAAGTTGGTGTGGAAGGATACAGATCCTGATCGTTCTTTCAACGTCTGGGCCCCAGGTAATAAGTCAATCCCTGGAGGAGACAATTCATGTATTCGGATGCTAATATGTCTATACAGAATTTCATCAGATAGATGATACGTGAGTTGGCATTATGCATTATTTGTTTCGGCTGGCTGTGACTGAATCCATCCTCCCAGCTGGTACTGCTTCTACTCCGCCTCGAACGAGAGCATCTGGTTCGAAAAAGAACTAGTCCTCAAAGGTACTCGTACCCCCATCCCCTCCCTAGAACCCCTCCCTCTAAACACTTATTTAGGAGGCTCCGACATCTGGGAATCCGAATACACCCCCCACGCCGTCCTAATCTCCGACGTCTGGGCCATAGACGCCACCCTCCTCCACCTAAACTCCAAAACATACTACATCTACTCCAAATTCGACTCCGTCGGCCAATCCCTATATATCGCCGAACTCCTCTCCCCCTCCTCCATCGGCGAGTCCTTCGTCCTCTCCCAGCCCACAGAGCCATGGGAGCAGGTCATGGGCACCGTGAATGAGGGCGCGGCGCCGCTGTATCATAATGGGAGTACGTGGTTGACGTATTCGGCTAGTCAGTGCGCGAGCGCGGAGTATCAGTTGGGGTTGCTGGAGTATGATGGGGTGTCGGATCCGTTGGATAGGGGCGCGTGGAAGAAGAGTGGGCCGGTGTTTTCGAGTTCGGAGGGGAATTATGGGACGG
Organism: Arachnomyces sp. PD_36; assembly: GCA_032988195.1. Taxonomy (NCBI): domain Eukaryota; kingdom Fungi; phylum Ascomycota; class Eurotiomycetes; order Onygenales; family Arachnomycetaceae; genus Arachnomyces; species Arachnomyces sp. PD_36. The sequence goes on along the minus strand of JANTQE010000016.1, from coordinate 199,863 downwards.
GGCATAATGGGTGAGTGGGGAGTTGCTGCTATATATGTTATTTCTAACCGTGATTCTCGAGTGGCTAACTCTGTTGGAATAGATTCTTCACCAGTCCCGATGGGACTGAAGTCTGGAACGTCTATCATGCTACGAGCCTAGAGACGGGTATTTGCGATGGCCAGCGATATACGATGGCTACCAAAGTATCTTGGAATGCGGATGGCAGCCCCGATTTCGGCAGCGCACCAGCATTGGGGACTGAGGTCACAGGTCCGTCTGGGGAGTAAGATACCTGCCATGTAGGTCAAGAAAGGGGGACGGGAGAGGGGAGAAACATCTACCGTATGGCCTCACTCTACAGATATAAATGAACTAGGGGTGGTGATAGCCCCTGAGTACCTCGTGTTGCAAAAGAGTTTGTCGCTTCAAAGTATTCATTGTTATTCACTAATAGACATACAATCCGAAGATCGAGGAACTGTATCGTAGGGTAGGGGTACTAAAAAAAGCCATTCTAAAACATGTACCGAATAGGGAAGAGAAGTAAGTGAGAAAACGACATAAAAGCAAGAAAAAGGCCATTATTTGGTATAAAACCGCCTCCCAGAAATGCATGAAGAGATAATAGGGAGAGGAAATTGAAAAAGAGAACCCATAATAACCATAATAACCAGTGCGCGTGCCAGTTTGTGTGTTCGCATAACAGAAGGGGTAGTAAACACAGGGAGATACTTGAACAGATAGAAAGGCCCCATCCCATAATCACACGTTCCAAAGGGAAATAAAAATCATCGTCGCTTCAAATTTGTCCTCAATGCTCGTTAATATGCGCCTGCCCGAATATCCGTAAAACAATCTTTTAGTCGATCACTGCCATTGAGTTCGATTACTCGTCCGTCAATTCGTTCAGCAATCTTATACTCAAGATCATAACGAGCAGTAATATCGTCACAACAACAAGTAACCCGAACCCGAACCATCCCAAAATCATTGACGATGCCCCCACCCCACTTCTCACGCTTCCATTGCCCAGATCCTGCGCGATCGTACTTGCTGCTACGGAGGCCGTATGTTGCCAGAGTACGGAGACGAGGATGAAGACTGAGGCGATGAAGATGAGGGCTAGGGCGGCTTGGGAGACGGGTCGGGATGGGAATGGTTTGACTTCGTGTTCGGAGCCGGAGGCGTCGGTTTCTTCGTGCCAGCCGGGGAATGTGGCGAGGAGGATAAAGCATATGAATGCGAGAATGACAGCGACAATTCTGCAACGGGTTAGCTATGATTGCAGCGAGGGTTAGAGGTCGAAGAAAGCTTACATGAGATATGGGAACACAACAGCATCCTTGAACGTCGCAGCAACCCAGATGAGATTCAACGGATCCTCATCCACAGTTACAATGTCTGCAAGGGCAGATGCATTTTGATTGCAAATAAACGATCCTCCGTTCGGTTGGATACATATCCCAAAGTACCCCACTCGCACTTCAAGTTCAGCTTGAGCGACAATATTTGAAATGGCCGTCGTAACGCCCGGAGCCGCTTGATCGGGACTGAAATTTGGTGCGTAGCTTTCGTAATAGAGGGAGATGAGGAAGATATCGGGTATTTGCGGTGAGGATGATGAGCATCCTGCTAGTAAGAGAGCTAGATAGAGTAAAACATGTTAGTTTGCCATCTCGAGTATGAATATGAGAGAAGTGACTCACATAGTAAAATTATGGCAAGGGCAATCAATATCATGAGGACATGATGGTATCCCACCATCGGTATGAACCCTAGAACAAACGCAGAGCACTGTCAGCATATCTACCCAGAACAATCATTCCCATTCCCGTTCAACTTAATAGGAATGCCTTCATCAAAGATAGGTATGTACTAACTTGTCAACCCCGTCGCAAACCGTAATGAAGGCATCTTGGCTGCCTATTTTCCAGTAATAACCAACAACCTAGTATATCCACAACGACCCCTTCGTACTCCGCTTCCGGCGTAGATTGATCTCACTCCTCGGGGTCCTCCGAGAAGGAGCCTCTCGGGTTGAATCAATTTCACTCCGCACAAGCTAGTCGTTTGGTATCCTGTTCCCTTTATCTCCCGAGGAATGCTGGAACAATACGGGAATGGATGGAAACGGTAGAACTCGTGCTCGAAGAATGAAAGAAGGACCGAAGCGGTATGTCGAGAGAGATGTTTTCGAAAGTAAAAGCGTTCAGTCTCCGTGTATAAATTGATCAAGATTCCCACCACAGCTCGATTGTCATAACCGGTGTCCGTATGTCCTGGTGCCCAATGGGTTTCTTCTAGCCGGAGGTCGCCCTGAATGTTTTGCAGTTTGTCAGACGTACACAGTTGTTCTTTCTGGATAAAGAGGGTAGGATAGCGCTGCTTGGGAGTCGAGAAGATGCTGCTAAGAGAGGGAGTGTGTAGAGAGAGAGAAGGGAGGGAAGAATGGATATAATCGTAGCTCAAGCAATCGATAACTTCACCGAGATTTTAATTAACGAATGTACTTCCGTCACAGCCTAACTCTTGTTGTTCTTCGGGTCGAGAAACGCAAAAGAGGGTTATCGCAAGAAAACTCGGGAGGCTGGTACAGTAAGAGAATAGAGATCCGTTTGTTGAAATCGTGTGTTAAACTGCAAGTTGTGGCTCTTCTTTGCGTCGAGATCATCGAGATGGCTGGGCCAACAAGATCGATTTTTGTTTACTTTTCGTTCTCCACGGCAACGGGTTCACCGCCCGGCAGAACCACTGCGCATCCCGTGCGCTAAGCCTAAAAAGGATGTGAAACGGGCACTAAAGCGGTTAGCGTGGTTTGACAGAAAAGCTAATTTCAGCAACACGTGATGAAGCTTGATTGGTGGTGACTAAGCGTCCAATCACAGCCACTCTTTCTCCAGCCTCTTCAACGTCATCGCATGATCAACACGAAAGACAGCAGGCGCAAAGGAGAGAAGAAAGGATGAACAGCACAGAGTCCAAGTCAAGTGGAACGAGATATGAGGTATGAGCATTTAATGCAACTCGATAGAGACGGCAATCCTATGTCTACCAAAAAATAAACCCAACGCCAGCCTGGTCGATGCCCGAAACCTCCCTAAACTCCAACAACACAGACAAAAAGAAGAATATATCAAACAGCGACGACGTCCAACACCAAACATGCCTGAAGATGCCATTCCAAATGACGCCAATACAGATGTATCTATACCAGGTTAAGCCCAATTATACTCACGTCCGCTGAAAGGAAAACTGCTTCAAATCAATAGTGGGTTGACTGGGGGTCTCTTCAAGCTCCTCTCCCTCGTCTTCGCTATTCGACACAATCATGTCCTCGCTCCCTTTAGCTTCAGACGGTGTGATTGCGCGAGGGATAAAGGATCGAGATCTTGCCAGCGTATGATGCGAAGTATACTTCGAGGCCGTCGAGATCGCTGGTGTGGGTTGTGAATTTGTTCGGAGGGTGCCCATGGATCGGGACCTGCCAAGGGCATTCTGCCCTAACCTCTGCAAGGGAGTTAACCGACTTTGCGACGCCGATGGTGGGGCCGCCGAAGATTCCTGGGAACCCCCCGAGTCGTCCTCTTTGGTATGTGAAGTCCCTCCTTCAGAGTTACTTGTGGCCAAACCACCGTTATAAGCAAACTTGGAATGCAGCCTCGCTAGAGTGGCCTTATCTTGAGAGCTCCCCGTAGGAGTTGTGAACGAGCCCGGATTGGAATGATCGCCGACAGACGTAGCTTGAGTCGACCCGGACATATCAGATTGCGACCAATGTTGCGAGGCATCGGTAACCTCATGGACAGTCGTCGAATCGGTTACTTGGGATATGGACGTTTCACCGCCAGCTGTCATCTCCTGGGATTCATCGACTAGGCCATCTCCTGAAGGTTTCTGAAAGTCTGGTCTTGGTGGCTTGGGTTTCCCTTCCGAGAAGACTCTCAGTTTTGGTACTTTTAGAGGTCCAATGGTGCTGGGCATCTGTGACATGATATCCTCCGCAACATCATCGGAGAAGGTGGTGAAATCGGATTTTCTTGGCTTCTTCGCTCTCATCTTCTTCTGTACAGCTGGGCTGGCTTCCGTATTGGAAGACTGGAAGAATCGACTCGTGCCTCCCTCCCTGGAAGACGGTGGTAAGGAGTCATCGTCTGTATCCGAGCACAGCCTTTGACGCTTGGCAGGTTGGAATTTGGAGACGGTAGATGCTCTTGAGAGGAATGATTGCCTCTCCGCACTTCGAACCATGGATGGGCGGGTAGGCCTGAATGCTGGAGCGGAAGAGACAGACCGTGGAGTCACCCGATTTGACGGTACTGGAGTGGCTTCCCAATTGTTGTTTGCGTGCAACTCCAGCAGACGTTGTTGACTCGGTGAGGGAGTGAGGGTATTTGGGTCAAGCTCTGCCAACGGCGTGCGCTTTGGTGTGAAAAACGAATTGATTGGCTTGGATGGTTTCATGTCGCTCTGAGCTGGTAGGGTCTGTCTCCGCGTAACCTTCGATTGAAGTTTAGATGAGACCGAGGGTTTTAGGTTAATTGGGTCTTTCGTCATGGGATCAATGTCACCACAAGCCACCCCAATCGCGGTTTCTGGGTCAACGTCTTTCCCAATGCAGGTCAATTCGCTTTCGAGGATGTCTTTGTCCGGAGGGGTGAGCATGACGAGTTTCCCTTCTTTAGGGTTAAACACCCATTGGTGAAGGAAGGTCAACTCAGCCTGCTTGAAGTTTTCCTGATACATAGGAGGTATCCGATATTGCCCTTCGAACTGTAGCATTTTCAAGACTCTGTCGACTGTCTTGTACTTTCGGATACTCCTGTAGGCGGTCTTCAATCCCATTTTGGGGATGCTCGGGAGATAATCGCAGCCGGAAAGAATACACATCCGTCGAAAATCAGCATCTGACCAGCCTATGAGACTAATATCTCGGCAGGCTGTGAAGTCGCTTCGGTTGATCTCAATACAGTCGCCGTGTTGATCGAGTTTGCTCAAGAGGCGTTTCGCTCCAAAGACCAGGAGATCAGAATCCTCCGAAATAATCCCATTGATATACCCCTGCTGTTCGAGGTACGCAAGCTGAGCATCGGCTTCGTACGGGGCGACCACATATTGAATCTTCGCCTTCTTCAGTTCTTCGATAAGTTGGCGTGCCATATATGGAGTGACATCAACAGCCTTCTGCAGTTCCTGTTGGGCCTGAGCGTGTTTTCCCTTCCGGTATAGTTCCAGCCCTATTTTCCTACTCTCTTCCCGCCTCGCCAACCTCGACTCTTCGGTCCCAGATTTCCCAGGAAGGTTGTCCCCGTCGAAGACTATGTATGGAGTGATACCGAAGTAAATGAGCATGCGGACCCGGTTCATCGCAAAGTCGACATGTCTAGAAGAAAATTCGGGTCAGCCAAGTAGGGACGGTGAATGGGGGAACGGGTGTAGCATTTACTTAGTGGTAGGTTTGCCCAAAGCCAGGTCAATGGCACAGGCGATAGTTCCTCGATGTAGCCATCCATACGCATCGACACCGAGAGTTTGACCACTGAACTTTTTCAAGTTGCAGGGTTTCTGGATTGATTTAAGAAGGCCATGAAGGCCTAAACTGTCATCAGCATAATATATCCAATCTCCGCCAAAACTGTGACTTACCAGTGATCCCCATCGTGGGTATCAGAGGGGCATCAAGGTCTCTGTTTACATGTAGCAACCAAGAGGCATAGACCCAAAATAGGTCCAAAAAAACTGTCAGTTAGAATTATGGCATATGGAGGAAAGTCAAAGAAGAGCAAAGCAAAAGCAATCCAAAGCAATAGCAAGAAAATTCACAAAGCACTGGTTATTCACTCCTTCATCCCTCCCCTTGAGGTTATTCCCATCTTTCGTCTCCAGCAAGAACGAACGCGAGAAAGAGACGCGAGCAGTTTCATCCAATCAGAGGCTATAAAATTGAATATCACGTGAACCCTATCAAAACTCCTTTACCGCCTAAATTATTCTGCCGGTAATTTTCATTATTTTGTGCGCATTTTTATTCTTTTTATCAGGTTGTTCTTGCACGCCGTGAGCGTCGAGACTCGGTTTACTATACTCGATATATTTGCTATATCCTACGAAAATGCCTAAGAATCTATACAAAGTGCAGAAACAGATCTCGAAGAAGAGGGGGAAGTTGGGGACGCTACACGAGAATAGTCGGGATTCGAGACGGTTGCAGACTGCTGGGGCGAGGGAGGATAAGTTAGGTCGGGCCGCTGCGGCCACGAATAGGGCGAGGCAATCTTATGGTTAGTGGGATATCATGGGAGAGTGAGGGTGTGCTCTCTGTGAGAAGTTGTGCTGATGGTTGAGTGCGTGTGTGTAGCGGACCGAGTGCTATTTCTACAAGAGTGCGCAAAGGATGCGACGGGGCCGGTTTCTGATGAGGAGATGGTGGAGTTTGTGAATAGGTGAGGATAGAGAGAGCACTGCGGTATGGCCAGCGATATCGAACCGTACTGACTCCCATAGATATATCAACCGCGATACCCCCGAACTAGAACAACTCCGGCAAGAGCGACGAAAAGGACGGCCAATGAGTAAACGGGAGGAAGTGCTATCGCAGAGGCTAGAGTTAGAGAAACGAGAGTTCACCACGGGGTTCTGGATGCCGGATATCAGTGTAGAAGAGGGAATTAAGAAGTTGAGGACGTGGAATGGGAATTGGTCGGGCCTGAGTGTTATGCCGTATATTCGGTTTATGAGTTCCGGAGTTAAGAATCAATCGAGTTTCCCGCCGAAGGGAATGTCATGATAACGATTATATGCCCTTTTATCCTCTTTATCTTCGTAGTTGTAGACTTGTAGTTCTGTTGCTGCTGGTAGAAGAGAAGATCCAACTTTCTGGTTCCGTGAAGATCTCGGTCCGCCGTAGTAAAGTCTTGGCATTCCAAGCTCTTCGACGCTAAGAAATAATTTCGTAGCGTCTTCCAGCAACAATTTCCATCCATCGAACTCGACGACAACCAGCTTTCTCTTTACATTCTCCCATCTCTTCCACATTGCATATACCTTAATCGAATAATACAAGCAATATCCAAGATGTTGTCTCTCCGTGCATTCACACGTTCGGTGCCCCGAACCATCTCCAGATCTTTCGCTGCACCATCAACCGTCCGACCTCTCTCTACTATCCCCAAACCCAGCTTCCTACAATCATCATGGAAACTTGCCTCAAGGCCTTCTTACGCCGCTTTCTCCACTTCGCGAGCTAGATATGAGCCTGCTGGACAAGGTGAGCGAGCTTTTCCACCGAGCATTGGGCTGTTTTTTCGATGGATAGTGCTAACATATTTGCCCCTTGAAAGTTGACGTTGAGCTGTCCGCGAAGTTCCAGGATGAGATGAGCTTGGAGAATGAGAGCCGTGATCCTAACCAGAGACCGGAGGATGTTCAATATTTTCTTGATAATGGTCCTTGGGAGGTGCGATAAACCTAGTTGCCATTTCTGCTCTCTTCACACTGGTACTGACTTTGCGTCGTAGATCCAAGATAAGCCTGGCGAGGAGGAGGTTGTTTTGACCAGAAAATTCGGCGATGAGACGTGAGTGTGCCTCAATGCGAAAAATTTCACAATCTAGCTAACATTCGATTCTAGCATCCGCGTTGCTTTCACCGTCGCTGATCTTCAAAACCTCTCCGAGTCCGAGGAACTCAACGACGACGCATTGGAGGACGAGATCGAAGGACTTGAAGACGCACAATCCCGCGGTGCCGTCAACAAGGGTGGCCGCGACGGTAACATCAAGGTCGCCCCTGAAGACCGAGTAGCCCCATCCGACCAAGAAGGTGCCGAGGAAGCCTTCGAAGACGAGAACGAGCCCAGCTACCCCGTCCGCGTGAACGTCACCATCGAGAAGCCCGGAAAGGGCGCCGTCCACGTCGAGACCGTTGCCCAGGACGGTCTGATCCAGATCGAGAACGTGTCTTACTTCGCCAAGTCGGAACTCGCAAATGCTCAGACCGCTGAGAAGGAGTGGTCAAGACAGAGCTTGTACTCTGGTCCTCCGTTCGGAAACCTCGATGAGGACCTCCAGGTTCTTCTTGAGCGCTACCTTGATGAGCGTGGGATTGATACCGGCCTTGCGTCTTTCATCCCTGATTACATAGACTTCAAGGAGCAGAGGGAATACGTTGGATGGTTGTCCAGTAAGTTTGACCAGCACATATCAACATAGCTTACCCCTTTACTAACCATTCACTCTCTGCAGACCTCAAGAAGTTCGTCGACGCTTGAAGAACCACCCCTTCCCTTTTCTAATTCCCTCCCTCCCCTCATGTAATGCAACCCCCGAGCTCTCCCATATCTTGTCGATTTTAAGTTCAAACCCATGTCTTTATCTTATCCTGTTAATTCAAAACCAAAAATAAAAATTACCGTGTATGATGGATGGAGTCGTGAGGGTTGTGGATTTTCGTCGAAGCCAGGTTGGAAGGAAGGCTCGTTTGTAATATAGAAGAAACTGAGATCGAAAATGTCCATGTACTCAGTGCTCCTTTTCTCGTTGGATGTCCTTTTAATGTAATATGATCTATTCTTTTCAAAGGGTTTTCTCTAAGACCATGATATCTGGACCTAATTATTGCAGAGCATTGGCGCGGCCGTTGCCCAGAAGATTTAGATCTCTATGCTAATGTCAGCCTCTGACATGAGGAAGCAACATCACCCATCGAATTCAAGGTATCCCTAGAGCTCAGAACGAAGAACTAAGCTATAAACTAAGACGATAAAACTCCCATTATGCATCCATCATACATTACTCCCCCCCGACTTCCCAAAATCAATATACCAATCATCAAAACTCCATCCCCTCCCCCTCCCCATCCCCCCTCTCCCTCTTCACCCCCCTCTCCTCCTTATTCAAATTCGCCACAAACGTCCTAAAATAATCAATATAAGGCTTCAACTCCGTCTTCTCGTAATCCTGCAACTTCTTCCCTCCGGGTGTCCCTCCCATCTCCACGTCCGCCGTACTTCCCTCCCCATCAGGTGCGGAAGCGGCCGGTGGTGAAGCAGAGGCGTGCTCAGCGTCCCAGGCGTCGATTTGGGAGAGGAGTTGGGTTACTGTCGGGACGGAGAGGGGGTCGAATTGTTCGACTTTCCGGATATCGATGGGTACGCAGACGCGCCCTGTGCCCGGGTGCACGACGAAGGGGCTTTTAAGTAAATGGATGAGTTTCTTACTGACTTCCGCGTCGAGGCGGGGGTAGGAGTATTCCAGGACGACGTCCTGCTTTGCTTCCAGGAGGGCGGTCGCGTTGAGGGTGCTACTCTTCCCCGTTTTGGCCAGCGCGTCGATATCCGCCCATTTACTTGCGCTGGCGCGGGATGGGGCCGAGTCCCATTTTTTGCGGAGGGCGGTGTTGAGGGTTTTGTCTGGGAGGAGGGAGAGGAGGCGGTCTGCTTGGTCGGTTGTGGAGAAGGTGTCTTGGTCTGTTAGGACGGTTGATCCGAACCATGGTTTGAGGATGTCCAGGCTGCGGGATAGGTGTGGGTGGAGGGGTCGTTTGACGTTTACGCGTTTACCCGCATTGCTGCCTCCGCGGACGAGTTCGAGGTAGTTTGCTATCGCGCGGCGCCTGTCGTCGGGGAGGTTGCGCGCGCGTTTATCGCAGATCCAGGCGTGGGCTCCTCGGCGGCCGGAGTATACCCAGAGGATGTGTTCGAAGCCGAAGTCGTCGCGGAGAGCGACGTCGACGACTTTGATGGCCATTGTTACGAAGGACCAGCATTTGTTGCAGATGTTGGCTTTTGTGCAGCAGGTGCGGATGTCGTCGTAGTCTGTCATGTCGATGTCGAAGACCATTTCTTTGGATATGGGTTTGAATGCGCCGGCTTTGCGGAGGGTTTTGCGTTCGCGGGGGTTGGTGCTGTAGACGGGGCCGATTTCGAAACGGGAGGGGTTGAGGCGGAGGATTTCTTTTCGTAATCTATATCATAGTTTAGTCAATTAATCGCAAAAAATAGGTATACAATAAAGCTTACAGGTCTCCAGTCGCGAACGATTGGTACCGTAGATATGCATCATTCTGCAGAGTGAAGGCAAACTCTCGGTTGCCAAAGTCGGGGGATGGTTTGATTCCATGGTTCAACCATTGGAAGAGAGGCCGGAAGGGGAAGAGCCGTTGATAGAAGGCATACATAGTTTCGGAGTCGATCTGTACGGGCGGTGGCCCTGGTGGTCTATGCCGCGGGGGGGATCAGCCTCTATCCTATCTGGGCTCTGAAGGGGAAGGTCAATTCAATCCTTACTGCTCAGGTTCTGACTCTGGGCTCTCCTCCGCCTTAGCCTCAACGGCGCTTGAACCGGGGAACTCCTCGTCGTCGTCATCGTCAATGAATAAATCTGCCAATTGCACCTGTCCCGGCGTCTTATCTGTGTCCGCAAGTGGTTTTACGCCATCCTCGTCCTCTGGCTCTTCTTTTGGTTCTACACCTCCGGGAGAGGATGTCGCGGGCGCGTCGGGAAGGACGTCGTCGTTCTCCATTGATTGATCTCCTGATGAGACGGAATGAGGCATGTTGTGAGTGAATTGTCCGTGGCAGCGTTGGTCGACTATGAATTTTTGACAATTCTCCGTATTGTCTCCGGCAGCAAAAACGACTTTACGCGACGAGACGCGTCGGCCAATAAGCTTAACTTAAAATAGAAAATCCACTATATCTACTTCTGGACTAGCGTCCAAGTGAAAGCCAACTCGATGCCTACGTCACTCATTGTGGTGCTTTTCAATTGAAGAACAATATCCTTATTGACACGAATAACAACTACATATTTAGCAATCATCCGCCCCAAACAGCCTTGCGGGCTGGTTGTGGTGCCCGTGTGTGTGTATTAGAGTGTGTTGTTGCGTGAATATCAACATCGGTGTAGACCAGCAAGCGTTCAAGAAGCGATATTCTGGTCAGATATATATATTTAACATCGCCGTGGACTAAAAACTTAACAGAACCGTCAAGAACCACGCAGGAAAGGCAGGCAAGAACCTGAAGGTTATGGGAGAGAACCGTAAACATAACGTCTAGCCCGAAAGATGAGTCGAAGGCAAGAGTCCAAGGCAAATATTACTCGCATCGACAGGACTGTCGACTCGCCAGGAGTTTCTCCAACAGACAACTCTCAAACCGGTATAGCTTCATCGTGCAGCTCAAAGGTTCAAGTTTGGCTGCACTCTATGCAGATTGCATTTATTATTCGTGATTATATTTAGCTATCATACACCGGCTCCAAGGAATGATAGAACTCGGAAGAGAAAACTTTTTCTCCAGAAAGATAAAATCGACACCCGAATGTAATAGAAAAGGCTTATGAAAATACCCAAGCTATTCTAAACCCATGTTGTGAAGACCTTTGGATACTTCTCAGCATTCAAGCTCAGGTCGTTGAAGATCGCGTGGTCGCCTGAAAAGCGGAATTAGCAAAGTAATGAAGAAGAGGAGGATATGTATATTTTACCTCCAAGCTGATCAGCACGAACTTCATTTTCGTGCTCAAGTTGCTCGATCTCTTCCTTTGGTGCTTCCTTGTCGGTCTTCTCGTCCTCCTTAGCCGGCTCTACAGCGCTTCCAAACTCACCCTGCCTCTCACCGATGATAAGAATCTGTGCATTGGGGTATTCGATGAACTTCGGCTCAAGGGGAACCCAGCGGAGATCTTGAAAACTCATTTGGATACTGTGTTTGTCAGAAATAATTCTTCCAGTGCTTCATCGAACTTACTCTTCTGGATACTCCGGTCCTTGTGGCAGTCTGGATGAAGGAGGTCCCGGGTACTTGGGGTTTTTCGAGCTGACAACGAAGCTTCCTCTGTTTTTCAAGCCGAAGTCTTCATGTACTTGACTGAACTTGGTAGGTTTTGTGAGGAGATAAGCGAGGTGAGACGAATTTGAAGTTCGAATGAAAGCATAGACACCTTCAGCGATTGGAATAGCTGCTGGCTTTTCGCGTGTGCCCTTGGTCTTGGTCTCATATTCCTCCGATGTGAGAAATGAATCTCTGAGTGTTTTCACGTCTGCCCCCGCTTTCTCCACAAATCCCATGAACCGATCCCGGTTCGATTTTGGGAGGCTCTTCTTCGGCATCGCAAGTAGGCGGCAATTATCGTCGTCTTTGAGGGATCCTTCCTTCAGTGCCGCACCCTCCGGTAGCGGGCGTAGGACAATGAAGCTACGTGCAACGTCGTCCATGCTTTCCGGTTCTTCAACTCCGACACGGGCACGCACGAAGAAATAGATGATCCCTTTTTCGAGGATGTTCGAAGGCTCCGCCTGTTCCCTAGACTTCACGTCTGTAGCCCCCTCTGTATCGCCATTTGCCCCATCCTTTTCCGATTTCGGTTCAGTGACGTCCCCGTTCCCGCGATGCCCTTGTGATAATTAGAATGGACCTCAATTCCGGGCCTGTTTACTCACCGTTGGCTGGTTTGGGGGCCTCTTCCCCGTTCTCAGCCTTTTGCTGGGCCTTTGGCTCATCTTTTGTTTCCTGTTTCTTTCTCTGGCCTTGGTCTGTGGAGCCTTTCCGCTTCGCTGGGGCTGCCTTTTTAGACCCAGTGGTTTTGGCTGCTTCGTTGACCTTCTCGGTGGCTTGCCTTGTAGAGTGTCTGGTAGTTGGCGCCATTGTAGTAGTACAAGTTCAACTGAGTATGAGTATCCAAGATCAATTGAGACAGTAAGCGTGAAGGGAAGACGATGCCGTAGAAAGACGAAGACGGAACAACAGCAACTTGATAGCATGAGCGAAGCTTGACGTCATAGGCCTGGATCAGTCAGGAACGATCCGGGTTAGCGTGATCGGAGGCTTGGCAATATCAGAATAGGCACGTGATCTAGACAGACGAAGAAGCCGACATATTCTGGACTGCGGCACCAACTCATCGGTTCGAAGAGTCAATATCCATCGCATCGCCCGGTTCTGAGCTGCTTCTGCTTGCTTCTGTTGAGAGGGGCTGCGCGCTAGAGCCTTCATCCGACGGGGCCGTTGCTGCAGAATGAGCCAAGTCATCCTGCGCCTCAAGCCTTTTGCTACGTCGAGGTTTCTTCGGGCTGAAACCGCTATCGTCAATTTCAACTACCTCGAACGGAGAGCCTCGTGATGCCGGGGAGTCGTTGTTTTTTAATTTCTCAGCTGCATCCCTCGGCTTCCTCTTCACGCCCCGCTTGACGGGCAAGCGGGCGTCATCCCTCTCCGAATTGCAATCTAGCGATTTCATCGAGTCGACGATATCGCGTTTCCATAGATCGTCGAAATCAATCTTTGTCTTCGGAGGATTGCTTGATGGTGTATTGGAGTCGGAGTCTGCGTCCTCGTACAGATACGGATTGACGATTTCAACGTCTGCATCGTAGCCCGTATCGCGGCCAGAGATATCTTCCACAGTTATATTGCCAGCATTTCTTCCACGGTGTTTTGGCTCATTAGAATGGCCGGAACTTCCATCTCCTCTGTTGAAGTAGGCAGACCTGTGCTGAAAGCAGGGCTTCTCCTGTTCCATCAATCTTTCGGTAGACCGATTAGAGCCTTCCTGAGACCTTGCGAATTTCATAGTATACCAGCCCTCCACAGGTTTCTGACCTGTGGTCACAGGAATCGGCCTTTCAGGCCAGGGGTATTGCTCAGAATAGTCCGGTTAACGGCTAGCATATGCGACCGTTGTAGATGAAATGGCGACTGGGCAAGACTGGAAATGGAGTATAAGAAACGTTTAAGAAAAGAGATAGACGATTGGAACAATTAGAGGGTCTAGATCAGCATTCTGAGCATTCATACAGGCCCTTCTCTTGGTGTTCGCGGAGACGTATTGGGTCGAAGCAGCTCGAAAGAAACAGAAAAACCAACTGGGAGAGCGTCAATGTTGGTGCAACTAGGTTCACCACTCCTCAGTTATGATTCCAACAACTGGGAATTGAACATTGAGAACAATAGTAGAATCTGTCTATCATCTATGAACCTCTTGAATTTCCATGAATTTCTTCCGATGTTGAGGTTGAAAAGTGAACGGTATCAACTGTGCCCAGATACCACCTGTGATTGGCTGGCCAGACCCACTCGCTTAGTTTTCGTGATACCAGAGACCACAATAAGGTAAAGCTGGCATGTCAAGGCTTCAAAGAACACTGAACGAACCCCTTTGATCTCCCGACTCCAAGCTTGCTGCCGCACACACATTAAGGGTCTTTGTTACTGTGCTCTCCATTGGTCTTGCATGCAGTAGGGCACTTGCAATTCCTGTTCTCATAAGCGTGCGGAGCTTGCTCTTTATGGTGCGGCTCCGGCCAACACTCACCCATCATGCCGTCCTCTCCAAATATGCTCACTAAGGTATGCCCCTCTACCACCTGCTGTTGTTATATAGGTCTATAGCTAACATTATATATAGTTTGAGTCCAAATCCTCAAGAGCCAAAGGCATCGCCTTCCATCCTAAACGGTTCGTGGTGAAGGGGATCGACGGTGGTGGGACATTGCGCTGATACTGTTGACTAGGCCATGGATACTCGTGTCGCTGCACTCTTCGACAATCCAGCTATGGGATTACCGCATGGGAACATTGATCGATCGGTTCGAGGAGCACGATGGTCCGGTGCGAGGTATCGACTTTCACAAGACGCAGCCGTTGTTTGTTTCGGGAGGAGACGACTATAAGATCAAGGTGTGGTCATACCAGACACGGCGATGTCTCTTTACGCTCAATGGGCATCTGGACTATGTTCGCACGGTCTTCTTCCATCATGAGCTTCCCTGGATCTTGTCCAGTTCAGACGACCAAACGATTCGGATATGGAATTGGCAGAACAGATCATTAAGTGGGTGATGGTATCTCCAATGGTTCCTATCATATGCTGATGTAGGAAACAGTTTGCACAATGACCGGGCACAACCACTACACGATGTGTGCTCAGTTCCACCCGAAGGAAGACTTGATTGTTTCCGCTTCCCTCGACCAGTCCGTTCGAGTCTGGGATATCTCCGGTCTCCGCAAGAAGCACTCGGCCCCGACTTCCATGTCCTTCGAGGACCAGATGGCCCGCGCCAACAACAACCAGGCAGATATGTTCGGAAATACCGATGCTGTGGTAAAATTTGTTCTTGAGGGGCACGATAGGGGTGTCAATTGGGTCGCATTCCACCCCACCTTGCCATTGATTGCATCCGCTGGTGATGACCGCCTAGTTAAGCTATGGCGAATGAGCGGTATTGTCCCCTGAATCCCATACTTCCCGAGAGGTCTACTAACTCCAACTAGAAACGAAGGCATGGGAAGTCGACACCTGCCGCGGCCACTTCCAGAACGCCTCCGCCTGCCTCTTCCACCCCCACCAGGACCTCATACTATCCGTCGGAGAAGATAAGACGATTAGGGTTTGGGATTTGAACAAGAGGACATCTGTCCAGTCATTCAAGCGTGACATGGACCGATTCTGGGTTATCGCCGCCCACCCTGAGATTAATTTGTTCGCCGCTGGTCACGATACGGGTGTCATGGTTTTCAAGTTGGAGCGGGAAAGGCCAGCCTCCGCTATCTACCAAAACCAACTTTTCTACATCACGAAGGATAAGCTCGTGCGATCATACGACTTCAACTCGCAAGTCGAATCCCCCCCTCTGCTCTCGTTGAAGAAATTGGGTAGCCCATGGATCCCACCTCGCACCATGTCGTACAACCCTGCGGAACGCGCCATCCTCGTTACCTCTCCCGCTGATAGTGGCACATACGAACTCATGCACCTACCAAGAGATGCTACTGGCGCCATTGAACCCACCGATCTCAAGCGTGGCCAGGGAACCTCTGCTGTGTTCGTTGCCCGAAACAGATTCGCCGTCTTCCACCAGCCCACCCAGCAAATCGATATCAAGGACCTAAGCAATTCCACAACCAAGCAGATCAAACCACCAACGGGAACAACGGATATCTACTTTGGTGGAACCGGTTGCCTCCTCCTTATCACCTCTACATCCGTCGTCCTATTCGATATTCAGCAGAAGAAGCAACTTGCGGAATTGGCTGTCAGTGGCGTCAAGTATGTCATTTGGTCGAATGATGGGTTGTATGCGGCTCTTTTGAGCAAGCACAATGTGACTATCGTCACCAAGACACTCGAGCAAGTCAGCACGTTACATGAGACTATTCGAATCAAGAGCGCCACATGGGATGATGCGGGAGTGTTGCTCTACTCAACCCTTAACCATATTAAATACTCCCTATTGAATGGGTAAGTTATGATCAGCTGTTTCCCTACGCACTCATGACTAACGAGGATATAGTGACAATGGCATCGTGCGTACCCTTGATCAAACGGTATATCTGGTCAGAGTCAAAGGTAGGAACGTATATTGCCTTGACCGAACAGCCAAGCCAAAGACCCTCGAAATTGACCCCACCGAATACCGATTCAAGTTGGCATTGGTTAAGAGGAATTACGATGAAATGCTTCAGATTATCAAGACTTCCAGTCTGGTTGGACAGAGCATCATCTCCTATCTGCAAAAGAAAGGCTACCCCGAAATCGCTCTTCAATTCGTTCAGGACCCTCAGACTCGCTTCGAGCTCGCTATCGAATGTGGAAACCTCGACGTGGCTATTGAGATGGCTAAGGAACTTGATCGTCCCAAGCTGTGGAACCGACTGGGTGTTGAGGCTTTGGGTCACGGAAACCACCAGACTGTGGAAATGACATACCAGAAGCAGAGGAACTTTGACAAGCTCTCCTTCTTGTACTTGTCGACTGGTGACCAAGAGAAACTTAAGCGTATGGCGAAGATTGCCGAGCACCGTGGAGATTTCACCTCCAGGTTCCAGAACTCACTGTACCTTGGTGATGTTGAGAATCGGATACAGATGTTCAAGGAAATCGATCTTTGTGAGTTTATCTATGAAACCCTTGCGATGGAGCCCTCTGCTAACGATAAACAGATCCACTTGCGTACCTGACCGCCAAGACTCACGGTTTGACCGAAGAGGCGGAATCGATCTTGGAGGCTTGTGGTGTCACCGAAGACCAGGTCACGCTCCCCAAGCAGGGTGAACCAACCCAAACTCCACAACCCATCGTCCCAACGTTCAAAGCCAACTGGCCTGTCAAGGCCCCATCGCATTCATCGTTCGAAAAGGCATTGCTTGGAGAGGTCGGTGGAGCGGAAGACTCTGGCGCTCCTAGCGCATACGATCTTCTGGAAGACGAGGAGACTGGCACCGCCGCCCGTAATGGCTTGGGTGACGTTGACGAAGACGAAGATGTCGAGGGATGGGATATGGGTGATGATATTAATGTCGAAGATGATAATGACTTGGTCGATGTTGGTGCTGAAGCTGGCGGCGCCGGTGGCAAGGAGGCAGACTTATGGGCACGCAACTCCCCACTTGCGGCAGACCATGTCGCTGCTGGCTCTTTCGATACGGCGATGCAACTTTTGAACCGCCAGATGGGTGTGGTGAACTTTGAGCCTTTGAAACCTCGATTCCTTGAGATTTACCAGGCCTCGAAGACTTACCTCCCAGCTACTGCCGGACTCCCACCACTTGTCAACTACGTGCGCCGAACTGTTGATGAGACCGATTCACGAAAGGTTCTCCCTATCATCCCTCGCGATCTCGAGTCCATAGCAAACGTCGATCTTCAAGAGGGTTACGCAGCGATGCGGACCAACAAGCTGGAGGATGGTATCAAAGTCTTCAAACGCATCCTGTACAGCTTGCTAGTCAACACCGTCTCTTCCGAGAGTGAGGTCGCCCAGGCGAAGAAGATCATCGAAACCGCCAGAGAATACATCGTAGCCATGTCAATCGAACTTCAGCGACGTTCCATCGGTGCTGATACACCAGAGACTTTGAAGCGAAGTCTTGAGCTCTCAGCATATTTCACCATCCCGAAACTCGAGGTTGCGCACAGGCAACTCGCTTTGATGGCAGCCATGAAGTTTGCGTTTGCGAACAAGAACTTTGCTTCTGCGCTCAGCTTCGCGAACAGGATGTTGGCTAACGGTGGCTCTGCCAAACCCCTTGAACAGGTAAGTCCGACTCTAAATACATCCTCTCGCAACAGAACTATTCACTAACAGCCACTACAGGCCAAGAAAATCAAAGCCCAATGTGAGCGAAGCCCACAAGACAAGATCGATATCGAGTTCGACCAATTCGCAGAATTCGACATCTGCGCCGCTTCATTCACACCCATCTACGGCGGCTCACCGAGCGTCTCCGACCCGTTCACTGGTGCCAAATACCACGAACAGTATAAGGGGTCTGTTTGCCGTGTTTCTGAGATCACTGAGATCGGTGCACCGGCAAGTGGTCTTCGGTTGTTCGCTTCGAATCAGATGTAGGCTTAGGGTTCTACTTTCAGAGGGGGGGAACCAAAATACAGTTTTCTACCCCTTTTTTGTCTTTGCTTGGTTCTTCCCTTCCACCTAGATAAAAATTGCAGCTGCGATGGCGCCAGGGAAAAAGGGTGGTTGATGAACTTGAACGTGAGAGGTCTTTTTTTCCACGCTTCCGTGTATTTGATTGAGATAGCTTTTAAAGAGCCTTCTTCCGATGCAATGCAGTTTTCCGAGTCTTCTTGGTTTCGTTCGTATAATGTAAATATGATTTTGATTCATGAGTTAGATTTAAGATGAGATTGCTTGAACGTTCTGGTACAGAACCATCTATGTGCCTCTTCCAACGCATACTAGAACAGGAGAGGAGATTGGGTACTATACAACCAACAAACAGTCTTAGAAACCCCCCAAACGCCCAATGCAAATATATATACACCCAACCCGCTCAATATACAAAACACATCCAACCCCCTCCATATTCCATATCACCCACACCTCCCATCCCTCCACCCAGTCCTCCACCTCTCCTCCCACCTCTTACAATCAAACTCCTTCTTCCCCAACTTCCTATTCACAGCATTATGCGCCTCACACATCCAATTCCCAAACTCGCCCCTCCCGCTCAGCCTGGGCTGATTCTCACCCATCCAGCCGCGGAAATCCTCGGCGCAGAACCAGCACGGGTACAGTTTTGAGAAGAGGGTTAGGAAGGTGCGCATTTCGGATTGTTGTTGTGGGGTGGCGGTGGGGGGGTAGGTTGCTGTTAGGGTGTGGAGGAGGGTCCAGGTGCTCCGGCCGAGTTGGGTTACGTCGGGGGGGCAGTCGGTTGGGGGGAGGGGGGTGGTGGAGGTGGTGGTAGTGGTGGGATGGGGGTTGTTGTTAGAGGTGGAGGTGGAAGGGGGAGAGGGGGCAAGTTTTCGCTTTCCGGTCATGGCGGCCCAGTCGGCGGCTGTCATGCAGGTTCGGCAGCTGAGGGGTTGGGTTAGATGGGGAGGGTATGTAGGTAGGGCTAGGGGTTGGAGGGGGACGAACGGTTTGCCATCTTTCCCGAGGACGACACCTCCGGGGCCTTTCTTTGGTGCCTGGTCTTGGTCTGTCTTGGTTTCTGGGGTGGAAGAGGAAGAGGAAGCTGTAGCTTTGAGCTTTTCTGATAAGATGTCTGCCATTGTTTGTTCGCTGGTATAGAGGACTCGGGGACTCGATATAGCTTCGAAACAGTTCAAACGAGGGTTAATGAGAGTACTATAGAAAAGAACGAATGTATCACTTCAATGCTCAAATAGTTAGTAGAGGTAGAAAAGAAATCCTACCTTCTTGCTGACAATTGCGCTTGTTGAAGTTTTGTCAGGGAAAGAAATCTCGGAAATTCCTCGGCATCGCGACTTCGAGATGCACCAAGAGATTCTTATCAGTTCAATCCTCACAACTGGAAGAGATCTGGGAGCTCAACCTTCACCTGGAATACCTATACTCGACCTCTGAGGTACTTTGCCATTGCGAAATAATTACCAATTATT
Organism: Arachnomyces sp. PD_36; assembly: GCA_032988195.1. Classification (NCBI taxonomy): domain Eukaryota; kingdom Fungi; phylum Ascomycota; class Eurotiomycetes; order Onygenales; family Arachnomycetaceae; genus Arachnomyces; species Arachnomyces sp. PD_36. The sequence goes on along the minus strand of JANTQE010000016.1, from coordinate 180,019 downwards.
TATTCGTGCTTTAAATCGACGCGTCCTTGCTTTTATTTCGCGTTGATAGCTTCCTCCTTCTCCACGCAACCCCCATAGCTCCTCCGCTCCTCCAGTTCCTCCCCATCTCCCCCCCAGCCCTCCTCCACAATGTCAGATTCCGATTCCGGCGCAAGCGCCCCAGCAAAACTCCCTTCAGACAAGGAATTGACCTCCGGCCTCCGAGAGGCCGTCGCGACAATATTCAAAACCGGAAAAGAGGAGGAATTGACCGTGAAACGAGTCCGACTCGCAGCGGAGAAGGCATTAGGTCTAGACCAGGGATTCTTCCGAGGGGATGCAAAATGGAAAGCGAAGAGCGATCAAATTATTAGGGATGAAGTTGTATGGAACATGCGAACCGTGCCAATAAGCAGGTCTATTATTATGGGTATTCTAATATAAATTATTCTTCTCTATGATTTTAGGAAAAGCAAGAAGACGCGCGAGACAACCCTCCTCCCAAATCATCACCCGCCCCTCCTCCTCCTTCGAAACGATCGCAACCTCCTAAGAAAGCTGCAGCGACGAAACGCGCGTCGACAGAGACCCAGAAGTCAAGAAAACGGCAGAAGACGCGGTCACCTTCTCCGTCTGAAGATGAGCTTTCTTCCCCGCCAGTCACAGATAGTGAGGAGAGTGAGGAAGATGTAGTTCAGAAAAAGTCTCGCAGGGCTGCTCCCGCTCCTAAAAAGCAAGTGAAGGCGAAGAGACCGGTTGCGAAAGAGGTATCTGATACTTCGGAGTTATCAGATGTTCCGGATGAAGAGTCGGTGGAGAAGGCTGAGGTCGCGTCAAAAGGAAGTCCACTGAAATCAAAAGAGGCAGAGGATACCACAAAGGCTGCTGCGGAGAAAGCGGAAGGGTCGGAGAGTGAAATGTCTATCGTTTTGGACGAGGAACCAAAGCCCAAGAGGAAACGAGGATCAAGCGCTACGGGACAAGCCAAAAAGTCGAAAAAGGAACCGGCTAGCAAAGCCAAGCAAGACGCAAATCTCGATCCAGGCCAAGCAGAGATCAAGAGGCTTCAGGGGTGGTTGATAAAGTGTGGTATCAGGAAGATGTGGCATCGAGAACTTGCACCGTACGACACACCCAAAGCTAAAATCTCGCATCTAAAGGGGATGCTAAAAGACGCCGGTATGGGAGGGAGATATTCGGTTGAGAAAGCTAAAAAGATAAAGGAGGAGAGAGAGCTGAGGGCCGATCTCGAAATGGTCCAAGAAGGGGCGAAGAGGTGGGGGGCGGATGGAGCAGGCGACGAGTCCGAGGAAGAGAAACCGCGGAGGCGACTGGCTCGAGGGCTGAAGAACTTTGATTTCCTCGGGGATGACGGAGAGGAGACGGATTGATGTATATCATAAGTCGTTTGGGGAAGCCATATCGTTCGGGCCCTGGTGTCGAGGCGTTGTTCCTTTTCACCCTTAATATTGTTGTTTTCGGTGAATATTGTTGCGATAATATTGTATGATTAACGTGTCCATGCCAGTTATCCCATTACTATGGGCTTTGTTTTGATATATCAACATCGAGTCCGTCTATTTGCATGTCTTTGTTCCGCTCATGCGCTGAGCAACGAGACTGAAGACAGCGACGGACGAGATGAACATCACGAGATTGTAGAACTAGATATATATGATGAGAATGATAATTCTATTAGATGGGAATAAAGGTCTGCTCCTACTTACAGCATTTCTTGAATATTCATTCTCTTCTGCTTCGGTTCGAGATTCAACGAAGAGACGGCGGAGATTTGGTAGATTGGCCTGATACGATCAGTCTGGATATTCCATAGCGGTTGCTTTCCTCCTTACCATTGTAAATGTATATATGCGGGATCAAGGGATCATACTATCTCTTCACCTTCTATAGATATCCAGCTACAATAGTTGAAGGTGGTCGAAGCAAGCACTTTTCGTTGTCGAAGAGTTGCCGCTTTTTGAGGTTCAGAAAATGATGAGATTTGAACTCCACCGTCGATCTGGAAAGAAAGAACAAAAGAACAGAAAGACAGCTTGACGACAACTTCAACGAACGACGGAACATCGCATTCACCTTCACTCCTTTATAAGAATTCGAGCAATGGTTTAATCGGAATAGCTACTGAATTGCCATCTACACCGCATCCCCCGACACACGCAGCAAACGCAACCCGAACCTCACCCACCAGGCAACGCACATAATCGCTGCCACCATCCCCGAACTAGAACCCACATTCGACCCTACATTGCGTTGCGGAGGCGCGACTCTGTCGCCGCTGAAGCCCGGTCAGAGCCATGGCAGTCAATAAGATAAGAGGGGCCTTTACGGTCCCGAGGAAAGGAGAGACGTTTGAGCTGAGAGCTGGGCTTGTGTATGGATTATCTGCTCCTACCACCGCTGCCACTACCACCAAGTGGCATTCTGCGGGACAATTGCTGACGGATGGTATAGGTCACAATATGCATATGAAAGGTATATAGGAGATGGACCTCCCATGGCGGTTCAATCCGTATGCACTTGGAAGATCGCGGTGAATAACTCTTTCGTGATTGTAGGAAGGAAGCCATTCAAAAGACCATCATGGCCATGACTCTCGGGAAGGACGTGTCTGCTCTATTCCCCGACGTTCTTAAGAACATAGCGACCTCCGATTTGGACCAGAAGAAGCTTGTCTACTTATATCTCATGTTAGATCTCCTCCACTCCTCATCACCCTCCTACGATGCGGGGCTGACTATTCGATAGGAATTATGCGAAATCACACCCTGACCTCTGTATTCTGGCCGTTAACACGTTTGCGCAAGACTCCGAAGATCCTAACCCCCTTATACGAGCGCTCGCAATCCGAACAATGGGTTGTATTAGGGTGGAGAAGATGGTGGATTATATGGAGGAACCGTTACGGAAGACCCTACGAGACGAGTCACCTTACGTTCGAAAAACGGCCGCCATCTGCGTGGCGAAGCTGTTTGACCTCAATCCCGCCTTGTGTTTGGAAAACGGGTTCCTCGAGTCATTGCAGGAGATGATCGGTGATCCTAACCCCATGGTCGTCGCAAACTCGGTCACGGCTCTTGCAGAGATCCACGAGGCGGCTCCTGAGACGAAAGCGTTGCAGATAACCCCGAATACACTCCGAAAAATGCTTATGGCGCTGAACGAGTGCACAGAGTGGGGTAGGGTGTCCATCCTGTCGACGTTGGCGGAATACCAGGCTGCGGATCAGAAGGAGTCGGAACATATTTGTGAACGAGTAGCTCCACAGTTTCAACATGTGAACGCTAGTGTGGTTCTTGCGGCTGTGAAGGTTGTGTTTTTACACATGAAGTATATCAACCCCGAGACGTCGAAATCATACCTGAAGAAGATGGCTCCTCCGTTAGGTAAGGCCCGCGCGATAGCGGAAGCAATTAATAAAAGCGGTACGCTAATATGACTACAGTGACACTGGTATCATCTGCCCCCGAAGTACAATACGTGGCCCTGAGAAATATCGACCTTCTCCTCCAAAAAGAGCCAGATATTTTAAACAAGGAGCTGCGCGTATTCTTCTGCAAATACAATGACCCTCCGTACGTTAAGTTCCAGAAACTTGAGATCATGGTACGGATAACGAATGACCGGAATGTCGACCAACTCCTTGCCGAGCTAAAAGAGTATGCCCTCGAGGTGGATATGGATTTTGTAAGGCGAGCTGTCCGAGCGATTGGTCAAGCCGCAATCAAGATCGAAAGTGCCAGCGAGAAATGCGTCAATACCTTACTGGATCTTATCAACACAAAGGTCAACTATGTCGTGCAGGAAGCGATTGTGGTTATTAAAGATATCTTCCGGAAATACCCCGGTTATGAAGGAATCATCCCGACCTTGTGCCAATGCATTGATGAGCTGGATGAGCCTAATGCTCGGGGTTCCTTGATTTGGATCGTTGGAGAGTACGCGGAGAAGATCAGCAATGCCGGTGACATTTTGGCAGGCTTTGTTGATGGGTTTAACGAAGAGTTCACCCAGGTATGTCCTATGTCCATCTCGATTTGGAAGCCCTACTAACACCCAACCTACAGACCCAGCTACAAATTTTAACAGCAGTGGTAAAACTGTTCCTCAAGCGGCCTGACAAGGCCCAGGGTCTAGTGCAGAAAGTTCTCCAAGCTGCTACCGCCGAGAACGACAACCCAGACATCCGCGATCGAGCGTATGTCTACTGGCGACTTTTGTCAAACACCAGTGACCCCAACGCAGCGAAGAATATTGTTCTCTCTGAAAAACCACCGATTGTCACAACCATCCAATCTCTGCCTCCGTCACTTCTTGATAAGCTTCTCAACGAGCTCTCCACGCTGGCATCAGTATATCACCAGCCACCGGAACAATTCGTTGGCCAAGGCCGATTTGGTGCCGATGCTGTGCAGAAAGCTGCTATTGAGTATGTTTACTCCCAGGTTACAGTGCTTTCATTTTGTTATGCCTTCAATAACTAACATAATTATAGGGAACAACTTCAAAACGCACGCGAGAACCCGTTGGCCGCGGCTGCTGCCGCCGCAGCGGTCGATGGAAGCGCACCTCCTCCGCAAACCCAAAATAATGTGGAGAACCTACTCGATATCGACTTCGACGGTACAGCTCCCGCATCATCACAGAAAGAGCCACCAAGTGGAATGTCAGGTCTAGAAGGTCTTGCCGGAACTCCTGTAAGGGTTGCATCTCCGTCTAAAATGACTCCTTCGGCAGCCCCTCCGCCGACAAACAACAATCTGGACGATCTGATGGGCGTGTTCGGAGATGGAGGCGGATCCAACAGTGGTGGTGGAGGATTTGGAGCACCCAGTGGAAGTGGAGATCTAATGAACGGATTTTCAGGGTTGGATCTTTCAGGGTCAGGGGATGCAGCGAGCGCAGATAAGGGGAAGAAAAAGAATGAGGATATTATGGATCTCTTCTAGACTTGGGGATAAGGGAGTTTGTTCGGGTTGGAATTTGCAAAATAAGGGGAGGCAGGTAGAGGTACTGTCCTTTTACTCGCTTTTGCGCTACTCCTTGCTACGTAGAGGGGGAGGTTGTCGTCCGACGCCGAAGATGTTGATGTGGATGAAGATACGAAACTGCGCAAGTCCATAAAAGAAAACAATGCAGCTTTTATTTGAGAGACATTTCAGAATGTACCAGATCTAATTCATGTTTGATGTTCAGTTTCTGTAGAGTCAATGTCTCTCTTCTTTCTCCCTTATTCCTTTGTGATTTATGTGTGTCAATGAGTTGTGGATTTCTTCAGGGGATGTTGTCGATCAACAGTGAGTGTCGACTTGTTCATTGTTTGAATCTCCACGAAGGCAGCGACAACGAACTACGGCGGCAGCAGCAAACAACATCCTCTAGGTCTTTTACAATCTATATATCTTCTATCTCTACTTCAATGTAAATCCATTCCTATCCCCTCCCTGCTTATTAACCCCACCTCACCGCCACCCACATGTCCTTCAACGACAGAGACCCATCCTCCCACCGCCCACCTCTCTACTCCAAAAAATCCTCCTCCTCAACAACCTCCAAATCCTCCCAATCCGCCGCATCCTACATCTCCTACCCAGTCAGCCACGTAGTCTCAGGTCTCTACCGCCGCCTAACCGAAGCCGTCGAAGATCCCTCCGCCCCGAAATCCACCACCACAACATCAGGCGGCAGCAGACATGCAACAACTTTCCCAACATCAGCATCAGCCATGAACTCCTCAACCTCAAGCTTCCACACCCCAATCCGAACGGGCTCGCCCTTCCAACCGCCACCACTCACCCCTCTCACACTCTCCTCGTCCGAAGACTCATCAGACTCCTCAACATCCCCCCCGCTCCTAACACGCGCTCTCGCGGAGGAGATCCGACTCCTCGTCCCGCCCCGCTTGCAGCTTGTCGATACGTGGCGGTTAGCGTATAGTCTTGAACGGGACGGGTCGTCTCTTGCGACGCTCTACGAGAAGTGCGATGAGTACTCGCATCGGAGTCAGAGGGCGGGGTATGTGCTTGTCGTACGGGATAGTTCGTCTACAGCGGACGGGGGAGGTGGTGGTGGAGGAGGCAGTGGCGGGCCGTTATTCGGGGCATATTTAACGGACGCACCGCATCCGGCACCTCATTACTACGGGACGGGAGAATGCTTTCTATGGCGAGCTAGCGTCCTCTCTTCTACACCGCTGATGATGCAGGCCACAGCTGGACATAGTACGAATGGGAACGGCGGTGGGATAGCCGACTTCCTACAAGATACCAACTCGCAATCACACTCCCAGTCCCAACCACATTCAGAACAACCCCAACAACGAGCTCCCCTCCCCTCCGACGACCTCCTCGAACTAGCCGGCCTCCCCCTCCCCCCCAGCGCAAACACAGAAAACCTCCGAACACGAAGCACAACTCTCCGTTCCGAAAAACGCGCACCCCGCGTCCAACTCGAAGATGAGAAGGGGGGTATAGATCTCCTTGAACCTCCTGATGGGAGTACGAATGGGACAAGTGGTGGTGGTATGAAGCCACCAAGTAGAAGTGGAGCAAGCACGCCCGAACGAATCCGCTTTAAAGCATTCCCGTATAGCGGGGAGAATGACTATATGATATTTTGCGAGACGGGGTTTTTGAGCGTTGGCGCTGGGTATGCACCAATCCCCCCCTTTTTCCATCTTTTATACATCCTATTTTATAAAAATGATAGCTAACCAATATATACGTCTAGTGACTCCCACTTCGGCCTCTGGCTCGACGACTCCTTCGAAAAAGGCGTAACGAACCACTGTCCCACATTTGGGAACGAGATCCTGAGCGATCAGGGGTCGAAGTTCGATGTGCTGGGTGTGGAGATGTGGTATATCGGTTCATGAGATTCCCAATTTGTATCTTCTTTTCCTTTTTTTCATTTCCATTTCTACCCATCGACGATTTGACTTCGTTTGCTTGGTGGTTCTCTGCATACTCAAATTCTCTTGGACATAGCTTGCTATCTATGTAAATCTCAGCTCAGGTTTATTTTACATATTTTATGGTGGTATGAGGATGGTTTTTGGTTGGTGAACTCGGAAATAGGGGGTAGGTAGGGGTGGTGGTAATGATAAGATGATTCCTGGATGATTTTTAAAAAAAGGATAATGGAATGAAGTAGATACTAGTATGGGAAACTCATAGCAAAAACTACAGTGTCTACAGAGGGGATTCAGCAACACAAGGTTTTTCTTTTCAGGTGCTAGTAGTAGTCCTGCCAATGGTAATACTGTCCTCCAACAAACGAATATATATATCCCCCAACTTCACGCGCAAGGAAACTTTTTACTAGAGTTTGGATTGGATTGATTTAATTTGATTTCGTCTCTTTCTAGCTAGACCTTAAGATAAGGGGACCAAACATTAAATACATACGACGTGGATAGTAACTTCGTTGACGGGGGTAGAGGTTGTTGGGTGATGGTGGTAAGACTAGGGATGGGGTATAACGGGGTCGGGGAGAAAGGGGTGAAGTGGGAAGGGTGACGGGATTAAATCGAGGACGGGAATTCGGTGATGGATAAGATGGGTAGGAAACCAAGGGAGAAAAGGCAGAACGCTTACGTAGACTCGTGTGAAAGATGGGTTATAAAGGGACAAAAGGGTAGAAAGAAAGGAAAGGGAGCCAAGAAAATATGCAAAGACCTGGAAGAAGAGGAAGAAGGGAGAATGCCACCTGCACCAACCCAGTCGCCGATGAAAGAGAGATAAAAACTAATAAGGACTATTAACGATCTCATTCCTTCCCAGTCTCGCACTGCTGTGCCTGCCACCGCCGATACTACTTCTTCCAGGGGTAACTGGTCCAGCGATACTGGCTCGGGTAGGCTTCTTGAAGCTCTGTTTCGCAACCATGTTAACTTCGTTCGGTAGAGCGACGATGACGTTCTTGTCACTTCCAAACTTGAAGTTGTCTGCTTTGACTTCCTCCTCGTAGCGTTTGATCGTGTATGGGTCCTTGCGACCACTGAGAACCTTCTTCAAGGTCCACGTGATGATGAACGGGCCAGTGGCAGTGATGATGGATGTTTCGGAGGAGTCAATACCGGTGTTGAAGCGCGCGGGCGTAAAGGCAAGTGGAGCTTTCGTCTCGTGCTGGAACTGGGCGACGTGCGCGGGCTGTAATCCGAGGCGACGTGGCTGGGGTTTGGAGTCTTTCGCAAACGACTTTTCGAATCCAAGTTTACCCTCGTTCTTACCGTCCTTCTGCATCGCGTCGATGAGCAGGAGGTACGTACGGCAGGTGGCGAGGACCCAGCGGCCATCGGCGGAAACGTCAAGACCAATGATCGGTTCACCAAGAGCAGGAATATGCGTCTTAGCGTTGATTCCAAGTCGGTCGAACATTCGAATGTCACCCTTATTTGACGCGACAGCGATATAACCTTGTTCAGTAGTCGAGGCAGCTGAGAAATCGTTCTTGCTGGCGTATTGCTTCAAGTCTGTATCAACTAGCTTTGATCCTGATAGACGGGGGTCCACACGGTAAAGAGCATTGCGGGAAAGACCGAGGAATGGCTGGTGGGAGGTCATTTGCGAGAATTTCTAAAATAACTTGTTAGCATCAAAAGAAGAATACGTCGGGCACAACGGAAGGGGAAGAAGAGCTTACGTTTTCAGGAGTGAAGGTATTAATTGGGATATCGTCGTGAACCTTCCACTCGTCAACGACCTTTCCGTACTCAAGATCCATACGGTAGAGCGAGTGAGGGTCTTTCTCGTTCTGCAGAATCATATTCGAATCTTCCGCATGAAGCATGACCTTATTCGGGCTGAAAAGCTTTCCACCAGGGGTCTCAACCTTCGAGATGTTTGTCGAGAACTCGAGGTTATTGTTGGGAGTATGCTTGAAGACACCAATCTTCGAGCCCCTAACAACGAAGGACCTGTCGTGTTTGTAGCCAACAGCCAGTTGTGAATTGATGTTTCCGTCGTCTTCTGGGTGAGCGTCGACATCGTCTTCCTCCTCATCAGTGTCGTAGTGTTCACTGCGTTGGGCATCGTCGTCATCTGCTTCTTCCTCTTCTTCTTCTTCCTCCTCGGCCTCTTCTTCCTGCCCTTCAGGGATGCTGTCTTCCATGGTGAGATCCTGGAAAGCTTCTAGGACGTATTGCTTGTCATTATCCTTAGATTTGGCCCACTTGATTTGGTTAAGTTGCTCCCAGAGAGCCTGCATGAGTCCTTCCTGGAACCTCTCCTCGGCTGGCTGATCCTGGAAGCGCAGCAACCACGAATACGCAGATCCATCTTCGGTGTAGTGGTTGAAAATAAAGGAGAGGTACTCAAAGTTGAAGACAGGATTGATATCCGCCACGACGGGTTGACCAAGCCATTCTTTATCCTCGCCGGTGATTTGTAACCAGTATTGCCAATCCCCAATTTCCGAAACTGTAGCGGTCACCGAAGAATCCTGGAGGACGAATGTGCCCGAAACGAAGTCGAAAAGATGCAATTCCGCCTTCGATTTGACTAGAATTTCGGTGGAAGCTGGATGCGCAGCAGACGGGGGTGCTTGCGTGGCTTCATCTTGCCCTGCCTCCTCAGACGCCCGTTGCGGCCTCCTTACTTCCTTACCCATCGCTGTAACCGATTCTTTCGCACTGGGTGTATCGTGCGTTTTGGCGGTTGGACTCGCGACTGGGCTAGCTTCAGGGATAGGGCTCTCCTCCACGAAATGAAACTGCTGCAGATCGCTCTCCGAAGCGTTCTGCGCGCTCTTGTGATATTTCCTTTCGTACTGGCACTCAATCGCGGCAAGCTCAAAGGTAGCAGCCTTCTCGGACGCAATCGACGAGTCGCAAACGAATTCGTAGAGGTCACCAGGGTCGCCACTCAGATCCCTCCAAGCCAGAACCTTCTCGCCACCGTCGCGCACCTCGGAACGGAAATGCAAGCTTTCGTCGAGAAGGAATGTCTTCTCGTCCTTGTCTCTGCCTAGTCCGTCTGCGACACCTTCCTCGTCTTCCTCGTCTGCGAGTTCCTCTTCACCTTCTTCGTAGGCGCGTTGGATGACGAGCTGGTACTGGAACTCCTGCCCCGTGCGCCTGATGGTTGCTGCAGCGTCTCGGAAGATGAGTTCAGAGTAACCCTTTGGTGAGAGGGGTCGGACGATATAGAGCTGGCCCTGGGGGATTTCGATGATAGATTCCTTCGAAGCGTCGCCAAACAGATACTTGCTCACTGTAGAAAGTCAGTACTAAGTTTATATAGCTTTAACCCTCTGGTTGCTGGGAACAAAGGGAATGTCACCTCCCGCGATAGTCGTTGTGGCGGTTTATCTTGGGGGGGAAGAGGGGTAGTGATAGGGATAAACATACCATTCCTTAGCATAAACATCGTTGCGATATTCTCAGCTTCTTGCTTGCGAGCTACTAGAGGTTCCCAGTGAGAGACGCAAAGATCAAGAGAAGAAACTGCAATTCATTCCTTAAAGAAAGGAATCGAAGTTGAAAAAGTGAAGAAAGAAAGTCGAAGTTTTGTTTTGTTTTTGTTGGTCGCGCTTTCTGTGATTCTTGTGGGCCAATCACAGTCGATGACGTACAGGAGCCTGCTTTGGGTTAGGCAGATGCTTAGTCATATCAAGAGACAACGATATACGGATACGATATACGGATACGATAGACGGATGGATGCGATTTGGAGGGAGGGAGGAAAAGGGGGAAGGACAATGAGGTGGAAGTGGCTGGACTGTTGACTGGAATTTCAGGTTTCCGTGGTATCTGGCGCTTTACTCTCAACTTCTTCCACAACACTACTGCCTTCTTTCTCGACTTCTTGCTCAGGAGTCTCCTCGTCCTTTCTATCCTTCAGCTCACCCCCTTTCCGTTTTGGCATCACCCGGACGAAAGCTTCTCCCCAGTCCCCTAGCTCCAACCACTTGAGCATAATCTCCACCACATGGTTTGTTGCCAGCACAAAACGGCTATTCATCTTCATATACTCCCCAATCGGGAGCTTCGCTGTCTTCAAACCATTGTCCATCGCACTCTTGTAGCATATCCCTTTGTGTCTATTCTTATCCACAATCCCACCGATGATATACGTGCTGTACGGCTTGAGCTCTGTCAGGGTGTCGGGGCTGTCGCTCGTGAGATAGACAACCTCTCCCTCCTCTTCTGCCTTGCCCTCTTTGCCGGCAAATACACCAGCCATTTGTCCTCCCTTGGCGCCACTCATCTGGCTCTTCGCCACCTCAATAGCAGCCATATAATCTTCTTGCATAAACGTGACGCCCTTCCAATTCTCATGGTGCCCGCTCAAAACTCCATCGAACCTCTCTTTCAACAAGCCATTGAAGGACGAGATCGTGATATGAGCTCCATATGGTGCCTTCGTGTTGTCTGAATAGCTGCGCGTAAGCTGGGAGCCAAGTGATTTCCTCTCTTTATCCAGCATAAGCCCGTCATAACCGCAGTCGATGACAAATGTAATAGGGAGAAGAGTTCGCGATCTAGGTCGTTCTGGCTCTCGTGTTTCTGAAGTGTTTGTGTCTCCCCCTCCGCCGGCTTGTGCATTCTCTTCAGCAGTAGCCCGTTTCCTGGCCTTCCTTTCTTGCAATTTCTGCTTCTTCTGGGCTTTTCGAAATTCTTTCCCAGCGTCCCATTTCTCTTGGCGGCGGATCTTCTTGAGTTGATTTTTAGATAGGGTGGGCGCTGCGGAATTTTCGTCTCCATTTTCAGCGGTAGGAGCCGCCGCCCCAGCTTTTATAGCCTCGTTTTCATTGCCATCATGGCTATCGCCGTTTTCATTCAAGGCCGGCTCGACTGTGGTCGCTTGCTCTGCGGTCTGGTTTGATGATTTCCCATCGCCTGTTGGTAACGCCCCATTCTCCTCCGAGCTTTCCGTAGGATGATCAAGCTTCTGCAACTTCCGAGGCCTTTCTGTTTCCTCCATGATTGATCGTTCATTCTCTTCTCTTCACCAACGTGGGGGATATAAAAATCGAAGTCGCATTGACCAAGCAGATCACAGATAGCCAAACATTAGTCATATTCACTCACGTGACCATCCGCCAACATCAACTTCGTCGCTTCAAAGTGAATCTCAATTCTGGCACTCGAAGAAGACGAAGCATCGAGGCATCGTTTACAATCAGATAACCGCGACAATGCCTCAGGATATGCCCCCCGCTGGGGGCTACCAGCCTATCCAGTACAAGGTACGCTTTCAATCGCCCACCCGCGGTTCACAGGAGGAACGGAAGAAGCATTAGGGAATTCAAGCCTGTCTTCCGCTGCTTCAAGTCATGTCTACGAAGCGAATCGGGGATCGATGAACCTATGATACTTCTTGGTGGAATAACCCATTGCTAACTCTTTATCTTGAAAATATAGCGCAATGTCCCCGCCCGCGGCTTTAAGCCCTCGTTCTACATCGTTGGTATGCACCTCGTCATGGCATACGGCTTCTATAAGCTCTTCTACGGTATCCGTGAGAAGAAGTAAGAACTCCCCATTATTTACTCAGTTGTCCCCGGCTTTCGAACACCCTTTTCACGGCTGGGAGGACTCAGCCCACGAGGAACTTGTGGACAATGGCATCACGCCCATGATACCCACGCACCCCAATATCTATTATATACCAACGATATACTAACCAAACCCTCCTTTTCCACAGCGAACTCGGCCGCGAAAAGATGTGGGCCCGAATCCACCTCACCCCCGTCATGCAAGCAGAAGAAGATCGCGATCAAGCCCGACGATACTTCGCCGATAAGGCCCGAGAGAAGGAGTTGTTGGGAGAAGAGACGAAGGTGTATAACTCAGATCGGTAAGTTGCTCGCCCCTTAGGACTGCCTGCTTTGGAGGAAGAGATGAGATGCGTGGGATGTTCTTTTGCTAATTTGATATGTGTGTGTTTGCGTGCAGTTTCGTGAGACCGACTTACATGTACACTCCTTCGAATGTTACCAAATAGATATAAAGTTGAGATTGTTGCAATACTATTATTGGGGTTTTATAAGTTACCTTTGTGTGCGTGTGCGTTGTATGAGGAGAGGGGTATAGCGACGTGGTTGAAACCAATTCCTAGTCCTGGGTGTCTCCTAGGCAAGCAAGGCCCTTAGAGCATCCCAAAGGGCAGCCGGCGAACCTCGCATCAACAGGTTCATATATGTATCATACCATCTTCAGATACAAAGCAACCTATTACTGTACCAAAGTAAAAGTTGGATACTGTATTCATTTATTTGCTCCCCGTCGGATACATCTAGCTAAGTAGAATCAATCAACATGATTTTAAAGAAAACTCCCGCACAACCCCTTCTTCGGATATCAAGCATTTTAGGAATAGGAACTCATGACATGACAAGGAGGAATCTATTCAAATGGCGGAAAGGAAAAACAAGGAAAGTGAAGGTATAGATAGAGACAAAATGCAACAGGATTATGGAAGTTAGCATAGCTAGGAAAGTAAAGGAAAAAAACTTAGTCCCGTCATACTCGAACTTGTTTAGATTCAGCAACAGAACCTCTCAACCAAACATATCAGCCACACCAGTAAGATCCGGCCCATCATTCGTATCAACCTGCGCATTCTGCTGCCCCTCCATCTCAACAGTCATGTACCGAGCTTGCATCGCACTTCTAGCCTTCATCCGCTCTTCACGAGTGCTTGATATACGGCCCTGCTCACTGATACTCACACCCCTCAACCCCTCTAGTAAATCGAGCACAAGGGCCCGCTGCTGGCGCGTCGTCGTGGAACGGAGCAGCGACGTCTCTGTCGCTGAGACTTTATGTGGTGATATTCCTGGTAAACTGAGTATTACCGATCTTGGTGTCCCGGTACTAGGTCCGTACAGGATCCAGATAGACGCGATGAGCTGGGCGAGATCTCGCTGCATGTCGACGAAGTAAGGTTCGTGGACGGACGTGATGCACGCCTTTAGCACGTCCGAGGATATGAACTCGCGGATTGTGGCTGCGGTGGGGGAGTCGAGTGGGGGAGCGAAGTCGTGGAGGATGGAGCGGAGGACGCGGGTTATTATACCGCAGCAGCGGGTATCGTGCATGCGGAGGACGTGTGTGCAGAACATTATTACTGGTTCGAGGATTTCGGGGGAGTTGAGGATGAAGTGGCGGATTGAGGTGGATTGGGGGGCTGGTTGGCTGGGTTCGGAGGAGTTATCTACGGCGTCTGGATCTGTTGTGGCTTGTTGTTAGAGGGTGGGTGTTTTTAGATTAGGGATGGCAGATCCTACCTCCACGCTGGGGATCTAGCAAGCTTGCTAGCATGACGACCGCTGAGTATGTCAATTGCCGGAGTATACTCTCATCTTTCATTTCCTCGGTCAAATTATCGTCGACGCCTCCGGTCTTGCGTCGCTCGATCATATCCCACTCAGTCGTAATCTTCTTATCAATTTGAGTGAAGAGGTTCGCAAGCATCGGTGGCAAGAAATGTCCGCGGGATACCACCGGGCAATCATCGACCAAGCAGCGCGAGACACTTAAAAGCACGGAGAACTGATGCGAGGATAGAAAGGTAGCGTTTGAGAAGAGTGCCTGAGACAGGGGAACCGAGAGCTCCTGGAATCCATAGAAGCAGTCGCCTAATCGACTCATGCAGTAGAGAATCGAATAGCATGATTCACGCGCACTTCTAATCTTGCCTCTAACTGCCGAAGAAAAGCCCTCTAGTGTAGCTTTGGAGGTGGTGATCCTTGCGTAGAACTCCTCTTTGCTGCCGGTGGAGATACCAGCTTGCCAGAATCTGTCCGTCAGGATTTGCCCAACAACCGACTGCATTTCGTCAGGGAGGCCACTCCAGTTAGAGGAGTCGTGGAGGGCGTGAGCATGGCTACGTGATAGTTAGTATCCCGTGAGGTTAACGGATCATGGAAAGATCCCTACCTGACAAGTTGAAGCAATGTTGGAAGAATTAATGGAATGGTATCCCGCCACAGATCACACGCAATTTGATAAGCTGGATCGGTTTTCTTTAGTTTCTCCGTCGACACAGCAAACATAGTCTTGGTCTCTCGAAGAGGGAGTTCCTAGAACCAGAGAATTAGATACGGAGCGTGTATCCCCGCTAGAACAAGCAACATACCCTAAATTTAACAGACAAGTTATCTTGGATCCGCTTCCCCTCGTCATCTAAAGCTACCGTCGACCAGTCTTCGATTTTGTGCGCTTGTCTAGCCTGCAAGTACGGCCCAACCTCCTTCATACCAAGGAGTGTGGAGAAGCCATCAAATGAAGATGCCATTTGCTTAAAGGTTTCATTTGCCCATGCCTGTTTAACAGGTTCCACGAAGCTTTGAAGACGCGTTTGTCGAAGGTATGGATCGACGTTGCTCGCTCGTTGCCTATTGAGAGTAAGTACCTGGACACGGGGTATTTTTGAAGGGCGAACGTACATAATTATGAGCAGTATTGCGTACAGCTCCGCCTGCCTGTTATCCATCTGACCGGTTGCTACTAGCTCACGGATCTTCGGCTCTAACAAGTCATAAAACGTCTAACTGGATTAGCATTATCCCGAACAACTATGGGAAGGGGACTCACCGAGAAGTAATCCGCATATCGAGTTGCAAGACGTCGTAGCTCGTATGTCGCAAGGTTATGAAGCTCCTTCACGGACTCGGAATAGGTGGGAAATTCAGGGCGGTCGGTGACATGGGTCATGAGGATATGCTCCAGGACTTTCAATGCAAAGCTTGGTTTACTATCTAGAGCGGTCGACGAGAAGTCAACAGAGAGCTTGATTATTCTCTGCTTGATTATTGGGTCCTGGTTCGAGTTAGTTTCATGGATTTGCTGATCGTAGTGCCGTATGCATGTCTCACCTCGAAGTTCCGCTGCATGATGCTCATCATCCAATTCTCAAGATGATCTTCTATATCACGCCGCTGTTGCTCCTGATACCATGTTAGCTATGTGTTTTTTGTATCGACAGGCTATTGACTTACATCTTGCTGAGGCAGCTTTCCATGAGCAAGCACCCATTTATTATACCCCTTAAGGGTCGCCTCTGCAACCGTGAACTGGGTGTCAGCCCGCAGTAACGGGATGGATGACTTCTTGAATGATGAGACTGCTCTTGTTAGCTCGTTTCAAACATCGCGTTTTGGACTTGTGCTTACCGTCAAACGGAGGCAACCCGTCATACAGGTTGTTCAAATTGTAGTCAACCCCTTGAAGAATATGCGGAATAGCTTCCTGCGGCTTTCCCTGGACGATAATCCCGATAACTGAAGAACAGTACCTGCGGTAGTTACCAACGAATGCATGCCTCTCTGGAACAGTATCGATATCCTCGTTAAGGAATACAATCGTCGGATCATCCGAGTCCTCGGGGAGGGTCTCGTAACGAACAAGTCGCTGCGTGCATATCTCTAATAGGGGTGGGAATAGGGTCGTGATATCTACTGCCTTTAGCTTCCCAGGGGCGAGTAACCGTGACCAGGAGTGGAGGACTGGTATCGACACAGTCAAGCTCTGGTTTCGAAGGATACTAATGAGAAATTCGAAGAAATAGGAGAGATCTGGACCGCCTTGGAGTTCCGCCTGGTTCGCATAGTGTGACTCCTCGAGGAATCCCGCAATGTAGGACATCAGCTGCGATGGTGTGTAAGTAATTATAAACTAGCAGGAGTAATACGGCTGTGGGAAGTACCTCTGAAAGCTTTTTTGAGATAGCATAGCGCGATTCGTCAATAGCATTGGGGTCAACTACCGACCACTCGTAGAGTTTCCTGAGCAAGGTAAGGTTATCCCTTTCGTACGCCAGATCGACCAACCCCTGGAATTCCTCAATATCATAGTTCGTGCGGCCATATAACGCATGCAAGCTTTCCACACCAGCCTAGTAAACAGTTAGCATGATACTAATAGGTTCATAACCTCAAACCAGGCCTCTTCTTACCAACAGAATTTGCTCATCCCCAAAGCCCAAGACTCTGCAGGTCCTTTGCACGCAACTGGAGAACTGGATCGCCTTGGGTATAGACCAAGACATAACCGATCTCAAGGTCTCCAAAGCCTTTAGCGTGCACTCCTTTACTTCCCTCTGCGTGTTCATATTCTGGGTACACCAGTCCAAGAAGTCACAGATCCTAACGAGCCATCCCTCGCTGCCATACCGAAGTTCAACCCGATGGTCTCTCTCGGGATATGCCTCTTGGAAGACCACATAAGGAGTAAATATCTCGACAAGTGCCCGATTCAGATCCGTCCCACGCAACGACGACGCCGTGTCCTCGCGGAAAAACACATCCTCAGATAGAGTCTCCAGAACAGAAAGAACGAATTCCTTATGCACCAAGTCCTTACTCCACATCTCAACCAACGACTCATCCATGCCAAGCCAGTCAATTCCCCAGCTCCTTTTCGCGATCTCAGCCCATAGCTGCGCAACCTTGTTTCGGACATAAGGCGGATCCTGGATCTGGATCCCCTGCCCCAAGTCCAAGATCAAACCTCGAAGATGCGTAAACTCGTCTGCAGGTAGCCCCGAAGATTTGTGCCGCACAACATGTTCAAGTAGCGAGAGGCCAAAATGCCTCACAACGGGGGAGTTATTTGCCTGGTTAGAGGACAGGGAGAAACCATTCTGGGCGGCAGATTTGTCGTTTTTCTGGAGTTCAAGAAATTCGGATGCTTGTTTGCGGATCTCATTTGTTGATGTTGGGCTATGTATCAGCTCCAGAGCGTGGACGATGTTCTCCATCCCGGAAATGATATGTAGTGATTGCTTGTTATTATGGGTTGTTGGTGTTTATTAATGCCCGTGGGCAGCAATGCGAGCGTCGATCCCAGAATGTCAAATTTTGCTCCTCTGGGAAGTGATATCAACCCTGAATCCTCAGTGTGTCCTGGCTCTTTTTATGGAGTTGGCAATATGATTTCATGATAATCGGGATCTCAAAGATGTCGGATGGCGGAGAATTTTCGGTGATGTTGGTGAGGTTGGATGGATTGGTTTTTTAAAAGCCGAGTCTCCCTCTATGAAAGAAGAGATCATCCATCAACAGCAAGTGAAGACGTCGGAATTAACCTTCAAGCTCTGTCTATCCAATTCATGTATACTTATTCGCGAACGTTGTGCGCGGCGCGTATGGTTGATCCCGATGACATGAGGTTCTGAGATTAATATGAGAGGTTTTATGAATGAAGAGAGAAATTTTTTCCTTCAGAGCAACAACAACAACAACCAGGCATCCACCAACCCAGCGATAGAAAATGAAGTTCAACTCGATTGATTTAATTAGGCGCTATCGCTGAAAGAAATAAAAGAGATGATGCTGTCGCCTTCTGACTTTCAACTGTTATCGACTTTATTCTCTTCAGAGTACCTTCGCCACATTCTTCATGCAATCACTTATCTAACACTCTCCATGAAAGAATTCACTTCATCATGCTTTATATAATTTCTGGGTCTATTAACTATTGTTTTTTTCTTCTTTGGGTTCCTATGCAACTTAGTGGAGAGCAAGGCCGACTTGAACCCGACGTTAAACGCATCCATATTCAGAAATATATATAATCCCGGATACGCATAACCCGAACAATAACCATGCAACGAGGAGTCGCAGTATAACTTACTCAACCTCTTTAGATCATTCGAGCCCTGTTCCTATAAGCACCCCCAACATTTAGAATTCCTTTGACAACACCACGACGGCTATGATTTGGAAGATGATGCTCCACCTTGGAGTCTCTTGAAACCGAAGTTCCGGGCCAAGAGAGAACATTGTATCTTGAGTGTGGATTCGACATACTTCGGCTACTTACATAGTGCTAGATACAGGTAAGTTGGTTCCCGCTAGATGGAGGCTTTGCGTCCTTGAGTTTACGTGCTTATTGGTCGGTCTAGACGGAATGGGATTCTAGGAGAGCAGTACAACTGACTGGAGCATGGCAAATTCCCTTCCGGCAACTGTGGACCTCGTATGAAGGGAAAATAGGTCACTGAAGGCCTGAAACATGTTTGAATAGGCAGATGTTTCTGTGGTCTTCTAAGTTGATAGAAGTGACCCATTGAAGGATGTGTCTTCCGGTACCATGCGCCGGAGCTAAAAATAGAACCCACTCCATGTCGCGTGCCTGGCACATGGTAAGGAACGTGTGGTTGGTCCGTCTTTCCGACCGCCTTTCGTAAGACATCAGCAAAGATCAGATGATGAAATGAGGGGTGTCATGCAGTGAGCTTCGTCCATTTCGGATCTTCTTTGATATTCTTCCGAATCTCCCAGCTGGTTTCGCTACCAGGAAGAACCCAGACATTCGTAGACCTTCAAGGAAAGGAAGAATGTAACATAGAACAACCCCTTTTGACCGAGATATGTATGCATCCTTTGATCCTTCCTGGGAAGTGTACAACGCAATCTTGTGCACGGAGTTAATGCAGTTAATGAAGCAGCATCTTGATAAACTACAGACAAACAGCAAGAGCGATATCTTTCCCCCGCACTTTCCCCTCCTCGATACAACAACGCTAGTCCGAACACGGTTCATTGGTGGATCCAATCTTCGACGCTGAGCCAATCGGTGGGACGGCATCTCCCTTCTTCCGGTCCTAGCGTTCGCTTTTATTGGCTCGTCCAGGGAGCACTGATCGTCCGCTTATTAGTCAGCTGCATTGAAGCTCCAGGGGCACTTTGTAAGTAAAAAACGGCCTGTTTTCAACTTTCGTGGCGGAACGACGGAGTCACCCGTTTTGAGACAGAGGAAGTCACGAGCGCAATGCGGTCGCTTTGAACTGGTGGGAAAAGTGGGTGTTGGTCGTTAATACATAACGAAACAGTACTGAGTGCGTGGTTATTGAATATCTGATCGTGAGTGTTGTCAAATGATGTGGGCTCAGAGCTCAGTCGTCCTAAGTGTGCTATCTCCGATTGAGTCTTGAAAGAGGCAAGGAAGGTAGATGCTGGAATCTGAATGCCGCGAAAAGGGGAGATCATGGCTCCAAGCCCTGTTGAAGTCAGTTCTTTGTGGTTGAAGTGGGAGTGAAGGGGTTATGTTTGCTGGGCGAGCAAAGAAAGATCTTGGGACGAGCTTTGTCTTCATGCATGACAAACAACGGACCTGTATAAGAGCCTGAGAGGCTCATCGAGAGGAGGATCCTCTGATAACCACCCTCTTCTCAGGCGCCCAAACTCCTGGGAAACGTACTGGAAATTGAACTATTAAAAACCCACAAGAAAGAGTTGGTTGATCAACCATTTGCTATGGAAAGACTCAGCCCGGTGATACAACGCCGCCGAAATGGGACGAAACAGGAGCGACAAGCTCAGGTAAGACGGATATATTCTCATCCAACAGCGCTGGGCCTAACATATCTTGCTAGCGCATAGATAGACAGCGTGATATTCTCGAAGAGCGGAGAATTGTCGCGGAACGGTTGCGCGAAGAGAAGCAAAAGGAGGAACCTGATGCCGAATTCACCCACGAAGGCAATTTCAGGGGAGATATCGATGCCATTTCCGATGCCGAAGCGAAGGGTTTTCCCTACATTCAAGACTATAAGGAGGGTTTCGAAAAGGCGTATGGGATCGCATTTGACGATGCGCTGGAGATAGCTCCGTGTCTCCCGGTCTATATGCATCGAGTGCTCAGTATTCGAGCGTCTACCCGGGAGTTGAAGCTATGGCAAGAGAGCGCGATGAAGGAGAGGAAGGAAAAGATCAATGCGTTGATTGATGAGATGGTGAGAGAGTACTTCGAGAAGAGGGAAGTAGATGAGTCGACGCAGGAGAAGTTTGACGAAGTAGAATTATTGTATCATCGAAGGAACACGCCCTCTACCGGACCCTGATATAGCAAAGATCAATTGACCAGAGCTCACCGGTGTGAGATTAAAAGAGAAGAAGAGAGCTTGAGGTGAGAGATTTATTCGATCCTCACGTCTTGCCTCGGCGGGAGTAGCCGTAATTTAATGGGTCAATGTAATGGTGATACAGCCAAGCATGTTGATCCTGGTTCGTGTGAGAGGCGGGGGATGCGGAGGTTCATGAAACAACAACTCCCAGTTAATATATATCGCTGTCTGGGTTGAGATAGTAGAAGATGCGGAGTAACTGCTCTCTAGAGACCTTGATGTTTAAAGCACCAGAGCTCATGGTCGTTCCAGGAAGAACCAACGGGTAAAAACGCGCTAGAAGCTGGTGTTTTTAGCCTTCCATCCCATTTACAGATCAGGTACCTCTCCTTCCTGCTTTCGAGCTCTCTGTACCTGCTTCTAGACATGAGCCTAACGCGAGGTGGTTCAGCTTTCATTTACACACCCGACGGATGATAGCACCTACTTTACAAACCTCGTCGACCGTGGATACTGTGGGATCCGGGACTTGACTTGGTCGTCGACAATGAAGTCACCACTTTGGCCCTGTCGGGCGGGCGCTCGATCTAGCTGGGCCATATCGCAGCGTCGGATCTTGAGCTTGACTAGTAAGCTTTGATCGATCATTTCTTCATATTTTTAGGCGATTCAGAGTTCCTATGGCAGATGCTGATTGACCTCTGCAGCTGTCCAGAAACGAAAGTTCTCCTACTCGATCGCACTCTGGAACGAAGCTCAAACAGACAAGAGCAAGGCCGCCGAACCAGCACCACCCAAGCCCCCATCCAAGCCGTACTCCTCCCTGACAATTGGAGTCCCTCTCGAAACCTACCCCGGCGAGCGTCGAGTCGCCCTCACTCCCCAGAATGCCGAAAAATTACTCAAGAAGGGATTTGCTCGCGTGCTCGTCGAGCACGGCGCCGGTGCCGAGGCACAATTCACCGACCTTGCGTACAAGAATGCGGGCGCGACACTCGTGGAGAGGAACAAAGTGTGGTCGAGCGATATTGTGCTGAAAGTTAGGGCTCCTAGCATTGAGGGTGCGAATAATGAGGTTAGCACCCTCCGTGAGGGGGGGACGCTCATCTCGTTCCTGTACCCGCGCCAGAATCAGAATACTGTGGATGCTCTGGCTGCTAGGGGGGTGACTTCCTTTGCGATGGATATGGTGCCGCGGATTTCTCGAGCTCAGGTTTTTGATGCTCTTAGGTGGGTTTGAGGGCTCGGTTACTGAGAAATGTGACCCGCTGACTGGCGATCTATAGTTCCATGGCAAATATTGCTGGATACAAAGCTGTCCTCGAAGCTTCGAATCATTTTGGCCGTTTTATGACTGGCCAAGTTACTGCTGCTGGGTGAGTGGAATACTGACACTATCATTGATTATGGGAATTTTGCTAATAGTGAGCGTATGGTAGAAAGGTGCATTTCTATAGATACCTCCAATCTCGACTCTAGGGCTAACCAAACCGTAGATTCCGCCTTCTAAAGTGCTAGTCATTGGCGCTGGCGTTGCTGGTCTCAGTGCAATTGTTGCCGTATGTAATCCTTTTTGACCGTAAATTTTCTTGTCGTATAATAATTTGCCCATAGGCTCGCCGCCTCGGTGCTATCGTTCGGGGTTTCGATACACGCTCCGCTGCCCGCGAACAAGTGCAATCTCTTGGTGCCGACTTCATCGAGGTTGATATGAAGGAAGATGGATCTGGAGCTGGTGGATATGCAAAGGAGATGTCCAAAGAATTTTACGAAGCCGAGATGAAGCTCTTCATGGAGCAATGTAAGGAAGTGGACATTGTGATCACAACGGCTCTTATTCCTGGAAAGCCTGCTCCCAGATTGATCTCTAAGGAGGTAAGTCTCGCCTATCCAACATGTAGAACTATTTCTTATGCGAATTACGAATGTAGATGGTCGCCGCAATGAAACCTGGCTCGGTTATCGTCGACTTGGCTGCTGAAGCTGGCGGGAATTGCGAGGCCACTGTTCCGGGTGAACTATCTGTTACAGATGGAGGAGTCACTGTCATCGGTTCGTACAAGCTGAAGCTATACTATGCTCCCTAGACCTAACGTTCTCCAGGATATACCGACCTTCCGTCCCGTCTCCCCACCCAGTCCTCGAGCTTGTATTCAAACAACATTACCAAACTTCTCTTCTCTATGGCTCCCGAAGAAAAGAGCTTCGGTGTGGATCTTGAAGATGAAGTCGTTCGCGGCTCAATCGTAACCCACAACGGAAAGATCCTCCCTCCAGCTCCTCGACCTGCACCTCCCCCGGCCCCAGCACCTGCACCAGAAGCCACGGAAACGACAACGGTTGACCTGACGCCTTGGCAGAAGACATCTCGCGAGGTCGCTACCGTGACAACTGGTATGGGAGCTGCGCTTGCCCTCGGAAAGTTTACCGGTCCACTGTTTATGAGTAATGTGTTCACCTTTGGTCTTGCTGGACTCATTGGGTACCGTGCTGTCTGGGGTGTTGTCCCTGCTCTGCACTCTCCGCTTATGAGTGTGACAAACGCGATTTCAGGTAAGGAACCTTTCTAGAGGTCGTAAAATAGTAGTACTCACTATCTCCTAGGAATGGTTGGTATCGGTGGCTTCTTCGTCATGGGCGGAGGACTGTTGCCCGGAACTATACCGCAAACCCTTGGTGCCTTATCCGTTCTCCTGGCATTCGTCAATGTCTCTGGTGGATTTGTCATCACTAAGCGAATGCTGGATATGTTCAAACGTACGTACTGAACTAGACTCACTACTTTGTGTGTAAACATCTAACAATTTTTATAGGCCCAACCGACCCCCCTGAGTACCCATGGCTCTATGCTATTCCTGGAGTATTGTTCGGTGGTGGATACCTTGCTGCTGCAAGTACTGGGATGGCTGGCCTCGTCCAGGCTGGGTATCTCGTGAGCAGTATGCTCTGCATCGGTTAGTCTACAATATATGAGTTTCTGGTCCGGTAATAGTAACTAATGAATGTTCCAACAGGTTCCATCTCTGGTCTGGCATCCCAGGCCACTGCCAGGCAGGGTAATATCCTCGGTGTTCTCGGTGTTGGCTCCGGAATTCTCGCGTCCCTCGCCGCTGTTGGATTCCCCCCTGCCGTCCTGGCTCAATTCGCAGCTGTCGCTGGTGCTGGTAGTGTAATTGGTAAGAAATTAATGTGCGATATAATTGAAAGTCAGCCAGCTAACTATGCATTTCCGCATCCTTTTAGGTGGAATTATCGGTCGACGCATCACTGCGACTGAATTGCCACAAACTGTTGCCGCCTTGCACTCTGTTGTCGGTTTGGCTGCTGTCATGACGAGTATTGGTTCCGTGCTTGCGGGCATCACTGATATATCGACTCTCCATCTCGTCACTGGATACTTGGGTGTTCTTATCGGTTAGTTCCACTCGGCCGCTTTCGAGACTTTATGAATGCTAACGAGCTATTGCAAAGGCGGTGTTACATTTACTGGCTCCATTGTCGCTTTCCTCAAGCTCGCAGGACGCATGTCCTCCAAGCCTCTTGCCCTACCTGGGAAACACCTTGTGAACACTTCGCTTCTCGGTGCTAATGTTGCAACTATGGGCGCCTTTGTCACCATGGCACCTGGCGCACCTGCTGTTGCTGCTATGTGCCTTGGAGCCAGTACAGCGCTTAGTTTCGCCAAGGGTTATACGACGACAGCTGCTATTGGCGGTGCCGATATGCGTATGTACTTCCTGTTGGCTCGTTTGTGTGAGGCCGGAATTTTGAATGCTAACTCTGCTCAATAGCTGTGGTAATTACTGTGCTCAATGCTTATTCCGGGTTCGCACTGGTCGCGGAAGGCTTTATGCTTGGCAACCCATTGCTCACAACTGTTGGCTCACTCATTGGAGTCAGCGGATCTATTCTGTCTTATATTATGGTACTTCACCCCTCGTATTTCTAAGTCAAAACGATACTAACTATACTATGATAGTGTGTCGCGATGAACAGGTCCTTGACAAACGTCCTATTCGGAGGCATTGCCCCAACGGCACAGACCGACCGCAAGATCGAGGGCCAAGTTACCAAAACGACTGTCGACGAAACGATCGAGTCTCTGACTAATGCAGAGAATGTCGTGATTGTACGTCTACACTATCCTTGGAATTGCGATGACTTTTCTAACACCCTTTAGATCGTCGGCTACGGAATGGCAGTCGCAAAGGCACAATACGCGATCTCCGATATCACTCGTATGCTCAGAGCTAAGGGTGTAAACGTCCGATTTGCGATCCACCCAGTCGCTGGAAGAATGCCTGGGCAATGCAACGTGCTTCTCGCTGAAGCTTCCGTCCCATACGACAGTACGTATTCCCCTGTCCTCAAATAACTAGTGCTAATATCGTATCTCTAGTCGTCTTGGAAATGGACGAAATCAACGACGACTTCTCTGACACGGACGTAACTCTCGTCATCGGTGCAAATGATACCGTTAACCCTATCGCCCTCGAGCCTGGTTCTTCGATCGCAGGCATGCCCGTCCTCCACGCATGGAAGAGTAAGGAGGTGTTTGTTATGAAGCGTGGGATGTCGAGTGGATATGGTACGTCAAAAATCAGACTATCTCATGATCCCTATAAACAAGCCGTGGAAAACTAAGTTAATTGTCTCTTCTCTATAGCCGACGTCCCCAACCCAATGTTCTTCATGCCGGGAACAAAGATGCTCTTCGGTGACGCGAAGAGTAGTTGTGATGGTAAGCCACCCCCACCCCCCCGAACACCTCCCAATCCCATGCCTCTTCCTAACAGTCGTATAGCAATCAAAGCCGGTCTCGAAGCACGGAAGTAAAGGAACTGTATTACATTACAAGCTTGTGAGGTGGGATACATTGATATGAGGATACAATAGCATAGTCAATTATCAGTTTTCATTATCACCCTGCATATTTTTCACTCTATTCCACCCGCACGCACGCCTGTCAAAGTAGACCGATGCATTAGAGACTGTTATTTTCCTTTGCTTGACTACATATTTTTTGTATTCTGTTCTGCTTTTTGTTTGATTGATATGTTGTTTAGTATCTGCTTATTTTGTCCAAATTTGTTAGTTAAGCTTTTGCTTTGTTCTTGTCATTGTTCGTAGTTTGAAGCCAATGCTATTGATACCATTTTAAACAAAAATATTATGATTGATTTAGTCTGAAACGTTGGGATGAAGGGGGCTTGCTCTAAGATGAAAGCTATTCGTGGCGCGGCCTGTAAAAGGAATGCTAGACAAAATCATATGGGTGTATTATGTATCGTTATATCGGGCTGGAAAGAACAGAAGTCGAAAATGCTACTGGTAAATGGACACTAACAGGAAAAAAAAAATGCAAGAGGACTCTGTCTATCCCCATGAAAAAGGGTTCTCGTGTATATGTAAATGGCTCATCGGTCCTCATCATCACATCATCACATCACAGCACAAGAGCTCTGCTGACACTGCTCCATGTACCCGTCACCTTCCACGTTGTCAACAATCTCTCCAACCTTCCGCTTCACACCACTTATCTTGATATCCTGCTCACCCTCCGAATGCCACCACCGTAACTTCTGGATCGAATCACCACCCGTCTCCCCACCGCCTGCGATAGTCCATTTCCCACCACTTACCGCAACAACCGTTTGGGGAGACGGGAAGTGGAATTCTGGGAGATAGATCTCCGTCGGTGCGTCTTCCGGTGTGGCGGATTTGGCGGTTAACGAGAGGGTAAATGTGCAATTCCGAAGGTCGAAGCCGTATTGTTGGATATCGTCATGGGTGATTATCGGGCTTGGTCGGATGTATGCTTCCGCGGCTCGGTAGCCAAGCTTTGTGCCGGTGGGTTGAGGGGTGTCTTGGGATGATGGATCGGAGACTATTGTTGGTGTGGTTAGGGCGGTTTTGAGATTACTTGGTTCCACGGATGTGTTGTGGGGATTACTTCGGCTTTCTGAGAATGACGGGTCATTTCGATCTAGGGAGGTGGTGGATTGGTTTGCGGAGGGGGTACTGAGGGTGGATTTGGGAGGGGGGAGCTCGCGGTCATCGGCTGAGTAGAGGGATAGATCTTCTCCGTTCCACATGTCGCCCCATTGGTGGTTATTCTGTATCATATTAGCTTTAGAGCTTCCTGGTGTAGTATAGAAAAGAATGGTTCTCACCTCTGACGTGTAAACCCATATGGTATAACCGTTCGCACCGCTCCCTTCTAAAGCAAAATGATTTGCGTCCATCGCGCTTGTTTGGCTACTATAATCGCCCGACTCGTATGCCGCCTTATCATCCATATCGTAGGGGATACCGATCTCTGTGAATATAAGTGGGTGATCGCCCATATTTTCGAAGCTCTCTTCTCGAAGAAAGTGCAATTGATCCCGCAAGCAGTTTCGGATGGCCGTCTCTCCTATTTTCACAGCGAAGGCTGGGGTTAAGTATTTCCCTCGAAGGACACCAATCACGTCGACATTGTAATAACGGTTCCTGGCTTAGTTAGGATATATGCCACAAGGAGGTCGCCGATAAGATTATAATTACTTACCAGTGTTTAGTTAAGAGGGTAAGACCATCATAGTAGTGCACAGCATGAACCATATTAGGGTCTTCATCCTGGGTTCCCTTTATTTTGGGAGGAATTTCCATGACTGGGGGTTGGCAAAACAGGATAGCGTCTGGATGCATACTTCTGATGGCGTCCCTGTATTCCCTGTAATGGCTCAGAAAATACTTGTTGGTGAATTCTTCGTAGTTCAGGGGGTCACCCGTTCCTGGGACTTTGCTAAAATAATCTTTTTGCAGGAGTTTGTCTTCTGAGGGATCCCAAACTCCGTGTTGAGCCCACAGACACTCACCGAGCCTCCAATTGGGATCTCTTTTCCATCCGTAGTAAGTGTCATCATATGATGTGGAGAGCCAAGCGCTTGTGCCCTCAGGGTCAACAAGCTCTCGTCCAGTTTTATAAGGCCCAAAACTGCCAGTTGCCCACGTTGTTACTTCACATGGGCGCCCAGAGCCAGTCAAAATTGCTTGAAAAGCGGTTGGAGTGGTTCCCAACTTGAGTTGTTGATCGGATGGGATGACAGAAATATCCTGCAGGCCAATAAGCCCTCGGTGTGGCTCGTTCATGCTCTCCCAGCCAATCACGACGTCGTTTTCAAGGTCCCCAGCTTCGCGGATCCGACGAGCTAGATGTTTGCATGCCGCAATGAAATGGCTTTGGAGATAGTCTTGAATATTCTTCCCATCGATAATGGCTTTGGGAGCAAAATCCTTCCCCGCCCAAAAAAGAGTGAACATAGTCTGGCAGACCAATCTATTGTAGTTCGTCGTCCATATCATCTTGGGATAGTTTGCGGGGTCAGCAGAGGTGTTATGAACCAGAGCAGCCTGGGTAGCGTTAAACTTGTGTGGATCGAATCCAGCAGCATAAAGCGTCCACATGGGAGCACCGGACCCTCCCGAGATACGTGACCACTGGAAATAGTCAGCCTTGACCATGAAAGAATTACAAGCAACTGATATCAGATCCATACCACATCCTGATGAGGATCCATGAAAACATAGAACCCATATTTCCCAGCGAGCCTTAGGACCTCGATCGTAAAAGAAATCCACTCCTCGTCGAACTTCCCCGGTCCTGCATGCTCTATAGCCTCCCAAGTAAATATATATCGGATCGTATTATATCCCCATTTCTTCAACCGCACGAAGTGTGTATGAGCCTCTTCGAGAGGAAACGGTCGACCGACGAAAGATACGTTATCGGCATCGTAAAAGTGATCTGGTTTGTGGGAGGGAAGGTCCGGGACTTTTGGGTATTTGGCATCTCCTGCGACGTTAATACCTCTGAGAGTGATCTCTCTGTTCTGAGGGTCTAGGAATTTATGTCCTTCGATCCTTAACCGTGGGGGAGCCATGCTATGCCAACCTCTCCCTGCGTTTGCCTCTCTCTTCCTTGATCGAACTGGATATATGTAAGGGTAAGGCCGAAGCAGCGAAAAACGAGGGACCAAGTTTTGTAGTCGGATTTTGAATGAAACAGGTGCCAGAAGTGAACGGTATCGAGACTCGATCTCGGCGGTTCTGGGTTGTCCGAGGAGGGTTGGTCGGTCGTATTTAAATACAGGATGCTCGGAGCTTATAACCAGAATTGGCTTTAACGGGAACGAACGTCTAACGAGCTACCCGGCCTTCCCTTTTGTTGTCGATATCTGCTTGCCGGTAGTGAACGTCCGAGTGATCTCGCCGTCGTCGAAGCTTCTCATGATTGAGTCCACGCCTTTCCTCTTCCGGTTGCTTACAGGGATCGTCCCCACACGATGTCATCGACGGGAATACGATATACGAAGTACGGAAAGGGAAAAGATCGGCTCGAAGCTCAACTAATACGGGATACGATATACGATATACGGATAAACACTTCTTATCGTTTTGCGCGACATTCACTCACAATTCACGGTGAATGAATGAATTTACGTGTTCTACGTTCATAGCTCACAACTCCCCGGTAATATGACCAGAGGTTTAAATTTATAGGGTCTACCGTCATAATGTCTGGAAAGGCAGCTCTAAAAGCTGTAAGAGCTGCACTCGACACTGAAGACTTTCAGTCGGCTGTTTCTAAAGCACAAGCACTGGTCGAACAGGACCCCTCCAATTACCATGGGTGAGTTATTGAGATATTGACCTCGTGTATGATTTTTACTATGGCATTATTGCGGCATTCTAACCTATGTATAACCCTTTAGATATGTATTCCTAGGTCTTGCGCAAGACAAGTTAAACAATAACGACGAAGCCGAACGTGCATACACTGCGGCCGCAGATATTAAACCAGATGACCGCACAGCTTGGCAGGGTTTAATAAGGTTGTACGAGAAACAGTCTGACCGAAAGCTAGACCGCTACGGTGATGCGGTCGTTAAGTTGGGTCACATATTTGCTACAGCGTTCGTTCAAACTTCCCCGAATACGCCGCTCGGATGGTACTGATCCAATCGCGTTACAACAGGGAAGATAGAACCCGATGTCAGGACGTACTTGACAAGTACACTCTCTTCGTGAAGAAGCATGGGTCTAGGTCTCAGTACAAACAGGCGTTGAAATTGCAACTCCCGTCTTGCAGCCTTTACGATTTTCTGGAGGGCAGAATCCCCCACCCATCGCATACGTACCTCAGGATAATTGAAATATCGGAATCGGAGGAAAAAGAATTTATCAACAGAGAGATCGGGGAGCGACGAACAAGGCTTGGGGCGAAGATCGACCAAGTCACCAAAGAAGTAAAACGCGAGGCGTTCGACCGCATAGGACTTGACAAATTATATCGTGAGATCATCGACTGGTCTAATGATGACAGTATACGACGAACATACGAAGAAAAGTTGCTCACCCGAGCACATGACCTTCTACAGGTCCTTCCAGCTTCCAAGAAACAGGAGAAACGGAAAGAAGTGATCCGTTTGGCTCAGGAGATGGTCATCATCAAACACCCCTTTGAGCTGGCCTGGAAGATCACTTTGGAGTGGAAGGATGCTGAAGACCTTTCCGATTGGGATGTTGGTACTCTCCAGCAATTTATTGAACTTTTCCCAGATGATGGACTTAGCAAGGTATTGAAGGGCTTCTTCGGATGTGATATCTGCCCTTTCCCCAAGGAGCAAATATCTGTGGACTCAGATGATGAGGATTCAGATGGCAGTATCACTTCTGAGGATCGCTTGTTACTCATGACTGAAGGTCTTGCTCAGAGTACAGATTCCATTCTCTCGCATAGAATCATGGGCATGTTGTTCTTGTCTCTGGAAGAATTTCGAACAGCAGTAGAGGTCTGCCGCAAGGCAGATAAACTAATTCAGCAACTAATATCCGATACGGGCCTCAAGCTACAGAACACATCTGATGCTATAAACATATCGCTTGCTAATGCTTTGATATCCTACCAATCCCCTAGGTATCACCCTGAAGCCAAGACCTTGTTTGAGGCGATCCTGCAACGGAAACCGTCATCAACAGCTTCTCTATTGGGTGTGGGGATAATATTGGAAGAGGACGAGAACTACGCTGACGCAGTGGACTTCTTGGATCGGGCTATTCAACGCGACCCTGAAAATGTCAAGATTAGAGAAGAGCTCTCTTGGTGTCAGGCCTTAAATGGCAACCTTGAACAAGGATTACATGGTTTGGAGGAAACTCTGACCCAAATCCGGTCAGCAGAGAAGCGAAACCGCGAGCTTGAAGCAGAAACCCTGTATAGGATTGGGTATTGCCAATGGGAGTTGGAACCATCACCAACTTCTCGCAGGGACCGATCTGGAGCCTATGCAAGTTTCCTCTCCTCCATACAATCCAACATCAACTTTGCGCCGCCGTACACAAGCCTGGGAATATTCTATGCAGATTATAAACAAGATAAGAAGCGCGCCCGGCGTTGTTTCCACAAGGCTTTCGAGCTATCACCCTCAGAAATCGAAGCAGGCGAACGCCTTGCCCGGGCCTTTGCTGATCAGGGGGAATGGGATCTCGTTGAAGCGATTGCTCAGAGAGTCGTCGATTCTGGAAAGGCCAAACCAGCGACAGGGTCAAAGAGAAAGGGTCATTCATGGCCATACGCAGCTCTAGGTGTTGTGCAAATAAACAAGCAGCAATATTCCAAGAGCATCGTCTCTTTCCAAGCGGCTTTGAGAATTTCCCCGCAAGATTACCAGTCTTGGATTGGGCTGGGGGAGAGCTATCATAACTCGGGCCGTTATGTTGCTGCTACGAAAGCATTCCAGCATGCGATGACTCTGGAGTCAAACCTCACGAAGTCCGAGCAAGGCCAGATTTGGTTCACAAGATATATGTTGGCAAATGTGAACCGCGAGTTGGGCGAGTTCGAGGAATCCATCAATGGTTTCGAGGAGGTTTTGGTGATGAAGCCAGACGAGTTCGGCGTCTCAATTGCTCTGCTCCAAACTCTGACCGAAAGCGCGTGGAAGAGTGTGGAGTCTGGCGTGTTCAACGACGCTGCCGAGAGTGCACGGAAAGCGATAGACACCGCTACTATTGTTGCCAAGTCGTGGGTCAATGTTTTCAACTTGTGGAAAGCCGTGGGGGATGCTTGCTCGGTGTTCTCGTGGATAAAAAACAAAGCGCCTCTCATGTCGTTTACCGATGTGCAGTCACTCTTTGGGAGCCATGTGGACGAGACTGCATTTGAAGCGGTTGCAGATGTTGATGGCCTCGGTACCGATCCACTAGCTCTTCTTAGGGCCGAGGACGATAACCCATCCGCCTGTTCAAATGCGTGCTTATACGCAGCTATTCTTGCCTACAAACGTGCAGTGTCAGTGTCCTCTCACGAGGTGCACGCCCAGGCGGTCGCTTGGTATAACCTTGGCTGGAGCGAATATCGAGCATACAAATGCCTCGATTTAGAATCTACCGGTAAATCCAAGAAGGCATTAAAAAGGTTCCTTAAGGCTGCGATGCGATGCTTTAAACGCGCCATTGAACTCGAAGCTGGAAACTCCGAGTTTTGGAATGCTCTGGGTGTTGTAACCACAAGTCTAAGCCCGAAAGTTGCCCAACATTCGTTTGTTCGGAGCTTGCACTTGAATGATAAGAGTGCTCAGGTTTGGACTAATCTCGGGACATTGTATTTGCTCCAGAACGATATACAGCTGGCCAACGAGGCGTTCACCCGAGCTCAGTCGGCGGATCCTGATTTCTCCCACGCTTGGCTTGGGCAGGGGGTTCTTGCTCTATTACTTGGCAATTCCAATGAAGCACGCGAGCTCGTTACCCATGCGTTCGAGATTGCGAATTCTGCTTCCCCGGTGCCAAAACGCCGATATGCCATGTCGGTGTTTGACCATCTTCTTTCCGATCCGACTTCTTCCAATGACATCACACAGCTGATTCAGCCACTATTTGCTCTCCACCAGCTTCATTGCCAAGAGCCATCTGATCTAGTATACGAACGTCTTTCTGCCCTATTTGCGGAACGTGTCGGGGAACTTTCTGAAGCAGATGAAACAATGAAGCGTGTCTGTGATGGCGTTGAGGCTGAATATGAAGTCTCGGAATCCGTATCTTCTCTTTCGAGATATGCGCAGGCTAAAGCAGACCTAGCTCGCACACAGCTTGCGCTGGATAACTATGAAGAAGCCGTTGAAAGTGCTGAGACGGCACTTAGTCTATCCTCGGAAGATGAAGCAGGATTTGACCCTGAGGTGCGACGAGTGCTTCGACTTTCCGCTCACTTAGTTGGAGGACTGGCGTATTATTATCTAAACTCGATGGACCAATCTATCGATATGTTCCGCGATGCACTCCGGGAATCCGACAGTGCGCCGGAAGTCGTGTGTCTGCTTGCTCAGGTTCTCTGGGCCAAGGGCGAAACCGAAGAGCGCGGCGTAGCCTGCGAACAACTACTCGATTGCGTGACTCGAAATCCCGACAACGTCGGGGCCGCCACCGCCCTTGGGGTCATTTCGATTCTCGATTCTGACCAAGATGCAATCGAGGCAGCGGAAGCAGATTTGCAAGCTATGAGAACGCGAGATGACTTGGACATCTATGATCGTGCGAAAGTGGCCAAGCTATTAGCTGGATTCTCGGCTCTAGGCTTCACTGATAGTGATGTCCCCGGAGAAACTCGGCGAATTGGAGAAGCTACGAGATCCGTCATGCTCGCTCCAAGCCAACCTCAGGGTTGGCTGGAATTGTCAACTGCTTCGTCGGAGTTGTACCCGGCCGAAATGGCACTCCAAACGGCCCTACGAAATGCTCCCCCAAGGGGGAAGCTGGAAGCTGCTGATCTTTGTAAGTCTTACGCACAGACTGGGAGGAGAAGCGATGCCGTCCAGGCCACTATGATGGCGCCCTGGAAAGCGGATGGTTGGGATGAGCTGAATAGTTCTCTCACGCCATCAGGGGAGTAGGGAACTGAACAAAAACCGTGATAGAGGTTAGAGGGATGATTTTATGACTGATGCCTGCATGTATAAAATATATCAAATATAGAATATTGGGTATCATCTTTCTGAAATTAGTTTACATTCCGCGGGATCATCTGTGCTACAGTGACCTCATCTCCTACTGCCCTTCTCCCCCTTCTGTATCCGCCGTAACCCTCTCAAGCTGCGCCTGTAGCCTTGCCTTCCGCCCCTGCCTCCATTCCCGATGCATTGTCTCTATCTTTCCTCCTAGAACGATAGCGGTTTCCGGTTCCATTAGTATTATACCCCTCGCTACCGTAGCCCCCGTTTTTAGAACAAGTTTCGCTCCAATGGATAACTTTTCGAAACTAATCCCATCGATTTTCTTCAACTCGATCGCCACGACCTTCGTCCCAGCAGCATCTTGAAGAACGAGCCTATGTAGACTTCCCCCAGTTGTATTTGCTGTGTTTGTGGCATTACCCCCCCTCCCAGCTGCTCCCCCACCTCTACCCCCACCACGACCACCACGTCCGGCAGGAGGCTGAGTCGCCTCAGGAGTCCCAGTCCCTTGGCCCCCCACTTCATCAATATCCACCGTCCGAATAATTTGCCTGCCCCTTACTTCCTCGCCTCTCTCAACGCGCTCCAGAGCTTCGAATTGGCTCCATAAACTCGTGCTTATATCCTCAATATCTAGAACTTGAACTGGGATGCTTCCCGCAAGACGTCGTTCCTTGACCGCGGGGTCGGAGATGTCGATTGGGAGGAGGGTTGATTGCGAGGATGCCGAGATGGAGGTTGTGAAGTCAGATGCGAGGATGCGGAAGAGGGCTGTTTGTGTTACTGCTGATAGAGGTGTGGTGGCTAGGCGTTGGGTAGAGAGAAATTGGGAGAGCCATGTTGATGAGACGGGGAGCGATTTTGTGGTGAGGAGATGGTTTGTGATGTGCCTTTGGGGATCCTGGGCCATGGTTTCTAGATTTTGCCAGGGGCTCTGGAGGATATAATTTTATGTGACTGGGTTATCCTTCTTCCCGGCCCCAGTTCCTTTGTCCCGTGCTCTCTCGGCTCACATTATTGAGAATTGAAAAGATAGACAGACGTTCGATCGAACACAAAAGAAAGTTTAGCATGGCGTACGCCAAGAAATCCGGGGATATGCATAATCGGCACAGACCACAACCTTAATTTCGGGGGCTCTATTTTTGGGAAAGCGTTTGCCAAGACCCTTCTCACTCTGTCTTCTTCCACTGACTTTATCGAGGTTTGATCAGTCCAGTCCTGCCGGACAACTAATTTATCACGTTCGACAATGTCAACAATATCATCGCCGCGCTTATCGATAGCGTCTGGTCAAGCCATCACTCCAACATCCTCTCGACGGCCCTCTTTCGAAAACTCTCACAATAATAACAATTCCACTCCCGCATCACAAAATGCCTCCCCTTCCGTCACCCAAAGACGCAACCGCACCGCCCTTCGAGATTATTACAACCTAAAACCACCTACGGGCCAACCCAAACATGGGGCTACCCTAAGCGCCGGCGGTGACCGGCTAGCTGCCACGTCACCCACAACCAGCACGGAACTCGACAACCCGAACTTCGATCCATCAGAATACATCTCCCACCTCCTGGCGACCTCATCCCTCTCGACAATCCTAAAAGCAGAAAATTCTCTTGTCAGCGATATCCGTACACTTGATGGTGAGCGTAAAGCGCTCGTCTACGACAATTACTCGAAATTAATAAAAGCCGTGGAAACGATCGGGAATATGAGAGCGAGTATGGAAGATAAAGGGGCGCCCTTGACGATGACCAAGACTTTAGGTCCGGCTGTGGGATTTGTGGCTGAGACTGCTGGGAATTTGATACGGGAAGGAGAGGAGCAAAGTCGTGTTAGGAGGAAAGAGAAGGAGGCAGCATCGAAGGACAACAACTCAGCGGCGAGGGATACAGTGAAGTGGGTCTTGGACGCACCAAGAAGATTGGAGATGCTGATGGCGGACGGGAAGAGCGAGGAGGCAAGAAGCGATTGGGGGCAAGTCAAAGGCCTACTGACGAAGTGGGAAGGGGTGAAAGGAGTTGCGGAGGTGCGAGCAGCTTGTGAGGAAATAATGGGAGATGGGAATTAACTGCCACGCGATCCTCTGGGCGGGAGTTATACGCTTGTGAAGTCACTGGACTTTTCGTATTCGCCATTCCACTGTTCGGCGATACGCGGGGGAGAAAGCTAGTCGTGTCTGAATTGCCCCGCTCAGTGTAATGATTGGACTATCTCCGACCTGGGATAGTTTCCCGACCAGGACGACACCGATTAAAAAATTGGCTTGAATAGGACCAAGTTTCAATTGGGATTTCTCGACCCAGATAACTCGGGGGCCACAGATTGCTATGGTGTCGGGGCATAACCCCGGTACATTAATTGCTGCTGCAAATGGCTGGGCTAGGGAAACCGAAGAACCACTGCCCTAACGATTTGAGGATATGATAACGACACCTCTCCTCAGGGATGGATGTATGTCACGCGGGACCGGGGGGCAACGGATAGGTATATAATATTGAATCCTGCAAAGTTTGAATGATCTTAATCCGAAGTGTGTATCTAAAATCCGCATATGTGCGCCTCGAAAGTACCATCATCAGCCCTTCCGCAACATTTCACCACTGCTATACATACTAGCCGGCAAACCCCACTTATTCTTGGAGAAAACATCGAGGTAGGTGAATGCATCACACTTGTAATAGATCTGCCCCTTACTATACCCGCTCCCTGTAAGTCCCATACCCACGAGCTTAACGAGCACCTTTCTTATATCTTCCCTATCCGCAAAATCGCGTGTATACACGGCGATAAGCCTTGGGCGCTGGGGCCTAGACGATTCATCCTTCACGGCAACTTTCGCTTGAATCCCTAGATTTCCCTTCGTAGTCGCGCCTAACACCGCTTCCCAGACTTCGTCAACCCGTGGTTCTGGCACAAACAGCATCCATTTCCCCTCCGTAACACCATACTCGCGGGCACACTCGAGGATATCAACCTCGAGATTCTTGCGGTTAAAGGAGATGCTCTCCTCCCGTTGGACCTTTTTAAGGCCGTACGCCTTAATGGTTGAGGCGCGATGTTCGAATGCTTCGAGTAATGCCATTCCAGCGGTCCTGAACCCTCCTATATCTGCGGACGTCACCTTGCGACAGGCGTAAGGGTTCGAAACAAAGATCCACGGACCAACCACGGATGTACTTGTCGAGCTTGGTGGCAGACGGCGGACAAACTCCCGAACGCTCTCCTCGTCCCTCTGGTAGAATTCGGGACGTCCAGCAAACGGGTTTTCCGGTGGGGGAGCGTCTTCCATGACGACATCGGTATCTGGTTCACTCGATTGCGGTTCCATGGCGCGTTGTCTTTCTGCGATTGTAGCCAAGGAAAGGGGATGGATGTTTTGCCAGTAATATAATGTTTTGAATGTTGATACTTCATGCTCGAGCTCAGCCTTGTCTGTCTCGTCTCCTGTTGGTTATTTCCTGCCTGTCAGCTTCTGGTATCTCGTGGCATCATGTTCCATACATAAAGGAACAGAACTTGGTGAAGGGTACCGTAAAAGCTGGATTCATCGGATATGTAACCATGTAAGAGCTCATCCGTGAACGAACCACTCTCCTCTTTCTTGATTCGCATTGTGAAGGCGGTTCTCCTCTGAGAACTAGCATCGTCGGCGCAAGCTTGATTGTTGATCACATACTCATTCTACATGTAGGATAACAGTTCCGGTAGTTTAGCGACCGGTGGATAATGGAGATGAAAAGTACTGCCCATTTTATATAATAAACCTCTTTGTGGATCTTCAAGCTTCTCATCCGAGATTGCAACGCGCATCTCCGCATGTAAAGCAGCCTTTAAAGTTCAAAATTCAATGCCAGCTTGAGATCCTTGCTTCTATCATCTATATGGATTGAGAAAGCTCCTTCTGTTTGCTATGACTACTAGCTCCTGATCAAAATCTTTAATCGAAATTCAACTCTTTTACTCCACAAGTTCCGACGGGTCACCATGGCATCTTCGGCAGCCCACGCGTCGTCCTTTCGTCCGTCCATTCTTTATGGAACCTAGCCTTCGCCCTGGCAATCCCTTCAAACACACCCTCTAGTGTGCCCGTGCGCTTCACAAAGAGAGTGGTATCCTTCTTTATGATGAAAAAGCCGCGTCTAATCGGTCCTTCGTGGCTGAAGCGTGTTTGTGCCCGGTCACTGAGAATGAATTCTGGCTCATCTTCTTCGGCATACCTTGACACCGTAACATTTATAGATGGTGGGTAGCCTGAGATCCCGATATATGTCAAACGAATATGGGGGTACATTGTGCATCCAGCAAGGCGAGAGAATTCTTCCTGAACTAGAGTTGACCAAAACGTAAAGTCAGATGCCTTGATCTGTTTTGGCGACAGGGCATCAAGAGAATAATGACAGCCGGAACAACGTGACTCTGAACGTGAAAAGAGTATTCGACGCAGCTTTCTGTCACTCACATCTCATTTTGGAGCCTTTTGTGTACACGCAAGCAAGAACACCATCTTGACTTTGCGCCAGAATCTCCCGCAAGGAAATCGTTCTCCTATCTTGAGCCCGTAGAACTGTGTCAAGGATTTCTGCTGGCAGTTTCTGCCCAGGAATGACCTGGCATATATTCTGATCGAGGCGGGATGCGTTCCCTTCTGTTTCATTATCTGGGATCGTTTCTGTGTCCATAGCAGATTAGAGAGTTCAGAAAGTGTTTGGACCTGCACAAGGACACCTATTGTTAAGAACTTCTCGAAGAAAGATTGTTCCAAAGCCGTGGTTAGGATGCCCCATGCTGCAATTTTGCACTTGAACCGTTTGTTCTTGCAGTCGAGTTGGGTGCTGCCTGCCTCTGATCATGTTGTTCTCGTAAAGATTAAGGGGTTCAAGGCATCTTGGACCTGGAAAACTGGGGCCTAGGGTTAGGGCTTAGGGCTCCCGAACTGAATGACTTCTCGCCCCGCCTTGATGAATATCAATGTTCTTCGCCCCATCAAACAGTGACATGAGAAATCAGAGGCTTGGTTGCAAATGTACGAAAGAAATGGGTTCACAATATACAGTATCTCCATTTGAAGAGTGAACAGGGTTCGATCATATCAGAGTGGTGAATCGCTAGAACCCATTGTCCAGAAAGCTTCCAGCGATGGCCGCAGCAAAGCATCTTAAGTCTTTAACGACGATATTTCTGGATCAACCACCAAGCTGTCTCGAATTTTGCCCTACGGCCCCTGATTATTTTGTCGTTGGGACCTACCTTTTGACGGAGGTAGAGTCAACTTCCGGCCACCAGACGAAAACAGGGACATTGAAGCTCTTCAAGCTTGACCCCTCTTCATTTGAGCTGTAAGCATCTATGAAAATTCTCTATAGCAGTATATTTAATAGTGCCTCTACTGAATCAGATTTAGAGAGAATGTGCAATCAATCGAGCTATCTCACGCAGTCTTCGACCTGCATTTCTCCCCAAACAACGGTAGTATTTTCGGAATAGCCACTAGTGCTGGGACCTTTGAGTTATACAGCATTGATACGTCCAATGGCACTCCAGTCATAGCGCTTAAGAGCACAATCAGAGTTCACAATGATCCTGGTGTCCCAGCCCTGTACTTCGATTGGGCCCCAAAGGCATTAACAGCCCGAAGGGACTGTGAAACTTTAGCCTTCGCGGTTTCTTTCTCTGACGGCACGGTCTCTATATTCTACACCAATCCGCCAGAATATACGATAAGCGAAGATTCATTATCAAAGGTGTCCTTTTCAGGATCGCTCTCGGAAATCTGGGATGTTAAATTAACAGCTTCGTCCGATGAAGCACCCGTTCTATACTTCGGAGATGATTTTTCCACCCTCAGAACCATCGAATTCGATGCCGATGGAGAATTGACAGATGAGGAATTTCCTAATAAAATAAAAGAGTTCAGTGATAAAGGGAAACTACATGGTGCAGGAGTCACTGCCATCTTACCCTTATTTAACGAGCGTGGAGGAACAACACTCCTCACGGGGAGTTACGACGAGTACATACGCGTCTATCGCTACCAAGGTCGTGGCACCGTCCTAGCAGAAAAGTGCTTGGGTGGAGGGGTGTGGAGATTGAAGTTGCTGGACACGGAAACTGCGTCCTCGACAGGGGATATTTGCTACCTGGTCCTCGCGAGCTGCATGCACGCCGGAGCGCGCATACTGCGTATTAGGCGGAGGTTATCTGATCCTGAGGATGTGGAGGGGTTCTGGAGTATAGAAGTTCTGGCGGAGTTTTCGGAGCATGAGAGTATGAATTATGCGTCTGATATGTGGCGTGGTGGAGGTGGGCCGGAGTCGGGGATGCTCTGCGTTTCGAGCAGTTTCTATGACAAAAGACTTTGCGTTTGGAAGCTCTAATACTTCCGAGTGAAGTGGTTAGAGGCGCTCATGGGCGTGAGGGGGGACGAGAACCCCCATCCTCGAAGCTTATATATGGGAAACGCGGGGAAATTCTGCAGAAGAATAGCAAGGGATTAAAGAGAAGCAAAGGCTTTAATTTCCCACCTTCCACTCCCGCTATACTTTGTATCTAATCAGAGCATAACATAAAGAATTAAAAGCGAGAAATTACACGATAGTCTCCAACTCCCTCGCATACCCAATCGCGTTTTCAATAATCGTCCCACTGGCCATCAATATATCTTTCTCAGACCTTTGTCTGGTTGCTTGGCCGGAATCATCCTGTGCGCCGGGCGCCTGGACGGGGAAATATATCCTTCCATCTCGAAGAATCCAGCCTCTGTTCTGCGCGAATTCAACAACGGCACCTTCGGAGTCGAGGAAGAGGAGGTTCTTGGCGTTGGAGATGGGGAGGGATTGGTAAGCTTTTTCGGAGCAGTCGGCGATTTCGTTGCGGATGGTGCCGA
The DNA here is from genome assembly GCA_032988195.1 of Arachnomyces sp. PD_36. NCBI lineage: Eukaryota > Fungi > Ascomycota > Eurotiomycetes > Onygenales > Arachnomycetaceae > Arachnomyces > Arachnomyces sp. PD_36. The sequence continues at coordinate 139,343 of JANTQE010000016.1, read as the reverse complement.
CTAGGACCTGTCCATCGCGGTATCGGTGTTAGTAGACGGCATAAATTTATAAGAGCATAATGTATAGTCCGTAGTGCCTAAGCCAAATGGATGGGTATGAGGGGATAACGAACAGATGAGAACAGGCCGAAATCTTCCGTTGGCACTCGCTCTGACTTTGTTTCCCTCCACACCTTATCATAACTTCCTTCCATCAAACTCCGCTCTAGTTGAACTGGGTACTTGATATATGGGTCATCCTCAACGCTATATCCATTCAAAGACGCTTCCACTACAAGGCCTTCCAGAACTGTGTGGAAATCGGTGTTGTTGCCAACACTTAGGAGAAGAAGGAGGTATAATCCGGTGACCTTGCTCCGCTGGCTGTTATTAGGCTTGTATGAAGAGGTTGCCTGGAGGTGACGCTCGGTATCGTAGAAAGGTTGGAGTTGTTGGTAGTATCTGGTGAAGGAGGGGGCGTCACCTAGACGGATGGACGTTATGGCGCCGAGCTCGAGGACTTCACGAGCCTGAGATAGGAGTTCTGGTGGTGTGGATGAGGTAGGGATCAGGGCATTCTGTTGGAGGAGCTCTCGCTTTGCGCTGCTGAGCGAGGCGAGGGCGGCATCAAGTTGCTTTCCTTCAACTTGACTTCGGAGAGTTGAGATACTGGCGGTAAGCGTCATATTGGTAGGAGTGATGTGAAGTGTAGGGTAAGGAGGTAAGGCGAGGAGTAAGGGTAGTGGAACTTGGAGATATCGGAGCTTCTTGTCACTTTTGCTGTTGGCGAAGATTCCATGAGATCGCGATGATTTGGCGCAATATCGTTATTCCGATACAGATAGCTTGATCACGTGATATAAGTCTCTTTACCTGCCCGAAATTTTCTCGCTGTCTCTTGCTACTTGCACCTTTTACGAGCATCTAATTCGGAGGATTTTACCACAGTGCCCTCCTTCTACATATGAGGTTTCCAAGGCCTTAAAATACTATGAAGCCCTGGTGCTTGGCTCTGACGGACCCCTGAGTTTCTCCTGTGTTATCGAACAGTAGGGGGATGGTGGCCCGGGTCGAACCGAATCCCCTCAAGAAATTCCACCGTTCGGATTTACTATCTAGCGGTTATAGAAAACCTAATCAAGATTCTACAGACGAAACCTTTTGAAGAAACACTAGTCATCATGAGGTTGCGATCAGTTCTTAGAGATAGCGGACATGGCCCCGTGCAGAGGGTCGATTCCTACTACGATACCCGAAGGAGGCTGCTTATTTTGTCCCTGGTGCTATGTTTGATAACCTGGCTACTAACCTGACTCTGGGGTAGAACGCCTCCCTAATAGACTTCCAGGCGAGCGCATCTGCCACCTTGGCTCTGGGCTCCAGTCTTTTGGTTGAACTCTCACAGTACTCCGTAGATACTGGGGATCGGATATAAGAGAACTTCCATCTTGGCCCATTCAAACCCAAGCACCCCTACCCTCAGAGCGACTCCTTATTCAGCCGCGAATCGCCAACCTGTGGAGTGATGAATGGCTCCGCTAACAGTATGAGCCTAGAAAACTGCTTGCTTGCCAGTCTCTTGTCGCTTTACCAGAGATAATAATGCACCATTTATCTGCCCAACATAGTGAACACACCGGTAGGTTCTAGAAGTTTGATATGCCCCTGAATATAAATTTGGGTTGTGCAGTGCAGCCTATTTTTAGACCTGTTTCTAGATATGACATCATCACCACCTCTTTCACTTTTAACGTCTCAGAACTCTTTTCTTTGTTGATTCATTGTTGACAACCGAACAAACACCTACGGAGCACAGAGTTTGAGATAACATTTGAGAGACTTTCGGGCACATCTTCAAATGTCGCTCCTCCATCACTATTCTTCAATAGACGGTATTGATCGTGAGCGTGTCGCATCTGCTGAGGAGCCAACGAAGGCAGTCTGGAGAGAGCTCAACTATGACGCCTTCCCTTTGCCACCGGAACAAGCAAAGGACCAGCCAGTTGATGTCGCATATGAGGTCTCAACTGCTAAAAGAATCGGTAAGCTGTCTCTTTATCTTTCTAGGTATAATCTTGTAGTCTCTGCAAAACAGCTCCACTAACCCCGAATAGCCCAGGTGACAGTAACTATCCTAGCTTGCTGCTTTGCTTCAGGCATCGTCTTCAGCTTTGCAGCTCTGAAGCCAGTCCTGATATCTGAAGGTGTATTTCGAGATTTATGCCGGGATGAATCACAACTGAATGACGGGAACAAGAGTGCTTGCCTTGAGCAAGAGCTGAGGTACGTTACCACCCCCCTCGCTACCCGAGTTCCTGCCTTTTTAATAAGTTGGTCGAGGTCTCATGATGATCATGTAGGTTAAATCTCTTCTTTACCATCGCCTCTGTCACAACAAACGTCTCTGCCTTGCCTGTGGGGACTATCCTTGACCGCTATGGACCCCGTGTTTGTGGTATAGCCGGCTCCGTATTTCTAGCTGCTGGCAGTCTCGTCCTATCCCGGTCATTTGCATCATCCTGGTTCAACGCTTATGAGGTTGGGAATTTCCTCTTGGCTCTGGGCGGTACATTCATCTTTATTCCGTCCTTCCAGATTGCGAATGCCTTCCCTAGGCATGCTGGAACTATCGTGGCACTGGTAACTGGGGCGTTTGACGCGTCGGCAGCCATATTCCTGTTCTACGAAATAGCCTATGACGCTACCGACCATGCATTTACTCCGGACATGTTTTTCCTGGTCTACCTGATTGTGCCCCTAGTTCTACTTGTGGCCCAATTGACCTTGATGCCAGCGAATAGCTACCAGTCCATGCCGCAACTGGAAGAAAGCATTGAAAATGCCCAGGACCCTGATCAAGATGTCCATGACTCTGACGACGAGATTGACACAACTGCAGAGCTTGTCCGCGTGCGTAGCAACCGTGCTGACCTTCGACATGACGAAATGCGTAAGCTGGACGAACTTGTTGGCGTTCACAACGAAAGACGAGAGAGGGCAGAGAAAGAAGAAGAACGGCATATCACATCCCAGGTTTGGGGCGTCCTCCACAGCCAGCCCGCATACAAGCAAATGAGGTCGGCTTGGTTTATCCTGATCACACTCCTTACTATCCTGCAGATGCAGCGCATGAATTACTTCATTGCCACTATCCGCAGACAATACGAATACCTGCTCGACTCCGAAACTCAGGCAGGTAATATCAACGATTTCTTCAACGTCGCGCTTCCCGTCGGCGGCATTGTTGCAACACCATTTATTGGGCTACTTCTCGATAATGTCAGCGTACCCTTGATCCTCACGGCTATTGTGGCTCTCATCACTCTCGTGGGAATCCTCAATTGTTTACCGTTTGTCTGGGCCGGTTATGTGACAGTCGTTCTCTTTGTTCTTCTTCGGCCGCTCTATTACTCGACCATGTCGTAAGCATCACTCTTCCCGTCCAATTCTTAGTCGCAGTAAACTAACTCTCAACGCTTTCTAGCGATTATGCAACCAAAGTATTCGGATTCGCGACCTTTGGCCGAGTATACGGGGCCATAATTTGTATATCTGGAATGGTCAACTTCTCGCAGTACGGCCTCGACCAGCTCACTCACGGACCTTTCAATAACAACCCAACTCCAATAAACGCAAGTATGACCGTGGCTGGATTCGTCGTCGGGCTCGCGCTTGTGGTGTTCGTGGGTCTGAAGAGCAGGGTTGTCAGACGGACACAGTTAGAGGAAGATGCTGAAGACGAACGGGAAAGGTTGATTCCTGAAGAAGCCCGGGTTGGGGGTCGGGACGAAGAGGTTTGAAGATAGAGAATTAAAGGTGAGGCTTTTGAATGCAGATTCCTCTTCCCCTGTCGGGGATTAATAAATGTTAATGAATAATAATCAATGAAGTAACGTTCTTCTTTCCCTCAACTTACCCTACGTTTGGAAGTGTGAGGTAACAATTTCGGATTGCAGCTACATCATTTGGGGCTCCTCCTTGTGGAATACAGCACAGCCCCATGGATGAGCATCCCTCTGAGGTCGAATTGCCCCTTGAACAGGGTGTTGTTGATCCGTTATTCTTGAATCTCGCTACAATGAAATAGGGGTTTTAACGTTTGCTCATTTAAACACCATAGGATTGTAAGAGGGTTTACACTGCACGTTTTATACTGGCAGTGATTCAAGTTCAAATTCATCAATGAAAATGTCGAGATATGTACGTACAAACAGTCGTATATGCAAAACAACCAGAGACAATATGCACACGACCCCCCGCTCATCACATCATTTCCTTCTATAAATGCAGTGGGTAAGGTCTAAACGAGAGTAAAATTTGAGAACCAAAAATTGTATATACAGACATATATATAGATATAGATATATGTACCTCCATGGTAAACTAACTAGTTAGCGTACCTCTTACTGGCTGGGGCCACCGATGGTGACGGTAAGGAGCTTAGGGTCAGCAGCAGCAACGACACCAGCAGCGTTCTTTCCCTCGGGGTTAACATCGTCGTAGGCGAATGCGTATCCCTTTCCATCAATCTCGTGCTCGTGCACGATACGGCTGTAGTGGTTGGTTGGGTCCTCGGTGTAGTAAGTCTCCTCACTGGGGCCGGGCTGGATTTCACCACCCTCAACGAGGAAGGTGGTGCGGACGAAAGCGGCACAGAGGCGGGGGACGATGGCCTTGTGGACGTCGTTGTCTCCCTCGAGGATACCGAAGGGGCCGGAGTTGCATCCGAAGATGTCCTCGGCGTTGGGCTTCTCGTAGCCGCGGTTGTCGCCGTCACAGGTGAGGGCGGTGCCGTTGCCGGCGGTACATTCGACCATACCGGCATCGGCTTGGGTGTCGATGGTGAGGGGGGTGGAGCCGAAGTTGCTCCAGACTTCGTCGACGTAGCTGGTGAAGTAGTCACTAAAGGCTTCTGGATCGCGGCCCAAGTAGTCTGTTGGTGCGAGGGCACGGATGGGGGATCCATCGTCACCAGTGACACAGAGTTCGCCCCATGGTTGGCCGTCTGAGGAACCCTGGGCGGCCAAGTCGTCGCAGATGAGGCTGACGGCATCGGATGGGAGACCAGCGACGTTTTGGACGTCACCGGACTCGGTCTCAAGCTTCATACCGAGAATGAGACCGACGAAGTCGACGTAGGAGATGTTGGCGTAGAGTCCGCCCTCTGCGATGTTGGTGAGCTCGACGAAGCCCCAGTTGAGGCCGTTGCTGGCGTCCTCCTCGTTGGCGGCGGAAGGCTGGACGAGGGATACACCACCACCCTCGGTCTGGACAGTGAAGAAAGCAAGCTCGCCCTCGGCGAACCAAACACGGCCTGAGGAGACGTAGCTGGGGAGGGTAAGGTTTGTAACGCTGCCCTGAGCGCCGAGGGGAATGGCGATGTCGGCAGTAACTGGCTCTGGTTCCGCGCCGCCAGCGGTTGGGTAGAACCAACTACCGTCTGCTTGAAGCATGACAACGGAGTTATCCGAGTCAAGACCGGTGACATAGGCGTTGACGGCGCCGCCGGCCAAGTTGTTGACCAATTCTAGGGGAAGCTGAGCACTCTGGCCGCCGACGGCAGGGCCGCCCGTGTGCTTGGTTCCATTGAGAGTGTTGTCGCTAGAGATCAAGAGGTTCGAAACATCGTAGTCTTGGATAGAGCGAGGAGTGGGAGCAGCCAAGGTGCTTCCGAAAAGGAGCGCGCCGCTAACGGCCGCCAAAGAAGAGAGAGAAAAACGCATTGCGGATAATGAATGAACGAGGAGACTATTTGCCGCCTGGTATAAGGAATGTAAGCTCTTCGAAAAGGCAGGGTATCACAAGAAAAGGAATGAGGATATCCCAGGGGCAACAGTAGCAAAGGAATGACTGTGTCCACTCAAAACAAAACAAGGGGGGGAGAAGGGAAAAGGGAGGCCGACTTGGGTCTTCTGAAGCTGTAGAGGATGAGAGGAGGCGCACACTCTCAGGTCTATATATACAGCTTTCAATCTTTTGTGGGGATACCTCCCTCTTGGAGATCACGCATCGTCTCTTCCGAATGCCCATGTCATCCCGGAGCGCCCCAAGATGTCGCAGTTGCATTTTGAGTTGATAGAGCGATCATCTGCTCCTGGAGGAAGTCTCGAGGAGGCTCACCCGCGAGCGTTGATGACCGTCAACCATCAACCCTGACCGAACTCAGACGACGATTTGAGGCTGTGAAGAGCCCCATGTCGCGGGTACCTGGATGTTGGCCCATTCGGTGTGATAGGTGCCGAAAACTAGGGAAGAAGTTTTCTGGAATTGGAGTTCAATCCCGGTAGCAATGACCGATATTCATCGAAGCATGCCGAATCTGGCGGCGATGAGGTTACTTCGCGGTTCTTCTGACAGAGAGGGGTGCAGACAGATGCAGACAGACGCGGGGAGAGAGAATGAAAGGCAGGGGGGTGAAAGACGCATCTCGACCAAGGGCTTCCTTTTCGGGACTTGATATCGCCCCAGGGTCGCAGCCGGAAGGGCGGGCTCCCAAACGGCCCCCAAAACGGGAGTAGTCAAAAGTATGAAAGTGAGAGAGATCGCGCACATGCGAGCCTATTCAGATAAGGTCTGTCAGGGATCAGGAAGCAACCATCCTTAAAGGGAGGTCATTCCCAGGTGCACTGCCTCACTGAGCATGAGGTCGAGGATGTTGAACTGATGATCGATGCAAGCGATGCTCAGGGACCAGGTGCCCAGAATATGCACGAAGACCTCCTTGTGATGTGGGGAAAGCATAAAATATATGAAAAAAGTGAAATTATAGATGAACCCAGAAGAACTCTCTGTTCTCTGATGAATCGATTGGCCATGAGAAAGGAAACACGATCGCTCTAAATGAAGATTCGCAGGTTGATACCACCCACCCCTGGCTGGTGGGAGACAGACTTTGCTGTCCTTCGGTAAAGATGTCAAGATGATGGTTAATTTAGCCTTGGGGGGGCTTCTTTTCGGTTTCGAGAGCAGTGACCATCATCCTCTCTATTCGGACGTGAATCCCAGCTAGTTCTCTCCAAAAGAGGTTCTAGTGTGAAGAAACATCCTCGAAGACCATCAGCTGGCTCCATCAACCCTCCTCATCATTCTCTTATCCTTCCCAATGAAGATGGATGAAACAACCATGTCCTCCACCACGCACGGAGACTCCGACGGTCCCCTGATAAGCGCTTCTAGTTCCCGGCGCTACCGGCGGTTCTGACCACTCAACGTGCCCTATCTCCAGGTGGTCGTTCACAAAGCCTCAGGGATCGGTCATGTACCTACATTAGCGGTTAATATGCCAAAACGTTATTCTGAGGTTCGAATCGATCCTTTTGACACTTCTTTCCCCTCTTTGATGTGGGGATTCCATCTCGCGTTGGACGTTGAAATAATGGGGTCTCTTGAAGTCGGACAGTTTCATGTCAAAAATAGCCAGTCTACGGCCACAGTTCGGAATGACCATCTTCTAGAATCTTGATCGAGTCATGCGCATCTGTTTCCTCGAGTTGAAACGAAGCCTGACGTGAGTCGCTCACGAGCCACGACTCCGGTGACCAAACGGGTTGTTCTTGAGGTCACGATGCACCGCAAAACGTTCTTCACCAGTTCATGCATATATTAATGTTCCTCTATCCCATGTGATGTGAGGTCTTTTTTGGGGACTTTTTCGGGATGGATACTACGTCGATCGGGCGGAGATGCCGTTTTATCTCTTCATCAGAGCGAGGCGCCGACGACCCTTTCCTTGGCGATGCCGTCCCGAACACGGCGACATGGAAGAAGATGTCGTCCCGACTCCGGTGTTATTATGTCGTGCAACACCTCCTCTTTCCCTTTCCCCGTCCTTTGTTTTCTCCTCACGTTTTACGAGCCCGATTGTCGGTCTCAAGGTCTCTCGCTCTTGAAACATTTTGGCCCCAAATATCTCAAACGTGACACAACAATTCCGCGAAGCGAAGGACGCGAAACACGAGCTCACTTCTCAACCTCCTTGCCGAAAAAACTGCGGCAAACCTCGAAACGCTCGTTCCGGGTCCAATTTTATTGGTTCTCACGGATCCTTCGATCTTCAACAGATGAATCCTCGAGACTCAGATGGGGTGGACATGGTGCTTGAGCCCGCCTCCACTGCGTTGATTCACAAAGCCCACGTTCTTGGTCCTGCATCAAGAAGAGATCTTTTGTCCGGTGTCCATTCTCATATTTTTCAAAAGAGTGACGTGCTTCAGAAGACCAATACCACAAGGCACCAGCTTATGACTGCTGTATTCACTTAGAATATCAGCAAGACTATGTGAATGACGAGCGAGTCCGGGTCTGGGGTGGCCGGGATTAACTGGGCTAGCTTGATTATGCCGAATGCACCCCTTGATAGTAAGAAGCAGGCTCGTCTTGGTCATGAATTTGGCCTCCCTGCCGTCGGATATCGCACTGAGACGGAGAGAATCATGATAAACTTTATATACTGAGCTGATACTCAATTCTTTTCATCGTTCACCAAAGAACATGCTAACTCATGAATTCACTGGCGCCACCGTTATCTTCCATAAGTATGTATATCCTCCCAAACAGCACGCTCTTCACCCCATCACACCAATAACCGATAACATAACATAGTATTGGATCAAGGGAATCTACTCAAATACCACGGCCATGTGCTTATCTGACTGACCCGCCGACATAGCATCAGTCACCTTCGACCATACCTCCAGCTGGGGGACAATACCGTGCCTACCAACGAAATCAACTTCATATGCGTCGGGGATCTCATGCTGTCGGCCTTCACCCAATAACGACCCGTTACCAACTTCATCACGGAGAAAGGCAACCGCTCGGATGGAATACAGATGGCCATTAGTAAATCACCTGGTCGAAGCATTCTCAATGCACGTGTATATGCAGCCATCACCTGCTTAAACAGTGCGTTGGCGCTTGGAAACCCATCAACCGAACAATCAGTATTCTTCTCTGATTGTGGAACGGCGAAACACCGACCAAATTGGGTCGATTAAGGGCCCCAAGCAAACCGTTTCGCCCGAATCACTTACATACGCCCATTTTCTCTAGATAGAGTTGACGAGCAGTCTTAGTGCTACCAGGCTACGTATCTCCAAAGACTTTTAAGGCAAATAGTTATTAATCAACATACAAGTTTGTTTTAGCTCATAAACATAGTGCAGGGTACAGCTCTTCTGCAACTCGGTATTTCCAGCGAACGTCCGAAGTTAGACTCGCGATGAAGTATTCCACCCAGAATACGCTTCAAAGGCCCTAGGCGGTAGACGAGCGCGGTGGACGTTGTTCTGACTCTTGAAGATAGGATCGGATGAACAGGTCCGGGTCAGACGGCACGGGGCCATCAAGGTTCTTGCTGACGGAGGCATTAAGATGAGCGACAATGTGGCCGGTGATTTCTATCTCCTTTTGGAATGGTGGCGTCGTGAAAGAGATAATATCAGAATGTCGTCCACTACCAAGCGCATCATAGCTCTTTTTCAGGAGGTTGGCATTCGCAGGTTCCTCGAAAAGATCTCTCCGTCATACTGGAGGAACAATTTCGTGTATTCTGTCCTGGAGATCGGCCATTCCTGCCCAGAGATATTTGATCTCAGATCCAGCACGTCTCCGAACCACAACCACCTCCCAACAAACCAATCCCGCCGAATCCAAAACCCCTATAATCATAGGTTCTCAGTCCTATTAATTTGTTTCTTTCTGAATCATTGATAATAACGTGTATATACATACATACCTCTTTCGATGCCCCTACCAAGACACCTCTAACCCCCCATTAAGCCATTAATAATCAATAATAATTGATCAGAAAGCTCGTCAAGAGATAGAACTCATTCGGGATTCAATACCTTATTTCGGCCCTCACTTTGCACTATTAACAATCTTTTCTACACACATCATTCGGGTGTTCGGTGGAGATGTTTACCTAGGGGCCTCCTTTTACTCCCTGGAAAATTGGTCCCGAGCTACACAGAACTCTCTGGAAAGATCTCCCATCGGATCTCTGGTGGCATAGGCTTGATGGCGCCGCATACACACTGGAAAAGGGCGTGCGAGCATGCGTTCTGTACGTTTAGTGCCCGCTTGCCTGATATTCGAGCCATCTGGCATGAGAACCTTGCAAGCACGTATCAAGGTGCCACTGGCTCCAAGCTGGGGTCAGCTGAGCTAGACTCAAGAGGAACTTCACAAGGATATTCTCCACTCTCATTTAGCTGTCCGGTGCCGGTGCCGGTGCCGGTGTCCGTCCCCCCAGAACCGGTTGATGTCAGCACATCAGAAAACCAGTGAAACAGGCGCCGAATAGTTATCAGGCTTCCGGCCGTGATACCCAAGTTAACCTCAACGTTTGACCATATCGTGATTTCGGCCGTATTGTCTTGATCGTGGATTAGCGTTTCAAAATATTGTAGCGATTACTGGAAGGAGATGCCAAAGAAAAGGGGCAACATACATAGAAACTCGGGGTCTCTATAGTGGTGAATGAACGGAAGGCGAATAATAACACCAATACAGGCGCTAATTGGGAACGGATATCTTGATATCAGCAGAGGCCCTAATTAGCCAGGGGACATCAACGAATTGCTTACACGCCGCCTAGGGCCAGAACACAAGCAACCGCAGTCTTCGTTCTCCGGTCGAGCCGCATTCTCTGGATAAGAAAGATTGGCAAAGTCGCGAGTGTAACGTCGCAAACAACGGCGCCAGCACTCAAAGCATAGCCAAAATTAATGGCTATAGTAGGGTTTATGCAGCTGCCATTTCCAACCCTTTCCCAGTAAAACGAGACCGGTGAACACTGCAGGAGAAATGTAAACCATAATGGAATGCCGATAGCTGAGGTCACGAGAATGACAAGCCAAAGGATAATCCGATAAACTCGGGGCCACGGTATACGAAGGATGGTCAGCGCGACGGATATCCTGACGCACATAGCAGCCAAGATGTAGAAAAGTGGCCAAAGAAACCACCACTGGAGGCGCTTGTGAGCGTTCTATAGTCCCGCTAGTAAGTGGAGTTAACATGAGGCCATTACCATTAACGCGATTTTTGTTTCATCTGGGTTAAGCTCCGAAAATCTGCTCCCAGTCCCCTTTACAGCTCCAGTAATCGTGCATGTTGCGAGGCCAATATTCAATAACTAGATGGAAAAATGGTCAGCGGTCCGACGTTCATGAACCTACAGCTCTGCTGCTGCTGCTGCGAACCATGGCAAAGATCATAAAGGCGTCATCCCATCCATGAGTCCCCGATAGCTTGAACCGGACAAAACATCGTAAGCTGAAGGATGTGACGGAGAGTCCAAAGAGGACAGCAGTCACAACCAGAATAGCATCTCCATGGCCTTGTAACGTTCCCATCCGAGTGTGGAGGCAAGCAACCAACTAATCGCAGTATGGTGAAGAGGACTATCTGTGAGGTATCTTCGCCGTTGGTATTTGGTGTGCTCTATCAACTTCGGGATCCAGTCAATAGAATCAGTGTGAACGCGGAGGTGCAGCTTCAGTATGATTCATCCAAACCTTTTTTCCTCTGACTTAACAAACTTCGGCTTCACCGAAATATGGATATAGTGTTCACTGGTACGAACCAAGCAGGAAAGGAATCGTCTCATTTAATAGCTAAACGGATCGTTCCACTTAACGAAGAGGATGTGCTAAAACAAAAGGGCGCTCCCAGGTAGCTCAGAACCTTCCCCGCCACTTTCCAAGCGCCGTATAAAAATGATTTCCAGCAATAAACCATCACATACGACCATAGGGTGTGGAATACAGGGCTTCCCGTCCGCTCAGCCGTACTTAAGCCACACGCCGGCCGGTTAGTAGTTGGGTGGGTGACCACCAGCGAATACCGTCTGTTGTATGTTTTTTTTTCACTCATTTTTTTTTTTTGCGCTTTCTCCTAATTCGTTTAGCATGACAATCTCGCTGCTTTTTCGAAGTCTGCGGGGCTGTTCTCACATATCAAAACGACACCAGGAAGCCCACGTATGCGAAGGAAGCATAGAATACTGCCCTCGAAGATGAACAAAGTTGAAGCCGTTTCTTTTACGCCTTCTAACTTCAGTGAGGTGCTGAGTGTCGGGAATCATCAATCCATTTGACAAGCCCGTTCAACTCTTCGTGCGTAAATGACGCCCTTCCATGCATTGAGAAAGTGGCTAACATGCCCGGGGCGGGAGAGAGGTTTGAAGAGGGAGTGTTGACGGTGGCTGCAGCGGCAGCGTTGACAGCGAAGGTAACGAAATCTGTCCCGACTTGGGCCGCATGTGAGGGTTTCTTCAAGGGAGAGTTTTGTTGGATAGAGATCACGATGTCGGCGATTTCGACTCTTTTGTACCCTTGTTGGGCACGAGCGCGAACCTCCACGAGGATCTTGGAAGTTAGGATGTTGGTGACCCCGGCACCAAAAGCGATCGGGTCGCGAACATCTCCCGAACTAATGAGCTTAACTAGGTGATTGCTCGGCTTGGTGTCCCTAGTTGGCAGAAACCCATAACAGCAGTCGAAGATCATCAGGAAGTCTATGGGTTGGTCGAGAGGTAACGCCCTGAAATGAACTCCACCCAGACGGCTCCGCTGACTCAACACCCAAAACCGGTTGTGGCCCCGCAGAGAAAGGACGTACCCGATCCATGCCTACCGTCAGGCTATGAGAGTCGAACGGGTTTTCTACCCTTGTGCCTAATCCCGGCACTAGGTTTTTGTTTACCCTTGGGCATTCTTCCTGGCTACCACTCATGAACCGAAAGCGCCGGACTGAATTCGATCACATAGCGGTCGGTCACCTTGGAAGTCAATAATTCGAGCAGGAAGGTAGAGTTGCAAGTTGTCGGTAATATGGTAGTGGCATCGGAAATCCAGGTACATAACGGGTGCCTCGACAGAGTCGCCGATATGGAAGCAGCGGTAAGGCCGAACGTCGCGCTTCTGATATTTTCCCGCCATAGTCGCCACAGCCGCCGCGTGCCCTTTCCCAGTTGTATCAACTGCTCTTCCGAAATAAAAAGGCTACCGCTATCTTTCTCATCCCCGTTACCATCGTCCCGAGCCTCTGTAACACTGGTTGGCTCCGGTAAACCGTCCCAGTAGATATAATCTATCTCATCGCCGTCCACTACAGTGACTCTCGAATCATACCAAAATCCGTCGTCCTCGATCTGCCACATGGAATGAGTACCTATTGCAATGGTGTACCACACGGTAAAATAGTACATACCTGGACCTTTTCGCCAACTTTCGGTGGGTTAACGAATACCTTCGACGGTGCCAGAAGCGTACCGTCAAACTCCGATACGGTAGAGATTGAGGAGTTGTCGTCGTCGCGTAACATCATATCGAAGGAATTCTTGAGAAGCCTCGTGGGAAACACGATAGAAGTTGAACCCACGCGCGCCAAAATAAAGTACCGACCCCCTTAACATGCCTTGAACTTAGTGATGTGAAGGTTGCAGCTCCAGGAATGATCACCTGATTCTAGCTCATGCCGGATAGACAATGCAGCGCCAATAGAAATGCTCCCGATCGGACGAACTTGCTTCGAGAGGCTATTGGGCTCGATTTGACCGGTCTGAAGGTAGCGAACGTGGACGTGAAGGTGAACGTTTTGAGTAATATCGTTGAAGTACCTAAGCAAAGAGACCATCGCTACCGGATTCCATGACCTCTCGCTCGGGTACGATCCCAAGTCCATGGAATGTTGGAACAGCCACGATTTGAGCGGAGATCCAGCCGACGTGATCGGAAGGGGACTCAATTGCCGGCGGCAAGGGAAGATCCCCGGATGCGGTTTCACATTCAACAAGTTTACAAGTGCCTAGCAAAATGTTTGAACCTGGTCGGATGAGGTGGTCTGTGCTTTTTGATTCATTCCTCTTCCTTGTGCATAGACCATCTCATAGGAGCGGGTTCAAACATTTTGCCAGGCACTGTACCATATCCGGCGCTTTCGAAGACCAATCTTCCCAGCGTCTCGGATAAGGAGGAGTCGCGAAGAAAATTGAAATAGTCCTGAGGCTGAACGCAACCCTTGTGCAGCGGATCGAGAACAGACCGAAGAGTCGGAACCCAGATAGGCTGGATGGTGGAAAGACGACGCGTGCCGCTTTGATCGATGCAATACCGAGCCCCTTGCTTGTGAACGAGGTCGATGTTTCCGGTTCCAAAAATCCCAGTCGTTATCTTTTGAGGATAAAAGACGTTTCTTCCTTGTGAGCGGGGTTTGTGGTTTCCTTGAACGACAAGTTCAAATACCCCACATCGAAAAACTAAGGCCTGACCTGTTACCTGTTACTTCTTCACTCTCACTCTCTCTGATCTGATTCCATGGAAGGCTGGCTGAAAGAATCGGGGGCGGTAGGGCTGGACGCCCTGGAGCTTGCCAATTTCCCGGTCATTGGGCGCGGTGTCAGAACACAGCGGCGCTTCAAGGAAGGAGAAAGGATTCTCACCATTCCATCGAACGTCCTCTGGACGGTCGAACACGCATACGCCGATTCCCTTCTTGGGCCAGCCCTTCGCTCTGCGCAACCACCCTTGTCTATTGAAGACACCTTGGCTACGTATATTCTCTTTGTCCGATCGCGCGAGTCAGGATACGATGGCCTACGGAGCCATTTGGCGGCGCTCCCTGAGAGCTACTTTTCAAGTATCTTTTTTACGGAGAATGAGTTGGAAGTTTGCGCTGGAACTTCACTGTACGCCCTCACGAAGCGGTTGGAGCAATGCATCGAGGACGATTACAGGGAGTTGGTCGTGCGACTGCTTGTCCAGTATCGAGATCTTTTTCCGCTCGACAAATTCACCATCGAAGATGTAGGTTTTATACGCGTGTCTGATGGATGCTGCTAATCGACCGCTCTTGCTTCTTTTCCGTCCTTTTTAGTACAAATGGGCCCTTTGCACCGTGTGGAGTCGCGCGATGGATTTTGCACTGCCCGATGGGAAATCGATTCGACTTATGGCACCCTTCGCGGATATGTTAAACCACTCATCCGAGGTTAGGCAGTGTCACGCCTACGACCCCTCATTTAAAAGCCTCTCTGTCCTTGCGGGGAAAGACTACGAAGTCGGAGATCAGGTATGTTTGCCTTGCTTCCTGCTGATACCAATTTGCGCCCTTATCTGGGAGTATTATTTCAGGTGTTTATCCATTACGGGTCTGTTCCAAATAATCGCCTTTTACGTCTCTATGGCTTCGTCATACCCGGCAATCCTAACGACTGCTATGATCTCGTTCTTGAAACGCACCCGATGGCGCCATTTTTTAAGCAAAAGTGTAAGCTCTGGGTGTCGGCTGGACTAGATTCGACCTCCACTATCTCCCTCACTCACGCCGATCCGCTACCAAAAAATGTTCTCCAATATCTCCGTATTCAACGATCGCATGAATCGGATCTCACTTCCATAGTGCTTCAGCGAGTTGATCCTAATACGAGAAAATCAGCAATTCGAACGAAGTGGAAGTTCTGCAGTCTTTGATAGAATCGTTCTGCGGTCTTCTGGATAGTTTCGGAACTAAATTGGAAAAGCTAGAAGAGCAACTCGCGGAGGGCGTCTATCCTTCGGGAGGGAATGCATGGGCGGCGGCGCACGTTAGCTTGGGCGAACAGCGGGTGTTGAGATTGGCGAGAAAGAAAGCGGAGGATATGTTAGCGGCGGTGAAGAGTGGAAGTGGAAATGAGAAGGGTTCGTCATCGGCGCCGGGGCGATGCGCGAATTGCGAAAAGGTCTCTGTGCGGTTGATGGCGTGTGGGAGGTGCAAAGCAGTTATGTATTGCGGACGGGCATGTCAGGTCGCTCATTACAAAGAGCACAAGGCAGAATGTCAACGTACAGCTTCTCAGAATGGCTCTCAGACGAAATAAAACGTTGAGAGCGTTTGCAACCTTTACCGTCAATTTATTCAAGATTACAATCACATATCTATGTAAGACTTTGCATCATCTTACACAAAGAATCGAAGCACGCGAGCAATCAACTGCAGAGATCAGTGCTAGTGACTGATGTTTACAGATGTACGGATGACGCCACGCCAGTGTCCCCCTGAAAGATACTAGATAAACTAAGCTTTTTACGTTGCATTAGAAATGAAATAAAAACACATTCTTGTGAGAATGCAAGCTTGAATTGATTTTGAATATCCTCAGTCGAACCATTCTGTATCACCTTGCTTTCACAATAACGCGGGCACCAACTTCTTATTGAGTGTGGAGATAGAGCCTCTCTATCATATTGAACGCACAAGGCCAGGTCTCTCCATCGCATTTTTTGTTCTGACCATGGTCATTAGAATCTTAATTGGGTATCTGTACAAATCTCACTTGGAGATCATGAGAATGATAATACTTTTGGTCGGGGGTGAGCTATACCGCCATCCCTGAACTGATATTGATGGAACCTCGGAGCCTCAGCCACTGGGCCAAATAGGACTGATGAATCATTATGACTTAGGGCTCATAAGGGCTGATATAGGTGCATGTTTCAAGAGATGTTAATAGAAGTCGGATGGGAACGTCCATCATGTTTACTTGCCCCCTCCCCTCCCTCCATGTCCTGGCACCAGACCCAGACTGTCTACTTCACTCAGTCTTCCCGGGCGGCCTGGTCCTTCATACGAATGGGTCACTTCTTCCCTGCCGTCCTCGTCCGTCTTGCCATCTATATACGCTATGTGGAAGGAGTTCAGCTCTTTCCTCCCTGTAGGCTTTTCTGTTCTTTCCATCCGCCAACCGTTGTTGTGACAGCCGCTTTGAAACAAAGATCTCCGGATATTTCCTGACCCAAGGATCCACACGAGTTTCATGGACTAGAGTCGGCCCCCAGCTAACGTTCATACGTTACCAGGTAATAACAGACACATAGGTGCTCCGAAGATAGTCTATTACTATATGTTCTTCTATCATTAAGGCGGGCGCCGATGAAACAAGGAAACTCGCTTACTGGGTCCTCGAATATGACCATATCCGAGTCACCTTCCGAAATATCAAGCTCTCCACATTCTTGGATATTGCGCCGCCCTTGCAATAATTTTCATTTCTCACGTTCTTCAGATATGATACTCAGTTCCCCGCTCAACGTCATATGGAGACCACAATGGGGGGGCAAGCAAGCCGCTCGGTAAGAGAGAGATGCAGTCAGTGGAGTTTCTGTTCTTTATATTTTACAGGGTCGGTGTCAACTGAAAGCCAGTAAATTTATTCGGGTAAGAGCCTAGACACAACAACGGGTATTCCAAAGGTCACATATCCAACCAAAGATAAGACTCGGCAACAGCACTCAAGACACGGCCCGTCAAACCATCCACACTCCAGGTAGTTCTCCCTCCAGCGTTGGCTTCTAGCACATCAAGTAAAAGATAACGTAAAAACAGTAACGACTGATCTCGGTGTATAGTATACAGAGACTCATTTATGCTGCTATTGAAAGGGCACGGATTTCTGGGTGTTGCGGGACACGCTCAAGTTCTTCGATACTAATAGCAAACTTGTGGGGGATAGTCCGGGCAGCTGCAAGGAAATGTCGGGCATTTGGGCCTACATTAGCTGGTAGAGGTTGGCCTGCTCCCATAGATATCCGCGCTTCTGCTGAGACGGGGTTGCCTATCGTTTTAAACGGCGTGTGAACATCTAGATTTTTGTTAGCAAAGAAACCGCCTGCAAATGAGAGGGAAGGCGTACCATAGGAAGTAACAGAATCTATGGTGTCATCGGCGATTTTTCTCGATTGTAGATCGGGCCCGAGGATATGCGGAATGCCGGGCTATGTAAATGAGTTAAGGCAGGTTCAAGGGTGATAAGGTATTGTGACGAACCTGAACATCCCCTAGAGTAGAATTTCGGTAAAATTCAACACAACCCCCGAACAATGCTGACTCAAATGCGCGGCCTGACTCGCCACCGCTCTGCTGACCCCCGTATCCTGGTGCAGTGATATTTGGAGGAGTTATTGGGCGTCCCTGAGTGATAAACGTAACAAAAAGATGACCTCCAATTTCATGAGCAATAGCTACTGCAAACATAAATTGGAAGATCTGAAACCATTTTCGGCGACTAGGGATGCCATGGTTCTCGCCAGACTCCACCATATGAGTTACTCGCTAAATATAGATTTCATGTTAGTCCAGGGGATCTTTTCTCGCGGGTAGATGTTGGCATCCTACAGGGCCGTTCAGCCATATCCCCTGAGTCTCGGGCCGGAACGGTGGAGTGAATTCACCGCGTGCGTGGTATGCGACCGTGTCGGGATTCGTGAGCGTCTGGTCAATCACGACAACAGGAAATCCGACTTTAAGGTGATCAAGGAACTGGCTGACACTTTGTCTTGCCTGGGCCTGGGGGTTCCCCTTGTAGATGGGAGTTTCAAGGTTTTCGTTCATCCGAAGAGCAATATCCAACATAGCCACTTTGGCACGGTTTGACGATACTATTGCCATGGCCATTTTGATGGCCGAAGCGACATACGTATATTCGCTGGTGTTGGGCTGCACCGGAGGGACGGAGCTATTGGGGGCCGTCTTTTTGACGACGGTGTACTTGACGATGTCCGACATTTTTAGGGATGGGAGCAATTGAAAGCAGCTTTGAAGGGAGGTATTGGTAGAGGGTAAATGTAATATCAGTTTTTTAGAGAGGCGTTCACGTCGAAAAATAGACCTGAGAAGAAAGAGCATAATGGAGAAAATGAAGGGCTTTTAAGCCCCTCAAGAATTTGGAAACCGAACCCATTATTGATGCATAATAACACGGAACAATGGGAAACCCATTCTGTTCCTTGTCATTCTTATTCAAAATGAATGAGTGAATGAATGAATGAATAAGAATAGCACTTCTTGTGTGCGAGTTAAGCGCCATCCACCTTCGAAACACTCATCATGTAAGGGGTTGAGGATCGGGCGTCAAAGGTGATCAAGTTTCTATTGATAGGCCACGGTCACGTGTGATCCATGCAGGGAGCATCCGCAGATATCCTATCATTTGTCATCTTCAAGCGCTTGCTCATCGCTGGACGTGATGCCTGCTGCGATACCAGACAATTTACGTTTCAAGTTTGACTCAAGCAGCGTTATTAGCTAGCCCGTGTACTCATTTATGGGCTACCGTTTATTGCTATATTAGTAGTATTCGTGTCAGAACCATTTAATTCCAGGCGTCCCAAATCAGATGTATTAACAACTTTCCGTTAGCCTGCTGTAGACTCGATGTCGAGCACTGTTATCATCGCAGATTTAGGCCCCGAGAAAGCTGGGGCCTTCGTTAAAGTCTTCACGGCGGTTTTAAACTCCCCTGTTGCTACAAGGACTTTCGCCCAGATCATCGATGGATTACCGGTTGCTGATACCTACGACTACTCATCAACACTACGTTGGGATATTAGGAGCCGCCTAGAGCCCTCCCAAAACTCCACTATTCAATTCCGTGATATGCGATCCGCTATCCAAATTGAGAATATCCCCATTGATGCGATGGTAAATTATTATAATCACACATTCCCTCCGTACATCTCTTCCCGCCCCGATATTGACTATTTCCAGACCGCTCAGGCATATCAAATGGTGCCACTCCGGTCATCAGCCTTCAACATGCATCTACTAGAAATTGTTGCAGTTGCGGTCCATGACCTGGCTTCCCGTCTGTATACAATGCTTCATCCTAATGGTGAAATCCCTGAGGATATTCCCCCAGACGATTCATTTCCGCCTCTACCGACTGCCACTCCATCATCGTTTTATGTTTATCCGTATTACCTATGGCAATCCTACCCTCGAGGGGTCTCAGACATGGTAGGATACTGGGCTGAGAAACAAATATTTGGTGGTGTCGTTTTATTCGACCGGGGTCCAAATGATGATAAGAATGTGAGTATGGTTGTTATATCTCTCACTGCCCTTATTTAATATCTACGACTAATCGCTTATGTCCAATCTTTCTTGTAACTAAAACCTGCGCTAACACAGCTACCTACAGTGCCATGGCGCCTACATCCATTACGAACGGGAAAACATCTTCCAATTGACAGATACCCAACTTCAGCGCTTTACCAGGTCGGCGACCGACACACAGGGTCTGCATGAGGATAGCGGAGCCCCGGGTCTGGAGATCCCCCTTTTCCCGGAGCCGGGAACGCGTATTGTTACGATGTTTGATTCATTTTCGCTCAATATCTATAGAGATAAATACGAGCGAGTCCAACCTATACGCGATACCAAACCCCGGTGTGTTTTTAAGCGGGAGGATGACCCGGAGAGATTTGCTTTCATGGACGAAGTTATCAAGAGGAATTCTAGCTGAGAAGAACCTTTCTACGTTCGATATAGGAATAAAAATTCTCCTGTAATTTAAGTGGTACTTGCGGCATTTTGGGTTTTGATTATGGTTCGTGTTTCCAGAAGACTGCTGGATGGTTTTCTTAGCTGCCTAAACACAGGCTTTTATCAAACCTCTAGCCTTTAACATTCTGATAAGGTTAGATTGGGACTTGACCCCTCAGCTATGACGGGCGATGAGCTCAATGGTGGGAGAGCCTTGATAAAACTCGCATCTCTTCAAGAAGGTTGAGAAAGTCGAGAAAGTCAAGAAAGGGAATCCCCATACCTCATGGACACAAGCAATGGCTTCCGGTATCGCCCATCGCCGTACGAAACCCGCGTTATACAAGCTGAATGCTTATGACCAAAGAACTTCCTTCCATGCGTCGAGATGGCCTTATTTTGGGCGCTCCGGTCATGCTAGGATATATGATACAGGGAAAAAGTCTCGCCGGAGATTCTTTTCGGAACCGACAGGCCCAGAAATCCTAGGCACGGTTGCCCTAGAGATCATACTTATGATATTGCTCGAACTAGACTTTCCCAGTCTGAGAAACATGCGTCAGCTCAACTCGCATTTTCAAATGTTGGTCGAGTCACTTCCCGCCTACAGACTGCTCGAGCAACATGCTTCCGAAACCTTGCGAGTCATCCAGTTATCCGGGGTAGCCTCAGCTATATCAGTAAAACAACTCTTCGATGAGTTTCGTCAACCGTCCTGCCGTGGTTGCGGTTCATTCGGCCCGTTTCTGTTCCTTCCATCCGTTAGCCGATGTTGTGAGAGCTGCCTTGAAAACAATGTGGATTTCCAGATGTTTCCCCTCTCCATGGTCTCCACGAATTTTGCCATCACATCGTCCAAGAGGAGGAACCGGCTACCCGTGGTTAGCTGTCCGAAAGGAGCTTACGGGCATCCTTGGGATCACGATTGGACCGAGCGCCCCGTCAACCTTGTGAGTTTTGCGCAAGTGGAAAGCCTTGGGATCCAAATTCATGGAAGTAGACGAAAAATGAGAGAGGCTGTCAGGGAACAGAGCTCCAAAGCTAGACTTCGATTTGAGAGCCGTCAGAACAATCGGCGTAAAACCCGGTCTTATCATGCCCAAGAACCCGCAAAGCCTATGACTCTTCGTTCTGACTTTAAAATTTCCACATCCCGTCAGTGGAATTGCTGCGGTGCCACACACCTACCGTTCTGGGATTCTAAAACGGAAACTACGGAGTCCGGTGTCTACTGCAGCGCTTGCGACTTCTATAGATGCCCCAAGAGGCTCCACGGTGCGCGGCCTAGAGTGTGGAACGACAGAAGTAAAGGGAACAATACCGCCTTTACCTTGGATACTATCCCTCAACACTTCGAGGAGTGCGAGTTTATAAGGAAAGGATATAAATTTGGTGATAGGTATCAGTTTCACAATAGCGCAGAGCTGGGTCTTGACTTCTTTGTGAATGAGAACGGGGTGGTTGAGAAACATCCTGCTGCGGGCAAGAGGGTCCCTAGACCTTATTTGGAGCCGAAAAATATTTGGTAGTTTTGGTCGCCTTAGCAAGAGAGACCTACATTTTGAGTCTTGAAGATTGTGCGGACATCTAAAGATGATTCTGTAGCTAGAAAACTGCCGCGTGGTTTTCACGACCTTGGAAATGGACAGTAGTTATGTTCGCGACGCTCCTCAAATATATTCAGCCCTACTTATGACTAAAAACGGGTCTGCCTCAGGCAGCAGCATGTAACTAGGCTCCCACCATGTTATTTTGACGACCATGAAATACCTTAGTAGGTAACAGACATCGCTGTCCCGATCAGCCACAGACTCGATAGAAAACCCGCTGGACAGATAAACATGGCTGTTCCAAACATACAGTCCCGAATCAAGGGCTCCATCTTTGGCGTCGCAGTCACCGATGCTCTCGGTGGACCCGTTGAGTTCATGCCTCGAGGAGTCTTCCCTGAGGTTACCGGTTTTCGGCATAACGAAACGTTTGACGTCCCACCAGGGTGAGTGTTATTTCCCTCTGCCAGGAAGTGAATTGTGGTGAGGTGACTTACTCGGGAATAGGACCTGGACGGATGATACATCTATGACCTTGTGTCTTGCTCAAGCCCTAATCGACGCTAAGGGCGGAGACTTTGTCCCTCAAGCGGCCATTCGAAACTATGTTAACTGGTTTAAAAATGGATATCTATCAGCTACTGGAGATTGTTTCGATATCGGTGCTGGCACAACAAAAGCGTTGATGATTTGGGACGAGTATCTATTTTCTGCGAAATCCAAGGTCGAAAAGGACGACCCGGTTGGCCATGAGGGTGGGCAGCCTCTCATCGATAAGGCATTGAAACGTGAAGTGAGTTCTCTTTTCCATTTCGCACGCGCGCTTTTCTACCGAATATTAAAACCTAACATCTCCAGATGTTTTGCGGAAACGGTTCTCTGATGCGTGTTGCGCCAATCGGTCTCGTCTACCATCGTGACCTTGACCTGGCGCTTTGCAACGCCGCACTCTCTTCAGATGCCACTCACCCTTACCCTACGTGCGCAGAGTGCTGTATGCTATACACTAGACTTATCGTCAACTCGCTGAAAGGCGCGACAAAGGAAACTCTTGCTTCAGAAATAGCTTGTATAGATCTGAGAGACCCAAAGCTGAGAGACCGCCTTAGCCGATACAAAGGTATCGAGGATTGGGTTGCACGGGATGAAAGTGGCATCAAGTCCTCTGGATATGTCGTTTCGACTATCGAGGCTTCCTTGTGGGCGTTTTTCACGACTAATTCTTTCCGTAAGGGGGCTCTGAAGGTTGTGAATTTAGGCGATGATGCGGATACTGTTGGGGCAGTGTTTGGGGGTATTGCGGGAGCTTATTATGGGTTTGAAAGTATCCCTGAGGAGTGGATCGAAGGGCTGCAAAAGAAAGAAGTTGTAGCTGAAATCGCCGATGGTCTCGCTTCTCTCTCGAAGTGAGAAATTACTATTACTAAGTTCTCGAAAGTAGCTCTTGGGGTCTCCGAGTCGCTTGGGGTTGCCAGTGTTGCGTTTCTTCGGGATTAACCGTGGGCGGTCGACATAAATTATATATATAGAAATCATCAATGCCATCGAACATATATGCCGCATACATCACTGCCAATAAACTGGACAAGGTTAGTGAACCAATTACTTTTTATTTCGATAACCGGGAGTTCCCATCCAACTTCTGCGATGCAACGGCACCGCGATCGAAATCAGAATAGTTTATCTCAGTATTATCAAGCTTCACTGATTGTGATGCCTCAGGACGGGACCTCTAATCGTTTCTCTTCTAGTTCTGGCTTTCCGGCACCCAATCCATAGCCATACGTGGATATCATCACAGGATCAGGGGTGGAGTGTTCGTGTGAGCCCGGCTTAAAACTTCTCCCTGGTTTTCGGCGCCAGAGGAAGAACAGAGCCACAGCAATTATGGTAATAGCCACTGCAGCATTGACACCGATAGCAATCTTAGCGTCGTTAGATAGTCCCCCGGAGCCGTCAGAGCCATCATCAGGTGAGGCGGTGGCCCGATTCACTAGAATCACACGAGTAGCAGTACCAACAGCGGTCGGCTCAGAAGATAGCACAGTTTGCACTGTTTCGGCGGCTGTGCATCTCCCAGTGTATGTTGTTCCAAACAAAGGTCTGGTAGTAAAGCCCCAAAGTTTCTCCGCATATATACCCGCTAGGGTATAGACACAGCTGGTAAGCCTGGGTAACCATGGTACTAGGGAACTGGGAGTGACTCTGGGTGAGGTTTCGTGAGAGAGGACGTGAGAGTATAAGATTGAAATCTTTATACCTTCGGCAGCAACCTGTCGCTGCCTCGTTTGATTCAAGAACGCTTAAGAGGTTCCACCCCCTGGCTGAGCAATGCCGGTTGAAGCCCCAGCAGTTTTCGTCAAACTATGGGCGGCTGTCGGGCATGCTGGCAACTATCCGACGGCGAATATTAGGATAGTGTTCTATCTACAGTGTGACAAAACATAACTCCAAGGCTTGCTGGATAGTAGCTTTCTGCAACTATATGAGGGCAAAAGGTCACACCGAACTGAGGCATCCTTGTCTGGGATGGCTTGATAACCTTGGAATAAATAGGCTGATATCAGTTCAGATCGAAATATAAACTGAAGAGTCATGTGACTAATCTATTCTTAGATTTTGCCTTTAAGCTTGTGGAGTCAAAAATTTTAAGGGGACTTGATTCTTCCAACTTGAATATCAAAATGTTTGAAGAACAATGCTGTTAAGAATCTCTCCGGCTGTCGGTTACACCCTTCATATCACAGAACGACGTTTTTCCCAAGTACTTTGTGTCAGTGACTCGCTAGTCAGTACTGCTTACACTTTCTGTCTAGAATATGTCAACCGTGAACATTCCCGAACAGGATACGCGACGCATTACAGCGGATGAGGAACCCCCCCGACTAAGTTGTCTTGTCGTATCAGAGATGTAGCCCTCTTTCATGGCAATAATGTACCTAGCTGAAAGAGCCTTTAAAGCGTGCTAGACTTCTTAGCAATGTTCGTTGAGAAAGAGCGCCTCTGACTCGCAATTTCTTTGTGGACCAGGCGTCGTAGCAGTGACGAAGCCCTGCATTTCGCGTACTATGAATCCTTTCTTCACTTTCCATTCTTTGGTGAAGATTGCCACTTCTATAGTTGAGCTATAGGTAGCGTTTCGAACGCTACTTCACCTTCATTAACTGGACAAAGAGACTGCGTTAGTGAAAACCCCCTGCAGGTTATGATGCATTCACTACTCGACTCCTGGCTATATAAGAGCCGCACAGAGCCACAAAAACCCGAGACTTCTGTTATCAAACACCAACCTTAAGAAATCCAAGGAAACAGTACGAGGCATACCGATTTACAGCAGTTTTCGAAACTTCTATACTCCTCTTGTCAACTTGAGGAAGGCAAGACCGCTCCCACTACCTTAACCCGACCATCATTCTTACAAACCTATGTGTGTAAGTCATTTGTTCTTCGCAAGTGTTCATTATCCCCACCCTGTCATCAATATATGTTGAGGAATCAGTGCTTAAACTCAGTTATTTCCAGAGTTACTCGGACACCGAAATGGACAGTGACGTGAGTGCCCACATCCAGCGTACGCTGCAGGATGCAGAGACTATTCACGACGTGACCCTCAAGCACATCTTAAGTTTGCAGAACATGCAAGTTGGGCGATTGGCCCTTGACAAATACGTCGTGACCCCTGAAGATTTTCAGAAATGGTACGATAAAGAAAACCTGGGCGATGTTGAATACGACTCAGGGCTCAAAAGAGTTATCATAATACCCGGCTCAGATCTATTTTGGTCTGCGCGCGATAATTTCGTAGTAAATTTCTCAATTCTGGCGTCCAAGCTTCGAAAAGCCACCGGTTCCGAGAGGTATAAATGGCTTGAAAACGCAGGTGAGTTTAGTCAGCATCGTTTCTTATAATACCCCCAAAGTGCTGATCAAAGTCGCAGCATATGACCTTTCTGGTCCATGGGTTGACGATAGAAAACAACCTGCCCATGTTATTGCCAGATTGGATGATGGGTATCCCATTGTCGTCCTGGAAATTGGTTTCCGCGAGGATACCGAAAAGTTGTTTGCAAGGACCAGGAAATGGTTCGAAGGGTCCGAAGGCATAACCTGCAGCGTCCTCATCTTGGACCTACAAGCACATCACTCGAAAAATGAGGCTCCATGCAACATTTCTGGCAATGACCAGACGTGGGGCCTGCCCAATGGGGAGCTGTTGGATTTTCAAGATGCTTTTTCTCACTGGCAGATTTTCCGCCACGTACGCGACTGGTACACCGACAATGGCTGTCAGTTTTATGAGAGTGCTACGGCAGCACTCTATTTCTGCCAGAAGGATCTACCCCCGACGCGCCTCTGGGGATGTGAAGTCACAGTAGACAAGATTCGCGATGAACCTAGCTCAGAGAACGTTACCTTCACACCTCAACAGTTGCTTGGAGACGCAGCGCTCGAGGGCAAGGGAATCTCCGCCGATGATTGTTCGGAAATCACGGGTGACTTGAAACGTCTGGCTTCGGAACTTCAAGAGGGCCTCAGACAACAACAAGAAGAAGCTGTGCGATTGAAAATCGCGCTTAGAGCACTGGCTCTAAGAGAGGAACAAGCAAGCCGAACGGGGGTGAAGCTGACGGAAGCGCAGAGGTTGCTCGGCCCAACCATAAGGCCTGGCTGAGTGGGTTCGGTACCTTTGGATGGCTATGGTTTGGACGGAGACAGTGATGTGGATGATGAGAGCAGTCGGTGTGGAAGGGATTGGGGAGAAGTTCTTTGAGTTGTTTTCATAATACAAATTGGAGATCAGTCGAGTTAGTAGGCCCAGAATGCCAATAAAATAGTATATTTTGTCTATTGAAGTCACAATAATTTCCGGTATATCACTGGCACTATGCCACGGCACCGTGACAGCTCCAGCATCTCAGTTTAATTCCTGGAGGTGCCTTCACATTCATTTCCCTTTGGATCTCACTCTCAAACGAAGTGCATACGGTCGGCTCAAGCGCGAGAATAAGCTTATTCTCGAATACCTTCCCCCAATCCAGCCTAACTTTTCCTGGTAGACAGGGCGTCTTGAAAATATGTCATTCATTCCCCATGAAAGAGATTTGAACTCGGAGTCGGGTACTTCGGCGGCAGGTCTGCTCTCACCGTTGAGTAGGCCGTACTGCCCGCCTTCCTACACACAGCTTAATGGGGGGCGGAAGCTACAATCAAATTTCTTTCGATTATATTTCTTGGTCAAATCTTGAGTCCTAAATATGGGTAACCCAGACCAGACGCCCCCTGGAGCTCTGGGATAAACTTCCATCAATTTGCTAACCATTACTGCATATGTGGTACACAAAATTCGAAGATTACGACCGGGTACCACCGCTTTCCCCCTTATCCGTTGCTTTCAAATAAGGTGCCTTAGCCAACGCTTCCGCCTGTATTTCCCACACCGGAGTCGCCAAATCAACCAACCTCTCTCCAAATTCCTTAATAAACTCATCAGCATTTCCCGGGTTCTCCCAATCGCTCCAACCTCTTTGCTTCTCTTCCAGTCGTTCTTCTACATATTCGGTCCCTGACCTCAGGGTAGCAGTCAACCAAGTCCGTCTCCACATATCTACCGCCTCTTTCGCCTTAGGGCTGTCGGGTTGCACACCCTTGGCAACCAAGTAGAATGAGCTCCTACTAGCGTGCTTCTTCGCCGGTTTGAACAGACGCACTGGACCATCGGAAAATGAATCAACTGTTTGGATCAAACGCGCAATGTCCCACGACTCGGGTCTGTGCAGGAGCATGATGAGCGTTCCTCCACTTTTCAAACGGGTGAGAGCGATTACGAGCTGGGAACAGGTGAGGCGTATAGCTTCAAAGTTAGGGTGAGGGAGTTTTGGGGTGTGGGTGCGAAGGACCTGACCGTCGCAGAAGGCGATGTCGTACTTGTTCTGGGTTGCAAAGTAGGGACGGGTATCGAGAATAAAGTCCTGAGCTCTGGGATGGGTAGTAAGGATAGGAGGTAGTTCGTCGCCGTGGGTGGTTGGGAATAGGTCCGCTGCTAACATCGTTATGTCGAGGTACTGCACGGTTACCCGTGAGTCTCTGTTCCCATGCCTCACATACATCTTGTGGCCACCATTGGCTTTGGGTAAACTAATTCCGGAAACTTGGGCTAATGGGCGATGCTTTAAGATAGAGACGGCGAACCCGCCCGGCGCCATGCATAGATCGAGAACTTTGAGGGCTTGGTTCCTATCATCAGAGTCCCCGAGTTGAAAGGCACCAGTGGTGGCGTGGAGTTCGTCCCCGAGACCTATCATCATCTTGAAGAGGATATCCTGTGTCCGGCTGTCCGCATTATCTGCACGCTGTCTCTGGAGCTCGAAATGGGCATCGGCGGCAGGATTGTTGTGGCCCTATACATGTTAACTCATTGAACCAAGGACGAAAAATCAGGGGATATATGCTATTGCCAAGAATATAGGGGAATGGATGATCTCACCATCTCCTTAAGCTCTACGAGCCTTGGATATACTGGTACATTTTCCAGAAGATAATTTTTCAGGATTAGTGATGGGTGTAGACTTTCTGTGGCTTGTCCATCTTCTATAGCAGGAGCCTCGGACATATCTCCGCTGCCAGACATGATAAAGGCTTGGAGTGTGATAGGTAAGCGTGGGGAAATCCGCAGAGAATGTAGGGGTGATAATGATATTGAGTATGATATCAAATCTGTAGGCGGCAAGAGTTGAGCAATAGGGGTATGAAGCTATCTATCCATAGGAAAGAAGGTCCTTCATCAAAATCTAGGAATAGAGCACGCATATATACCTGATCTCACAGGGTATATACCCCTTTCCCTCCTCATTGCGGTGGTTCACTACATGAACAAAGAAATAACCACATATTTGCTCCAAGACAGTATCAAACAGTCCATCAAACGTGTTTTCTTAGGAACAATACAAGGAAACTCAACTCCCGTCATTGCATAAAGGAGAGCGGGAGGTTCGTTCCTTTATGCGAGCAAGGTTCTAGTGGGAATTGTGGTCGACCAAAGAGTGCAATAAAGAATCTCCCCATGATTCAGGAGCGGGGAGCCGTCATGAATGGGGGATAGGTGCTGAGACCTGGTCTCAGGGCTTACTGCGTGCATCTTTCTGAACTTGGCAAGGGCACATAGAAAGAGCAGTTTTCATATGCCCGGGTTCAAGCTTCTAAATTGCATCCCCTTCTAGCTTCTGCCAATGTTTCTCCGCGACGGAAGGAAGGCGAGGGGCCCTTTGTGTACAAGCCGCAAATCAAACGGACCTACCCCTTCCCGCACGGAATACTGAGCAAATGTCTTCTGCTGAGACACTACTTCTGGAGAAACATATTAGCGAATATAATTTGTCAAAGAATGGTGAGAAAGGAATTGGTGATTGGCCGCTGGCTTACATGTGTATTCGCGGTGTTTTGTCTGGGCCTGATCAATTGTGCACTCAGTGCCGGGCCGAAAATTAGTATGGGAGAACCAAAATTGCCGAGGCAATTTCTCCTGGGTTTGCACAAAACAAGATTTCTCACGTATAGAATGAGAAGTCTAAAAGATACAAGCGAAGCTGGATAGGCGTGAATATGAATACAATAGGATTTCCTATATCTCTTTCATCCCCACCCCTTCCTCATCCTCATCCTACATTACAACTAAATCTATCTAGTAATCCTTGAGAACCATCTCCGACAACTGGGGGAAGATAGGAGTTCCCAATCCAGTCACTGGATCCCAGCCCTTGGTGGCGTTCCAGCTAGCGTAGGGGACAAACGGAGTAGGGAGACCGGAGTACTGATCCTCACCGGTGCAGCCAGTAGATCCACCGTCCACGATATCGGTGAAACCGGAGGTGAGGCCGAACTTGTAGATGAGGGGGTTCAAGAAGCCGAGGGTGGGCTTTCCGGCCTCAAGGCGGAGGGAGTTGAGCTGGGCGACGACTGCGGCGAAGAAGGGGGCAGATGCACTGGTGAGGGGGTTAGTATGGTATTTATGCTAGAAAGGAGTGAATGGGGAAACAAACCTAGTGCCTCCAACGAGGATAGGGGAGCCGTGGTCGATGACAGAGTAGTTGTAAGCCTGAGCAGAGACGTCGGGGAATCCACGGCCCTCGGGGTTGTAGAGACCATCCCAGCGGTCACCCAATTGCTCGAGGTAAGCCTTAACAGCCTCATCCTGGTAAGGAGGGCGACGGTGACGGTCAGAGAAGCCTCCAGAGGAGAAGTAGATAGCCTCCTCAGGCTCGATGTGAGTGGTTCCACCGACGGAGGTGACGAAGGGGCATGCAGCGGGGAAGATGGGCAAGAAGCGGGTAGTGTTGAATCCATCGTTGGTCTGGCAAGCGCTTCCGACACCAGTGTCTCCACTGCTGAAGATGACGGAGACACCACGGGCACCGAGTTGGGCGATCAGGTTGCAGGTAGACTCGGAGTAGGTCTCTGGGACGCTCTGCTCGTTCTCACCGTAGGAGGTGGATAGGACGGATGGGAGATCCTCGTCATCGAGGTCAAGGAGGTATTGCAATTGGTCGAGGTATGGCTCGTTGGAGCCCTCCGCCGCATCCGGTTGGTCGAGATCTGGGATCAATGGGCCACGGCCAGCAGTGGTGTAGAATACAGCAGCAGTGCTCTGCGACATGCCAATGGCATAGTCAATGTCCAAGCTAGCCTCAACGCTGTCAGCGCTGGAGTTCTGAAGGTTGAGACCACCCGCAATGCTCTCGACCTCGAAGCTAACGCCCTCAAGTTCTGGGGCGTAAGTGTCAATCCACTGTTCCCAATCGGCAAATCGGGCATACTGTTCCAAGTATCCGGAGATTCCGAGCTTGTTCTTAGGGTGGGGCTTGGCCTGGGCGTCCTGCATGCTGTACAACTCCCGGAGGCAGTCGGGTGTAACGACCTGGTTGCAGTCCACCTCATCGGCGGAGGCACGGAAGGACCCGCCTTCGTTGGGGATAACATCGAAGACGAAGCTCCTCTGCGCACTGACGTCGCCAAAGCGAGTGGTAGGCTGGATCATCTGGATGTAGGGACGGATCTCTTCGGGAACCGAGTAGGAAAGAGTGCGGATGCGGGACACTTCGTTGACAGTGTTCTCATAGCTGAAGAACTCGGCATCAAGCATCTTCTCAGCCTTCTCAGCAGGAACAGCAAAGTTGACCCAGTTTCCCTTGTTCTCAATAGCCTCCTTGGGAACACCCTCACTGTCCAACCAGGAGAGGATGGCATCGGACACCTTGGGTGCTGGTCGCAGGAAGTCCTGCACCTCTTCACGGGTCATGTGTTTGCCATAGCTCTCGTGGCCGGGAGTAGAGAGATCGATAACCTTCTGTTCGAATTCGGCGTTCTTCTCCTCCTGCTGGATGGCGATACGGAAGTGAAGGGGCTTCGATGGGGGTACGGCAGACCCGCGAACCCAGTTTTGGGGGATTGAACGAAGGTTCTCGACCACTTCGAGCTTAGCGGACGGAAGTGCGGCGATAGGCAAAACGAGCGACAGAATCGCCAAAGGAGTGAGGGCCAACATGATGGGTAGAGGAATGAGTGTCTTAGGAGTCGGTTACCCAAGAATCAAGAGCGAAGGGATGAAGAAAGAAAAAGGAAGAGATCGGTTTGCGGGGAGGGGATCGGTCCATATTTCAAGCATCAGCCCAGCTCATCCATCGTCCTGTCAGGAGTCAACTGCCAAGCGGCCGGCCCCGTTTTCTTGATTAATTTGGGGATCTGGGGTTTATTATTAGCAGGGTCACAGTGAACTCGGATAGGAGCCAGGCGATGCAAGGGCACCTCCACTTTCTGAGAGCTCCAAAACGAGCTGCCATCGCGATTGGATGGGAGGAGTCTGGTCCCTGGATCCGAGGGGGGTTTTGTTTATGCGTTTTGAGTTATTCTGCATCTTGGATGCCTGTACATACGCCGTTCCTGTCCTTCGCCACACCATCATCGGTTCAGGGGCACGAACGTGGTGATTGGCAGAAAGAACACAACAGAAGATTCAGGGCTTCATTTTCGTGGTTGATCTTTGCGCTAAAAGGGGCAGAAACGGCTCGTCGGCAGTGCAGTGATTTGGATGTTTGTGCCAAGGTCTGACATGCTCGAATTGTTTCACAAAGATTGTGCTCTTCTATCATCACAAATGTCAGCAGACTTGCGACATATAACAAGGCACAGCTTCCCAAGCCATTATCGCCCCTCTGCGCTTCAACAACTGCCTCATCAGCCCCTAGGATAGAAGAAAATAAGATACATGCGCGCATCTCTCGTCTCGATAATACAGTATTTAACAGGTTAAATTGAGTTGTGGGTCCAAACCTTCTTCGATCTCAAAAAAGGCTTGATTTCGAGACACTTGGCCAATAAAGTACATTGATTAGCGCTTGGCGGTCTTGGCCGATGAGCTTGTTTGTTAAGTGTCCGTATTGGCATTGAAATGCGGAGTTTTCCGTTTTCTGTCAAACAATTCAACTTGCAGTCTGATGCGACATTCCCCTAGGATGAGAGGATTTCATGGATAAGAAAACGGGAGGAAGGACGGATCCGAGGGAATACAGAAGAATGGGAGGAAAGGCATGAGGGGGTTATCGTGACCGTTTCCCAACCGAAACCGGAATTTCATCTGGGTCTGAAATTAGGAATGGTCAATCCGAATGGCTTCAGATTGTGGACCAGCCACATATGATGACCTCTTGTCTCTGAAGAGGAGAATACCTAGTTGGAAAGAGAATACCTCATTTTGATCCTAGATGTCATGAGAAGACCCGACACCACAGCTTGCTTTTAGTCCACCCACGAGGTACCTGTATGCCGCTTCGATTTCTGGTGAGAGGAAGCAGCTCTGCAACACAAGACGCTCAAAACTATCAAATGCTAAGATGGCGAATAGAGCTGGATTGGCTTATCGGATTAACAGACGCGAGTTGATCCCGCAAACGGTTCTAGAACCTCGGGTACAGCTCAAATTCTCAACAAACGAGTCATCAATATCCCGATCGTTGCGCACGTAACCCTCTGCAGTAATACCAAACACACATGTCTCAATTCCCCATGAGCTGTGCTCCCAGCGCATATATCCAAGGAATTTTTACCTCTCAAACGGGCCCTATTTCCTTGTACAATGCGGCTTCAACATCATCCAAGATCTGAATTGCAGTCTCATCCACTGGTGGGAGCATTTGGAAGAACATGGTTGCGCAAACCCCGGCTTTCGGATCTATAAACTATCATTCAGAAAAATACCAATGTTAGTTTCCTTTATTTCCGAGAGAGGAAAATGCTTGGAAACTTACCCAGAAGGTATTCGCGTGACCACCCCACGAGACGGAACCAGGACATCTCCCATTGGGTACTTGCTCGAGATTGATACAAACGGAAAGCCCCTGGTGAATCGTTTTACCAGAAGTGAGCAACCGCCCCATCCGTGGAGGACCAGCGGTGAACTTCGCCATCAATGCCTTATTATCCTTAATCTGGGGCATGAATATCTGGTCCACGCTTTCTGACTTAAGGACGTTTCCACCACCCGCAAGCAAAGTCGCCAATAACTTGGTGAATTCGCGCGGTGTGGAATATATACCAGATCCACCAAGGTCATCCACGGCAGGCATTGGGAACGGTAGAGGTGTAGCTGAGAATTTACCGTCCTCCCCGCGCATAGCGAGCTCGACTTTGCGTTCAGCGTACTCGGGATGCTTTTCGGGGTGGAAAGTGGTAGCGGTGAGTCCGAGTCTGTCACAAATATTTCCCTGAATGAATTCGTCCAGTGTCTTTCTGGAGAGTACTTCAACCTTTATCGTGACGCACAATTAGCTTCGAGCTGAACTACCCAAAAATCACCCGTTGGAACCAAACATACCACTTTTCCCGCCCAGTCAACACCTGGCCCGTACGCCCAGTCCTCGCCAGGCTCGAAAATTAGAGGTTGGCGGAAGGCATCCTGCAAATGCGTTAGATACCCTAGAGGCAGGTGTCATAGGAGAATTCTCATACGAAGGACGCTCCAATGACATCAGTCTGCCCCATATAGGTCCCCCATTTCATCAAGTCCGGGTTGGTGAACTTATATGAAAACCCGCTTGAGTGGGTCAACAGATTCCTCAGAGTGAGCTTCCCCTTCGCCTTGAGCAAAATTGGTTTCTCTACCCATTGAATCAGTATGCTGACTTCGCTTTCAGACATTGAATTTCTTACCATCTTCAAAACCAACGAGGATATCGGGATCTGCAAGGTCAGAGACGACTGCTCCCACGTCATCGTCCAGACCTATTAAACCACGCTCTACAACGATCATGGCAGCGGTAGCGGTGAATATCTTCGTCATGGATGCCGTCCAGAAAATCGAGTCTTCGGTGACTGGAGCACCAGAGCCATCTACTTTTGAGTTCCCATTGTTGTTTGAGTATAGTACCTTGCCTATAAAGAAAGTGTTAGCGAATTTGATAAAGAGTTATATGTTGTGGGGCTATTATAGGTATGGGCTTACCGGTCTTATCAATGGCCGTAAAGCAAGCAGCATGATAAGCATCTGGATGGCTTTTGTTATACTTCTCGAAGACTTCGTCGACAGGTGACATTTTCACGAATCTAGTTCAATATACCGTCTTTGGCCCAAGAAATAGAATAGTTCTAATCAACGTAAATATTGCAACACTTCAGAAATATCTCTGCTTTATATAGATACATATTCTCTGTGGTTAATAGGGCGACTTTATACCAACCAAGACCGAAGGAGAGGCCGCAGTCTTGGTAGAACCCCAAATGGGTCGCCGCCTCGCAACAATTGGCTCGCTCGAAGATTCCATGTCGGCAGTGAGGCTCTTCAACGCCGACTTAAAATACGAGAAAGTCGAGCTCTAGAACACTGGACAAGGCGACTTCTTACACCGATATCAAAGTAGGAGGTGGTTCCCTCCGTTGGTTTTCTCCGCGTTGAAGGATGCAGGAACGTCTGGGGGGTCTCCACGTGATACCCCATGCCCTATGTCTTGCATCTATGCAGATCGATGTTACGATGTCGGTGCCGGCGCAAACCGCAACACGAGGAGGCCCCAGAGGTTTCACGACGTCGACGCAAACAAAGTACTAACGAAAAGCTGCAGGAGAGTCTTCCCGCAGTCACGGACCTCTGTTCTAGATATGGCCAACATAACTCAGATTTATACACCCATTGACAATACCACGACACTCTCTGCCCGGGTAAAAGGTTGGTTTGAAGGCGAGTCTCATAAAGTCAAAATACCGGACTAACTGAACAGATCGCCACAGCGCACTCTCTTGACCACCTCTTCGCTCAAGAGGCAGGCTCTCTCGATACCTGGTGAAGAATTGAAGTGGGAGACCGATGCGGTCTTTCATATCGACGACCTGCCATCATGGCGCGCCGAAGCTCCAAAGCGAACCAGGGCCAAGCCCTCCCAATCCCCGACGAATATGATTTACCCTACCTTACGAATTCCGTAGCCGAAGCCGCCCCCGAAAAGAAAAGTGTGCCGCGGCGCATGTTGGATAGCTTCAAACGGGATCCTGGGGTATATTATTCCACGGCTGGAGGGCCTGAGAACCAGTATAATATGGTCGCTGCGACTACTGCGACGGCTTGTTCTCGGCTCCAGAAAAAGCTCAAGAGTAGGCACTTGCAGATGATTGCGATTGGAGGGTCAATTGGTGGGCACCCCCTTATACAATGGAGGTTATATCCGTCGAAGTTCGAAAGCTGAACTAGGTGAATAGGGACTGGTTTGTTTATCGGCTCAGGGACAGCATTGGCAACCGCGGGCCCGGGATCCGTTCTTATATCTTTCTTCATCGTGGGGATAATGTTATACTGCACGGTTCATGCGTTGGGAGAGCTTGCAGTCTTGTTCCCAGTTGCTGGATCGTTCTCTGCATATTCGACACGCTTCATTCACCCTTCGTGGGGGTTCGCAATGGGCTGGAATTATGCGATTCTATGTAAGAGCCATTCTTCTTTAAGTAGAGATGGGGTAGCCATACTAATTTGCCATTCAGGGCTCACGGTCTTCCCGCTAGAATTAGTGGCTGCGTCAATAGCGGTCGACTATTGGGGTCCAGGGGTGTCAAAACCAATATTCATCACGGTTTTCTACCTTTTTATCGTGTTGATCAACCTGCTCGGAGTGGAAGGCTATGGTGAAGCAGAATTTATGTTTTCTAGTGTCAAAGTGGTTGCAGTAATTGGGTTCATGTAAGTCTGCGTCAATTGACTGGCATCCCTTTCGTCCATTGCAGGGTCACAGCTTATTGACATCGAACCACGAACAGTGTTTTGGGCATAGTTATCAACTGTGCCGGCGGCCCTGGCGGTAGCTATATAGGAGGTCAATTCTGGCATGACCCAGGTGCCTTCAACAACGGGTTCCAAGGCCTATGCAGCGTCTTCGTCTTCTCAACATTCTCCTGCGGCGGGCCAGAACTAGTAGGCCTCGCCGCCGCCGAAACCGCCAAACCCTGGAAATCCCTCCCCACCGCCATCAAACAAGTCTTCTGGCGCATCATCCTCTTCTACATGGTCTCCACCACCATCGTCGGCCTCCTAGTCCCCTACACAGACGACCAACTCCTCGGAGGCGCCCACTCCGCCGACGCAAACGCCTCCCCCTTCGTCATCGCAATCCGCAACGCCGGCCTAACAGGCTTCGACTCAATCATGAACGTCGTAATAATCATTTCCGTCCTCTCCGTAGCAAACTCCTCCCTCTACGCCTCGACCCGCACCCTCGCCGCTCTCGCAGACCAAGGCCAAGCCCCACAATTCCTATCCTACATCGACCGCAAGGGACGACCCCTCCTCGCCATAATCACAGCCTC
Organism: Arachnomyces sp. PD_36; assembly: GCA_032988195.1. Lineage (NCBI taxonomy): Eukaryota > Fungi > Ascomycota > Eurotiomycetes > Onygenales > Arachnomycetaceae > Arachnomyces > Arachnomyces sp. PD_36. The sequence continues at coordinate 102,672 of JANTQE010000016.1, read as the reverse complement.
CTCCCTCGGCCTCCTAAGCTACATCGGAGTCTCCGACCGCCAGCAAGAAGCCTTCCTCTGGATGCTCGCCATCTCCAGCCTCTCCTTCATCCTAACATGGGGCTCAATCTGCCTCGCGCACATCCGCTTCCGCCGCGCCTGGACCCTCGCAGGCCGAGACTTCACGCAGCTGGCATTCAAATCACAAGTCGGGGTCGTTGGCTCATACATCGGTCTCACTATCAACATATTAATGCTAATGGCGCAATTCTGGACCGCTGTGGTGCCCGTCGACTACAAGGGGATGTCTGCACGGGAACGTGTGGAGAGTTTTTTTGAGGTATACTTGGCTGCGCCGGTGGTGATTGCGTTTTATGTGGGGCATAAGCTGTGGTTTCGGACGGCGATTGTTAGGGCGAGGGAGATGGATATCGATACCGGGAGGAGGGATTTTAGTGCGAGGTTTGCGATGGAGAGGAGGGAGAAGAGGTCGTGGCCTAGGTGGAAGAGGATATATAAGAGTATTTGTTAGATGATTTTGGATATTATAACGAATGTTAAGTCTTTTTAGAAGATCAAAGAGCCTCTTTCTAGTTTTTTCTGGCACCGATTCTAGAGAAGTGCAAAGTAATAACTCGGTCTAGATTCAGCAGCAGTATTTACTTCTAGCTAAACTCTATGCAAATATGTACAATCATCGTCATAGTAGTATATCCCTGAAACAAAAAGAACTAGGGGGTAAAAAGGAAAGAAACAAACAAACATATATGCGATCAACCACCCCTCACCACATTTCGTCCATAGCCTCCCTCTCTTCGAGGCAGTCGTGCATAACTCATTCATCAAAAAAACAGCATAGGAAAAAAAAAGCTCAAGAGACAAAAAACTTCTCCCCACCGTACCCTACAACCTCGCCTGCGCCATATTCTTCTTCAACCTCTGCTCCACAGCAGCCAAATACTCCTTCGTAGTAACCCACGCCTCCCTATCCTTCCTCCCACACGCCAACGCCAAATCCTTCGTCATAATCCCCTCCTGATCAACAACCTCCACACAAGCCCTCTCCAACCCCTCAGCCCAAGCCACAACGTCGGGTGTTTCGTCGAGCTGGCCGCGCTGCACGAGGCCGCGGGTCCAGGCGAAGATGGAGGCGATGGGGTTGGTGGATGTTTCGTTGCCCTTTTGGTGTTCGCGGTAGTGGCGGGTTACGGTGCCGTGGGCGGCTTCGGATTCGAAGGCGCTGCCGTCTGGGGTGGCGAGGGTGGAGGTCATGAGGCCGAGGGAGCCGAAGCCTTGGGCGACGATGTCGGATTGGACGTCGCCGTCGTAGTCTGTGGTGGGGTTTGTTAGGAGGATTTACGGGTATTTAGTTGCTGTGGGAAGAATGCTTACTCTTCATGGCGCAGATGAAGCCACCCTCACTCTTGATCATTTGTGCGACGAGGTCGTCGATGAGACGGTGCTCGTACCAGATCTTCTTGGCTTCGAAGTCCTTTCGGTATGTGGACTCGTAGATCTCCTGGAAGATATCCTTGAAGCGTCCATCGTACTTCTTGAGGATAGTGTTCTTGGTGCTCATGTACAGCGGCATCTCCTTTAGGAGAGCAAGCTTAAAACTAGCGTGTGCGAATCCGGTGATGGAGTCATCGGTGTTGTATTGAGTCTGGGCGATACCTTGTCCTTCGAAATCGAACACCTTGATACGCTCTGGCTCGCCTCCCTTGGGGGTGAAGACGAGTTCGAGAGTGCCCGGGCCTGGGATGAGTCTGTCTTTTGCTCGGTATTGGTCGCCGAATGCGTGACGGCCGATGATGATTGGTTTCTTCCAGCCAGGCACAAGGCGAGGAATGCGCGGGATGACGATGGGTTCACGGAATACTGTGCCACCACTGCAGAGGACGGTTTTATTAGGAACTGGACGAATGGGGATGGTTGGGTGTTGCAACTTACAGGATGTTCCTGATAGTTCCGTTTGGAGAAAGCCACACTGCGACAAGTTGTTAATATCACTAGCTTTCCAAGGTAGTACAGCCACGGGACGCACTCTGCTTCAATTTAAATTCCTCGACACGCTGTTCGTCAGGAGTGATGGTGGCACACTTGACACCAACGCCATATTTCTTGATGGCCTCGGCGGCATCAACGGTGACTTGATCATTGGTTTGATCACGGTATTCCAATCCCTTATAACCGTCAGTCCAGCCCCCTTATTTATTAACCAGGAGGATATATCTCCATACCAAGTCGTAATACTTAAGATCGATATCCAAGTACCTATAGTTCGAGCCTCAGACGCCGCTTCTCCTTAACCTGCACACTGGTGGAACTGAACTCACGGGTGAATGAACTGTGCCAGGTCAGTCAGAGATGAATTACTCCTCACAACATCTCCATCAACTGTATACATACCTTGTCTTTGATATCCTGCCAAATAATCCTTGTCATCTACACAAACACGATCTGCACGTCAGCGAGTGCAACAACCAATCCATCAATCGCAATTGCTTCACAGAAACGGTTATTCCCGAAATCTCCCGCGTCAAGACGATAACCCGTTCCGATCCAGACGCGGGGAAATCGACATCGAACGAGACTAAGCATAAAAAACAAAACTTATGCATATATACTAAACGTACCTCATCCCCATCCAATTCCACAACGGGATTCTTGACCTGGATTTTCTTCTGGGTGGCCATCGTGCGAGTCTGGACCGACGAACCTAAGCCTGAGCTTCTCTTGCTGCCACGGACGGAGGTGACCGAGGATGATGTTGCGACACGGGATAGCGGGGTAGGGCTTGCGCCTGAAGTGGTGGTTTTCGAGGAGAGCGAGCTGTGGGAACGACGAGTCGCAGCAACAACAGCAGAGAGAGAAGAGGAGGAGGAGGATAAAGCTGAAGCGGAAGAGGGGAAGGACGAAGCCGGAGAGGAAGAATTATAGGGCGTCCATGGGCGGAGTGGAGCAGAGGAGACCAGTGTCCGTCGAGTAACCGCGGAAGTTGACCGAAGGGGATTCATACTGCCGACGCGGGTGTTTTCGCACGGTGCGACCTCGCCTGTTACGTTTTCGAAAAATAGCAAATAAATATGTTCCTCGTTGGGGGATATGGAAGCAAAACAGAGGATGTGATGCTGTCGCGGGTTCTTATCTTCCAGATCAAGACACACAAACACACGACGTCTCTCTCTTGTCTGTCTCCCAGCTAGATAGACACGATGAGAGGGAAGAGAAGGGAAATGGCAACGACCAGCGAGTTCCTGGTCGAGAGGAGAAAAGGAAAAGGGATTACTATTTTCCCGCCGCCAACCGACCAGGGTTTCATTAAAGGCTACGCTACGACCAACACTCTCTCTCTCTCTTACGCTTTGATTTTAGATTATTTCTCTCGGCTTTGGCGCGACAGCGGAGATAAACACAGACAGAGATAGGCAGAGGCAGAAACTGAGGCACAGAGAAAAGTGCTCGTGACTTGGTGGGGCCGGTTACTGAAGGCGATGACATAACATTTCTGACGGAGAGTTCCTCCGCTGCGCCGAAAGGAAGGATTCCTGCTGGTATCTGGCTGTCTACAGCTCTGGAAGCAGTTCTATACTCTCTACTCGCCCCTTTCATCCCAAGTCAAGAGCTCATCAACCTCTTCTTTTCCCGCGTTTATTTATCACTTTATTACACTTTTCCTTCGTACCTTTTTTCGCGGGCAAAAGGACTGAACTTCTTCACTTCTTCTTCTTATCCGAGGCATTTTCCCCTCCACAGTGATTGGCTTATGTCGTGCATATTCGGCTAAGCTTCTTTTGTCGGCATGTCCCTCATCCCGCGCTAAACTGCTTTTGGTTCTAGCTGCCGTCGCCAAGATCCGAAAAGTGTCACCCCCTTGCAGATCTCGGCGAGTTGGTTTTTCCGCTCGTTCTTTCCCTTCGTTTGCTGTTTCACCAGTTCATCAGGATCATGGGGAGGGCAAGAGAACGAGGATGGTGTTCGAAGGAGGGGAGAGTTGTTTCGGTTGCCTCGCTCATGGACAGGGTACCAAAATACCTTCCGAAATCTTACCATTAATACCGTAGTTTGATCTCGAAGGCAGCTTTCAGTTAACATATCACTGACGAAATATATATATTTCACACTTTGGATGCAGCAGCTAGCAGGTTGCCGCTGCGTCTTATTCTATTCTCTCCACAGCAGTATATATCTCCCGAAACAATAGTGAATTCTAGCCAGAAGAACTTGAAGCCCATTCTCTCCAAGTCCCAACTGATCACTATGGGGGAGTTGGTGGATGTGCAGCTATACTTCGGGAGCAAGGGTATTACCACTTGCAACTAACAACAAAAGGATGTTCACGATTGGGTTCATCTTCCTGCTGTTGGTCCCAGCCCCCATACTACAAGTCGAGGCTTACTCGGGCCGAAAATAGGAGTGCTCGACCCTCTCACGGATGAAATGAATGATGCGCTGTTTTTGGTGTCCGTTCGCAGAGCATGGAGCTGGCGTCTGGTTTATGTCTCGGACAATGAGGAACAAGCGATGGTATGGGGTTATCTCAAGGGCACATATCAGTTAATCACTATCTGCATCTTAGAAATAAGTAGGGTTCGTAGAAAGCGCTTTTAAAGGTGGTGGGCGAACCTTTAAAAGTTAGCTTGTAATCCAAAGACTGATTCCGGTAGTCAGACCCCTAGACCCCAGAATCACCATCATCAACCGGTGAGACAGGGTCTTGTAGGGGAAAGTGGGAAGTTGGGGGTGAGGTTCAGTCAGCCCGATCAGTTCCGCCACAATGATAACCGTAAAACGCGGGGAGATACGAGATTTGATAGATAAACGCAACGGTTAAGGATACCGTTCTGATGCTTCTTCCCGCAGCTTCTCTCCCTTGAAAGAACTTCACTCTCCCGTCCAACATCGACAGTTCCTCCCGTTTGATTAAGCTTCTCGTCGTCAACGGAGAGTTTGATAACCTCAACGGGCACTAAACCAGATCTGACCAAGCAGCAAGTCTCTTAGGTAATCGTGCTCATTAAACTATTCTTATCTTATGTCATCCTGTCCGTCCCTCGTCCCGTGGAACTGCAGATTATCTGATGAACATGTCGAAATTAAAGATTCATCGAGGTCGTCGCGAGAAGAGTCTGTGTTGAGTATAGTAGCGCCATCGTTGTATCATAGATGAGGGGTGACATCGTTGATGTGCATTTCATCTGAGAAGCAAACACAGATCCGATGATCTCTCGATCTATATATAACCTGTGGCGAAGACCGAACGGGGATGACTCGAACCCTTCGGAACGAACACATCGAAGAACCCTTCCCTCTCCACTAGCATTCCAATCTTACCCACTCCTCATCGGCGAAGGGGTGTAATCAGCGTTCTTTATTCAGCCCATTCCGGTGACTCCCCGGAGTATTCTATGCCCTGCTTTTCCAAGGTCAAGGCATCACCCCGTTTTTTGACTTTCCTCTCACTCGTGGTCCGTTTGGTTGGCTCTGCGATGATCCCCTCATGACACACTGACACTCAATGATTCAATGACCAGCTCAAGTGGGTGTGGGGAATTTTGAATTGGGGGGGGCCGTGGACGGGAAGGGATTAAAAGAGATTTGAAGGCGGCGACGATCACTTTTTTTTTCTTTCAAAGCCAGAAAATTCCTATATTAATCTTAGCCCACCGGAAATAATAATCACAGCTAGTTTTTGTGTGTGGATTTTCTGACTGCTCTCTCTCTCTCTCTGTTAATTTTATTAGCAGAATAATTCACTTTCCCTCCGGGTTCCTGCTTTCACGGGTAGTTTCGATAAGTCACAACGCCGTCACCGGGAAGTTCACGATATAAAACCGTCGCGGTGTCAGCTACTTTGTCTTGTTTCTGAGAACACCATCCCGATCGAGAGGGTTGACTTTAACGGACAGTTCCTGAGAACAACAACATAACACAGTTCTCACAGTCAAGTCGCGTCGCGAACCACCAAACTCTCATCCTTTATTCACTTCCCTTGACCTCTCGATTATGCTTTTCATTCCTCAACACAACCTCTCACTTCGTTCGTCCTGCGATCAGTGACCAGTGCGTCTGCGCTGTTGTACTGCGACAGTAACTCTTTCATATCGATCTCGATCTCACCGACCATCTCAGCCGCGGGAAAGCCACTTTGACTAGAAGAAGCAGTTTAAGAAGGCTTTCGGGTCTGCTTGAGTCTTGTCCACTCAAAACACTCCAACCCCTTGCTGTTGTGCCACATATCTCAACCTTCAGAACCAACCATGGCGAGCAAACACGAGCACTCGAATCTCGCCCTAAGGACCGGAAACGGCAACGATAAAGAAGCGATCGAGAAAAAGACCGTCGTCGCAGCTCCACAATCTTTATCGCCAAATCCCGGTGCGTCGGAAGAGCTAACGCCACCGGTCACACCGGTTGTCGGCCCGAACTCAGCTGTCCCGCCGAAACCCCTGAAATCGAAGGGTGAAGAACACACTTCGCCCTTCCTCAGCATCCCCGAGGCTCCAGCCTTCTCCATCGGATCGACGCAAGCTCCCGAAGATCGTGCCGCCATTTACGAGTTCACCCATGACATCGATCTCCAATTTGACGAGGAGGGAAAGCCGATCGTATACGGGCGTGGTGCATGGAGCATTGTCTACCAAGCGTTCTCTGCTTTGGCGTCGTCTCCTTCGCCCTTTGTATCCACTCCACCACTGTCACCAATTTCGCCCAACCGTTTTCTGGCCGTGAAGTCGCCCATGCGTCGCGATGCCCACCCTGTCCTCAAGGAGGAAGCCCGCATCTTGACCCGTCTCCTCTATGTTCCCGGAAAGGAGAAGCATGTCGTACCGTTTCACGGTTTCATCTCCCACACGCACACGATCATCATGACTGCGGTCCCCCTTTCTCTCTCCACGTACATCGACAGGCATGCAGCCGCTGCTCGTAAGACGTTCTCAACCCACACCATGTTCCAACCCGTAATTGGAATGGCGCAGTGGCTCGCCTTGGCGAGGAGCCTAGTCGAAGGCCTCATCTGGCTTCACGGCAAAGCGCATGTCATCCACGGAGACATTAAACCCCACAATATTCTCCTCAACCCTCTCGACTCTGCTCTGAACCAGTCCGAGGACAACATCAACATCTCATCGGCAGACACCCTCTACGCCGACTTTTCCTCAGCCCACGAAATCCTCCCCAGAGGAAAATCGTCCTCGTCACCTGTCAGCACAGTCTCGGCATTAACCCCACCATACGCCGCACCAGAGTTCCTCTCGGTCTCCCTTCTAAAATCCAGCGAAATGGTCCCCACCACAACCTCAGACGTGTTCTCTCTCGCTGTAACACTCATAGCCGCAGCCACAGGCGACCTACTCCTCTACCCGGGAACCAACAGCATGCAGCGCCTCGCCTTGTCTCAGGATGGTCATCGAGTTTTGGAACACGTTCGTGCTGGTGACAATGGCGCACGTGTCCCGCGTAACGGCGTGGTTGATAGGGTGTTGACTCCCGCTGTGGCTAAGATTCCTGGCCATAGGATTGAGCCTGAGGCATGGTTAGAAATTATTGCCCGCGAGGAGGAGCAGTTCAAATCGCAATCTGCTACCACCTCAACCGGAAAGTGAAACGAATCTTCATGAGTTGTTCCCGCTTCAGTTGAGTGAGTGAAGTGGGATGAACGTGGGCAGAGAAGAAGAGTGTTTATGAATGTTGAGAGTAACGACGACACGCACGCAAAAGTTCTTTCTTTCCTTATCTTATGGCTTGCTTGCTAACCCCCCCGGTCCATCGCCGAGAACCAAAACAAGATGGACGCCGAGCCTTTCCCTTTCCCCTTTCTCTTTTTCATATCTCCTTTTCCTCTTTTTTTACGATACTGTCATGAGTGCATATATTCACAGCGTGGGCGATCTGGGAGGTGTATGATTTTTCTATTTCTCTTTCCTCTTTACTCAAATTTCCTTATACTGTATAGATATCCCATTTCCTTACCCTTTCTACTTCTGCATCTGTCTCTGGCTTCTTTCTTTTATCTCTTATCCCTAAGTATGCATTAAACCCATGGCCTCAACAGCCATATTTTCTTTTCTCTTCCTTTTTTCCCTCTGTTTGTTGTAAAACCACCCTTCGATGTTCCCCGGCCAGGTCTCACTCAGTAGGGCTTTTCTATCGGTACGGGAGGAAGTTCTGCGAATGAATGCTTTTATGAGGAGATGCATATTCTATTTCTTTATTTCTTAGGTCTACATGTATGTATTAGATCTCTCGGCTTCGCAGCCAAATATAGATCAATGGAAGTAGCATTCGAGAAACGCCCCTTACAGTATCCTACATTACCGTGGATAGAAGCAACCTCATTTCTCTTCTTTTCCCCATATGCGACATAAAAATATGTAAACCAAACGCGTTCTTTGGCTTTCAGAGAGAGCAGCGGAGGAAGGTAATTTCCTAAGGGGGGTTGGTTCTGAGACTCCAAGGTGAAGATTTAACATCGCTCCTTTATAAGTTATAGAAGCCTATTACAAGTACCAACAAACACCATTTTTGCGAACTGCGCAGAAACCGATGAGAACACCCAAACCAACTTAACCCTGCAGTGCTGGATCCGATCCCCTAAGTCTAGACGAGTGCCCCTGGCCATACCCCGATCCTCCACTCCCTTATCCCCTATCCCCTGTGCCGAAGCAGTGTTCGAAGCCGGTAAAGTAACGAAAAATCCAAGCTCAAAGGGTCCAGTTCTGGATACGCTTAGACCATAAACGCGGCTCGCCGCTCGAGTTGTCGTAGCGCAGGTTAAACAAATACCCTGGCGGAAGGCCAATTTGGTGGCCGCAAATATGGCCCGGGGACCCTGGGGCGGGGTGCATTGTGACCCCGTCGAGGTATACGTGCACGTGGTATTTTTGGTGTGGGCCGATAAAGGGTGCCTGGGGGAGGTGGACTATTTCTCTTCTCTCGGCCTGGTGATTGAAGCAGAAGGGGTCGTTGGCGTGGAAGGTGTTGTGGTAGTATATGATGAAGGTTAAGCGTGCGAGAGTCATTTTTGCTTGGAGATTCTTAGACTCTTGGTGACGAAAGGAAAATGTGTAGTAGTGTGTGAACGAGTGGCTGCTAGTGAGATATAACGAATGAGTTCAGTATATATGGATGTTGTATGTTGTATACAGGAAAACGAAGAAGAAGCAGAAGAAGAAGAAGACGGCATTGCCAGATAGTAGTTTGGGGGAAGGGGCGGACGGGGGCTTCGGTCTGGTGGAGAAAGAACGGCTCGTTAGTAGAAGAGAAAGGGGGGTCTAAAACACGAATTTGGGTCGTCGTTTCTCTCGCACTACTGCCAGGTGAGTTGCTGAGTTGCGAGGCTAACTCAACCTTTCAGAAATTTATATTGATCTTTCTAGGTATAGTAACGTTGCTTAGTATACAAATTTATGATACAGAAACGGGGATGCGTAAATTAGGTAGTATGGTACAAGAATACAAGGACTCCGTTCCTTTCTGTCTTCTAAATGCATGGGATTATATATTCCTTCCCTTAGATATCCGACGGCGCGGCCTTGCCACCGAGGATATTGATAACCTCCCGTTCAGACTCCGGTCGGAAAGGCCAGCGGCCCCATTCAACTGCGAGATCCCAGAATACGATGGGAGGCACGGTGCGGAGGCGGGCTTGAGAGAGGTCGTAGCTTGATGGATCTTCTGGGTTGCGAGTTTCGATTTCAGGAGGGGGTTTTATTATGGGTGACCTTTGGAGTGCTCTGGGTTCTGGGTTTGTCCCGGTGTTAGTCGAAGGGGTAGTTTGGGGTGAAGGGATTGTATCTTCCGAATGATTTGAGGGGATAGTAGCGCGTGCGACTTGGAGTAGGCTCGGCACTGCTCGTACAATTTCTTCAATGGGCCGGCCGGAAAACATCGTGTCCAGCAGCTCGGGGACGGACTTGGTGTTGCTGCTGGACACATGATTGAGAAGGTGAAGGAATATGCGATATGTCGGGGGATATTCGTCGGCGAAATCGTTTACATCGTGCATCTCATCTGGGGTCGTGGATGCTAGAATCGGTGCATTTGGATCCGGCTGGAAATCTAGGATTGAACATGGGTTCCGAGGGTAAACCTCATCGGGGTGTATGCGCATTGGTTCGTATTTCCGTCTTTCCCAAAGCAGAAGTGGATCCTTTCCCCCGTTTCGGTAGCCTCGTCTATCGTCCATGAATGCGAGAGCGCGTCTTAAGCTCTCGTGAGAAGATGAGGCAAGGCATGTCTGTAGGTCTGATTTCAGCCTGACCAATTCCGCCCTTTGTGATTCAATGGACGCCTTGTCTGCCTCCGTGTTCCTAACGAGTTCAATGGCGATGGTTTGCTCCAAGTCGTCGATCTGCTCCTGGAGATCAACGAGTTGAAAAGCAGCGTAGAACTCTCTGTTTTCCTGGGAAATCCGGTACCGTAAGGTCATGAACCTTTTGCGCCTTTTTAAAGCTGCCGCTTCTTTCTCACTAGGATTGGCATCAGTGTTGGCGACGCCTTTTTTCTTTTTAAGAGGCTTTATTTTCTTTGTATCGATCTCTCCACGATCAAACGCTGCTTCTAATTCGGTAAGTTCATCATGCCAGTCGTACTTCGTCCGGAGAACCCCAGGCGGGTCGCCCTTGGAGTGCTTCTTGGGGAAGGGGGCACTCAGGATTTTTTCAGGCTCGCGCCCTTCTGGCAGTTGAATTTCCTTGCCTTGCGCCTTTTTGGCCGCTTCCTCTGCAGATGTTTCTAACATATCCCACTCTTTCGATGTCATCCAACCGGTCTGCACTCCGGCGACTTGGTGTAACGACAGGGCAGAAGCCTCAGTAAGAACCGAAGTCTTTTTCCGGTCGTTGACTAGTCGAGGTAGAATCACATCGGAGTCATCTGAGGGCAGTGTTGCAATTATCCGCACGGCACCGTACCGGTGGAATAGAGACTGGCTAAAGGTTGCCTTTAGATATTGGCTTATAATAAAAGCAACAGGTGTTTTTGACTTCAAGGGGGTCAACGACCTCTGGTAGGTCAAGTTCGCCAGTACAAGAAGTGTGTCATTCGTTGCGTATCTCTCATGCTCCCCCTTGGATTTCCCTGCGCCCTGCTCTGGAAGATGCCCCTCCTCAAAAAGTTTATCATATGTATCGAGCTCCAACGGGTTCCATTTTAGATGGTGATAAGCCGAGCTCGGGCGATCTAGCAGGGGTTGTAGAAACGGGAGATATATCTTCGTGCTCGGCTCAATGAGAATATGGCGTCGCGGTTTGACCAAGTCATGTAGTTTTGAAGAGAACAGTCCGACGCCCGGAAATATGTCTATGATATCGCAAGGGGGTCGATTCTGAAGTGAGGGAGCCAAACGTTTCAAGACATCATCTGCCAGATGTCAATTGAATGCCAAAGCTATGGAGAAAGGTGTAGAGCGGCCGGACTCACCACAAAGGCTCGGACTGATAATATCCACCCGACTCTGGTCTCTCCTGAGTTTTTGGCCGGAGGCTTTCCAAAGAGCTTCTGAAAGTGGGTAGGTACCTGACGTAGCCCATCTAACAGCCCGTGTAGTAGCCCTCGTCCCTGATAGACTCATTTGTAGCTCTTATTGAGAGACCGCGGAGGTCGTAGGCGCAATATAGGTGTGGAGGTGGAGCTTGAAGCTGTTCGAGACCCAGCTCGCGAACTCTTCCATGGATTTCTGTTACTGCGGAAATTCTAGGGAAATAATAACCGAAGATATCATTGCCTGCCTTAAGGTAAATTTGCTATGTCGGAGTATCGTGTTAGAATTGTAGGCATAGTTGATATGTACAGAGAAGAAAGGAAGATTTGCGGAGAAATTTTTGAAGTTGGACGAAGACGAAGAAAGAACAAGGCATCAACAATCGATGTTTGTACAAATTCACAGCTCTAGCGAGAGAGCTACAACTACCTGAAGACAACAGAACAATATGTCATGTTCTTTCGAATCTGCAGGATATCGACTATTTGATTTCGAGAACTGCAAAGGACCTTGAAGACTCCTACTTTGCTAGCAACTGAACCTCCGAGCTAGCATCCACCCCGCGGCGGCACTCCCAACAAAGAACGAAGAACGTCCAGGCTCCAGGAATGCCTTATACTTACCGACATTCCGTTCGCTACTAGAGAGAATCGTCTTGCATTCGGAGAAATACTTTCAAGAGAGCTGGATGTGCTAGAGGATCATGGCGTCTCATGCGCCTTCCAGCGGTCCCCGAGGTGCCATCCAACCGCTGAATGTCGAACAGATCGCACACAAAGCACAAGACTACGACTATGATCAGGGGATTCCCCTGCGCCAGTGGCTGAGAGCAGCGGGGTCGTTACTGAAGGAGGTTTGTTTAATCTTTCGCCCGGAATCTCTTCCGGTGAAACTGACACATTTATTCTAGGCCAGTATCTACGAACAAGAAGGAAACGACGAACAAGCCTACCTCCTCCTCTTCAGACATGCCCAGCTCGTCCTCGTCAATCTTTCAGCTCACCCAGACGCGACCGATGACACTCTTAAAAGGTCGCTAATCAAAGCTGAGCAAGAGGTCAAACTGAACCTCGCGAAGCTCGAGCTTCTAAAGCCCCGCATCAATAAACGCTATGAACGCTACATTCAACTCGCTCGGGAACGGGATTCTAGAAAGGCTACAACTTTCCACCGGAAAGATGACCGCCTTCCGCCTCCATCTGCTGCAGATCCGGCGCTTGCGAGTGCAACGAACTCGTTAGAAGCTGATGAGAACAAAGAACTTGCTGTGAGGCTGGCGCAGAAGGAGTTTAGTCGGAGAGCCACGGTTCGAAAGGCTACTAGACAGGCTGGCATATCCGAGGATGAAGAACAGAGGAGGCGGGCTGCTGGCGTCTGGGGCGACTGGGAGGGTCCCGTTGGGGACGGCAGTACAGAAGCGCCAGATAACCTTCAGAAACGGATTCGGGACGTGAGATCGAAGATCGTCGAACCCTCATCACAAGAGGCTTCGCGGCAACGGCCAGCGCTTCCGAAGAAGCCATCCGATCAGACCACTTCTTCCAATTACAAGTACCCTACCGTTCCGCGACAGAGCTACTTCGCCTCCAGCCCACCACCCCTTCCCCCGCGTGCACAGGGGTATTCACGACCGGTTCCAAGCATACCAACCCCCCCAGGCCCGCCAGAACTTCCTCCAAAAGAGTTTGAGCTTCCTAGCAGGCCTCTGAGCTCGAACGAACCCCCTCCACGTCCTAGCAAGGTTTCTGTCAACCAAGTTCCATCACCACCTCCTAAAATTAGCGAGACTGCTGTAGAAGGAACTGCTACGTCAGGTAACCTGCAACCATCTACATATACCTTCAAACCATCAGCGTACCTAGAAAACGGCGAACCCCTCCGAACCATCTTCTTACCACCAGACCTACGCACACGCTTCCTTGAAATTGCCCATCCAAACACTAGCCGGAATCTCGAGACTCTGGGCATCCTCTGCGGCACCTTGATCTCTAATGCCATATTCATATCCAAGCTCTTAATACCCGAACAGGAGTCCACATCCGACACCTGCGAATCAATAAACGAAACTACCTACTTCGACTACTGCGACTCTGAAGACCTACTGGTCCTAGGCTGGATCCATACCCATCCCACCCAGACCTGTTTCATGAGCTCACGAGACTTGCACACCCACTGCAGTTATCAGCTTATGTTACCAGAGAGCATAGCCATAGTCTGCGCTCCAAGCAAGAGTCCAGACTGGGGAGTTTTCAGGCTCACGGATCCCCCTGGCCTTAAACATGTGCGGGGCTGTACTAAGACTGGCCTCTTCCATCCTCACGATGAAACTAATATCTACACCGAAGCGTTACGGCCAGGCCATGTTGTGGAGGCGACTGGGCTTGAATTTGAGACAGTGGATCTAAGGCCATGACCCTACTAATTCATGTAGTACCTGCGTTCTCTTCCAGCTTGATTTCTTTTTCGCGCATGAGTTACGAATCTTGCCCACCCATACCTTTAGACCATGTTGTTATACTTATACCAACGCTATAACGAATTCAAACTGCCTTATTATACCCCCGCAATCTACCATACTCTCTCAAGTGGTGTGAGATAACAAATTGCTTGTTTTCATTAATTCTAATAACAACTAACTTAAACTTGGGCTATCAATTGTTTGGCACATCGGAATGGTGAAGTACTCCCCGTTCTTTCTGCTTCATCTTCACACTAACAGCCGCCCCCATCCGGTTCCTCTCGCCAGAGGTTAATAAATCCCTCAAGTCCTGACCGGGAATGAGATGCCCATAATACTTGGGATATATGAACTTCCAGAAGATCCTGTCGAACGTATACGCAGAACTAGCAGCGGCAAGGACCCAGACGTTGCCGGTTTCGAGTGATCGAGCCATATGATCAGAAAGACGTTCCTTGAGGGCATGCCCCGATCTTTCACGCTCAATTTCGTATTCCCTCAACACTTCTATGAATATCTTATGCCGGGCTTCATATTGAACCAGGAAGTTATCGAGCCCCTCGTCGTCTTCGTCCTCCGGCGCAGTTAGAAGTAACCACCACGGGGAGCAGTGCGCAAACTCAACGGGGGCGGCGTACGTGAACTCCCAGCCTACGACTGCTCTCACATTTAGAACCTGGTCAACCAGAACGTTTGAAGGTCCGAAGCCATCGCAGTACAATTTAAAGGGGCCCTTAGCGAACGTGGTCGAGATCCTGCCAGCGACCCGTCGAAATAGGCAACGAGCGATGAACTTCTTCTGACAGTCGTCTTCGTCTAGGATCGCATTATTGGCCTGCAGTATGAAGTGGTACATGAGATCTTCCGCCCGAGAAGTAAGGTACTGAGAGGCGTCCTTAAAGCGGGCGTGAGGAGATAACATCTTTTCCGGGACATTAGCGAACCGAAAAATTTCCGTCCTCGCCCGCGTGATAGGAGGGACAAGAAATGGCTTGGACGTGCCAATATATCCACCAATTTCTGGAAAGTCGAGATCGTATAGTTGAGACAAGATCTCCGCCATGGGACGATAGACAAGCCGTAAGTTTTGGATATTAACTTTCGGGCCCAAGACATGTGGAGCTTCGATCTTCAAGTTGTCGTTGAGCTCTCTAAGATACTCCGACAATGGCTCCCCCTCTATGAACTCAACAATCATGAAAGCGCCCAACCTTGACTTCCCATATACTAGCAAAATTGGGATAGGAATCTTCGTCGTCAATCGTAGGTAGTTCATGGTGATAGCCTCGTGCCAGATTTTATCATATGGCAGCATGCATCTTCCTTCTGCAGCGAACTTAACAAGGACGTCGGGGATTCCATTGTTGAATTTGACCCTGTAGGACCGGTTGTAGGTGTCTTGAGCGTGGAATCTGACTTCGTCTGGTTTCTCCTTGGTGTGTTCCTGGACGATGTTGCTAATTTCGGCTTCGGTGGATGGGTGTTCCATCTTCCTAACCCAATCTTCGAATATTCCTTGGGATCGGGCGTGGGCGGCATAGTCTATCTCAACCGGGTGGGTTGGAGGGCTGTCTGGGGTTATTTTTCCTGAAGGCATGGTGTCGGTGGATAGGGGGTATCGTATGTGGTGAAGATGTAAGGATGTTGATGTCTTTCTGGAGAACGGGTTGCAAGAGGGTGCCGGTGGATGATGATACCGGGCAAGCACTGGTATATATAACCCAGGTGGATTCTTTGCAGGGCAGGTCGTTGCAACAGTTTGTAGAAACAGGAGACTGGTCAAACAATGACACTGATGTATTTTGCAACTAGCTTTGCTTCAATGCTTTGCCATGAATGGAATGAATTCGGTCTAAATATGTAGATTAATGGGTAATGGTAAAGAAGACATTAGCAAAGGAATCAGAACACAAAAGGAAATTGATGCTAGATGTTGATGACTAGGTAGTTTTGCGCTTCCCCCTTTCCCCGTTCAGAAAGAACCCCCTGGATCCCCAACCACATGCAACCGCCGGATTGATTGTCGATTTGTTTTTTGTTTGTTTGTATGCAGGATTGTGGTATCATGCTTATCTGTTGAAATTCATGTCGTCTATCGTCTATCGTTCTCCACAAATATTTACAAGAGAAAAGTCTTTCCAGAGAGGAAAGTATGATTTTGGCGGCTTTTGATGTAGGTCTAAAATAGTCCGTCAATTTCGCCAGTCTCGGTGTCAACATCTACATTTAAGTAGCCGGGTGCAGTTGGAAGACCAGGGATGGTTTGGATATCGGCAGCAAGGGCATACCTATGGCGTTGTTAGTATAGAAGAAACCTAAACGGTGGTAATGAAAAGAGTCCTTACAGATATCCTGCTCCAGCAGCCATTCTCACATCACGGATTGGAACAGTGAAACCAGTTGGGGCACCCTTCAGAGCAGGGTCGTGGCTCAGTGAGTACTGCGTCTTGGCGATACAGATGGGAAGTTTGTCAAATCCTTGTTTGGTGTAGGTGTCGACCTTCTTCTGAGCAAGCTCGCTGAACTCAACCTTCTCTGCCCCGTACATCTTCTTGCCGATTGTCTCAATGCGCTCTTGGATCGTACCCTCTAGGTCATAAAGGAGGTTGAAATCCTTTGGCTTTGAGCTAGAGATGATCACACCCTTTGCTAGGTCAACGGCACCAGCACCTCCCTCAGCCCAGTGGTTTGCGGGGATAGCATCTTCGGCGCCAGCGGCAATAGCTTCTTCACGAATGACGGAAACCTCAGCGTCTGTGTCGGTTTCGAACTTGTTGATAGCAACAACCACGGGAATTCCGTACTGCTTAGCGTTCTGAATATGCTTCTTGAGATTGACACATCCCTTTCGGAGAAGTTCGATGTTCTCAGTCCTATAGACCTCGGCGAGGGCAGCACCGGGTGAAATTTCAGGTCCACCACCGTGAACCTTGAGAGCGCGCACAGTGGCGACAATGACAACGGTATCGGGGACAAGTCCTGAAGACCTGCACTTGATATTGAAGAACCGCTCACCGCCCATGGTGAAGTCAAATCCAGCCTCAGTGACAACAAATCCAGTCTTCGATTCATGGTCTTCATCAACCTCAGTACCCGCTAGTTTTAGGGCAAGTTTATCGGCAATTGCTGAGCTAGCTCCAATACTGATGTTTGCGAACGGTCCAGCATGGACAAAGACGGGAGTTCCTTCCAAACTCTGCATGAGATTGGGTTTGATAGCATCCTTCATCAAAGCGGCCAGAGCACCACCAGCACCAATATCATCGCAGGTCACTGGATCGCCGTTCTTGGAGGTAGCAACCACCATTCTTCCAAGTCTCTCTCGCATATCGGCCAAATCATTGCTGAGAGCGAGGATAGCCATACATTCACTGGCAACAGAGATATCGAAACCAGTCTCTCGAGAAAGACCCTTCTCAGTAGGAGCTTGACCCACTGTGATACCGCGGAGATGCCTGTCGTTGACATCTAGAACTCTTCGCCAAGTGATGGTAGATGGGTCGATGTCAAGCCTTGCGAAACGGGCAATTTCCTCGTCGGTCAGTTCGTTGGGATCAGTCTTGGTAATCCCAAGTTTCTTCAACCTGCGGAACATGATCGGCTGGAAGTTTCGCTTTCCTTTCTTTGTCGGGACGAGACGGTTGAAGAGTGCTTTGTCCTTCTGCGTTGATTCGTGGAACATGCGAGTTTCGATTGCGGCAGCGAGAAGGTTGTTGGCTGCAGTTATTGCATGGATATCACCAGTCAAGTGCAAGTTGAATTCATCCATAGGAATAACCTGACTGTATCCACCACCTGCTGCACCTCCCTTGATACCGAATGTAGGACCCTGGCTAGGTTGTCTAACATTCGCAAAAGCAATCCTGTTGAGGTGGGCACCAAGAGCCTGAGTTAGACCCATAGTGGTGGTCGACTTGCCCTCTCCGAGAGGGGTTGGGGTAATTCCGCAGACGAGGATATATTTCCCGTTGCGACGGTGGCCCAACCGTTCTAAGAGGCTTAGGTCAACCTTTGCCTTGGTGTGGCCGTAGGGTTCGAGTTCATGGGGGCTGATTCCAATTTCGGATCCGACATCTGTGATCGGCTTTGGTCGTTGGGAACGGGATACGGCGATATCAGAGGGGACGGGTGACTGCAGCTTTATTGGAAGTGGAGTGATATGTCTATCCTTCTGCTTCTCAAAGTAGGCTGTAGCGGAGTTAAAGACGTTCTGGAGGAGCATGGCAACTGTCATTGGGCCAACACCACCCGGGACGGGGGTAATTTGAGACGCAACGTTAACTGCCGAGTCAAATTCAACATCTCCAATAAGTCTTTGGCCCGACTTCTTGGAAGGATCGGGCTTATAGTT
Source organism: Arachnomyces sp. PD_36 (assembly GCA_032988195.1). Taxonomy (NCBI): domain Eukaryota; kingdom Fungi; phylum Ascomycota; class Eurotiomycetes; order Onygenales; family Arachnomycetaceae; genus Arachnomyces; species Arachnomyces sp. PD_36. The sequence goes on along the minus strand of JANTQE010000016.1, from coordinate 84,399 downwards.
GGTTCCAACATCAATGACTACTGCGCCAGGCTTTAACCAGTCGCCCTTGACGAATTCTGGGATACCGATTGCTGCGACTAGGATGTCTGCTCGTCCGATAATCTGCTGGAGGTTCTGAGTTTTTGAATGGCAAACGGTGACGGTTGCATCAGCGCTCTTCAGCAGGTAGCTGACAGGGCTTCCGACGATATCGCTTCGTCCAAGAATGACGGCATCCTTTCCAGATGGGTTCACTCCACTAACTCTCAGGAGCTCCATCACCCCCTGGGGAGTGCATGGGACGAAAAGGGGTCGGCCACCCCTCTTGGCCAATTCACCAATGTTGTTTGCTCCGAACCCATCGACATCCTTCTCGTCAGCGACTGCAGAGGTAACTGTGTGCTCAGAGAGGTGGGCTGGAAGAGGCAATTGAACGAGAATGCCGTGGACAGACGAGTCATAGTTGGCTGTGGCAATCTCCTGGAGGATCTCAGGTTGGGTGATAGTCTCGGGGAATTTGACAAGCTTGCAAGCGATATTTGCCTAGATATCATGTTTAGCTCTTCGTTCCTGTTGTAGATCGCTTAGCGGGGACATACTTCTTCGGCAGCCTTTAGTTTCATGCGCACGTACGTGCCTAGCTCATGTTAGTCTCGTGTTTAATAGGGGATTGAGGAGCTTAGTGCGCGCATACTTGAATCCGATCGATCACCAACTAGAGAGCATAAAGTTAGCATCTATGTCAAAGAGAGCAGAGGAGGGGCAGAGCTGGAGTAGATGCTTACCTTGGAAGATGACCAGGCTTGGCTGGAACCTCGGATTTGAGGTCTGAGCCTTACGAATCTCTCCATTCAATCTCTCCCTAATACTCTTCGCAATCGAAGTTCCATCGATCTTTGTTCCGACCATGTTGACAGTTGTAGACGAAAATGAGCGGGTTGAACTAGACAAGGGCGATGCAACTCCAATTCCAGACGACGAAGAAAAGGAGGAATTGCGAGATAGATATAGGGCGTTCCGTTCCAAGACCGTCGTCACCCGTTGCCCAATTGACGATCTCTGATTCTGCGGTTGGGCTGTGGATAAAGGGGGGTAAGATGGCGGGGAACTCGTGCAGTATTTCACAGCGTTGGCTAATCGTGAGGTCGGATAACGACGTGGGGTCGGCGCAAAACGGACGCTGCAGGCAGGAAAAGTGATCCTGGAACAGTAGGAAATCATGTCCCTCGGCTGCAGCAGATTCGAACAATGGGACTGAACGCCGTCTTACGGTTGGTGAATACTAGGATAACCCAAAAAAATATGCAGAGCAGGAGCTCGTTGACGGACCTGAACAGGTAAAAAGAAGAGGGTTTTCGTTGTTTTTTTTTTGGACTACGATAACCAGATCATTGTGTGTTACGGTAGAGCCATACGAGAGGAACAGCTACAACTTTCTATCTGTCTCTAGCGATTTTTAACTGATTTTTAAAGTGAAAAAGAGTCATACTTCGTTTCGCCGATATTGAACCGTTTGACTTTTTTTGCTGTATAAAAAATTTGCCCTAATTATATAAGCAGGATAGATTACGGGTATTTTCTGCGGTATCGGGGTCACGAGATTACAGCCATAAAATACCGGAAAGATAGATAGTCCGATGCTAGCCGGAAATGGAATAGTTTATCGCAAGTCTTGGCATTCCAGTGGGAGTGTGCGATGAAATTCATCGTTGACTATCACCAAAAGATTTAAGCAGGCAATCTCACATTCAACAACCCGACAACACCAGATACCCTACCACCAGTTGACACGACAGTTATATCTATTACTTGTTAGGCCAATATGAGGCCTATCCTTCTTCAGGGCCATGTAAGAACCTGCCTATCCTTGTGGCTGGATCACGGAAAACGTACTAACGGACTTGGGTGAATAGGAACGGTCTCTGAATCAGATCAAATTTACTCGCGATGGCGATATAATCTTCTCCGTTGCTAAGGATAAGGTACTATGCGCTTGGTACTCCGCAAACGGTGAAAGACTCGGAACATACCACGGCCACCAAGGTGCCCTCTGGACCGTTGATGTCAGCCCCGACACTACACTTCTCGCATCCGGAGCCGCAGACAACACCGTTCGACTCTGGAACGTCAAGACCGGCGAGTGTGTGAAAGTGTGGGATTTCCCAACTGCTGTTAAGCGAGTCGAGTTCTCCCCCGATGGCACACAGGTCCTAGCCGTGACGGAAAAGCGTATGGGATATCTCGGAACGATTGTGGTTTATGACGTACGATACGGAGACGGAGAGGGTGGAAACCTGACCGACCAGGCGGATGAGCCATCTTTGAAAATTACCTGCGAGGAGAGCAAGGCTACCGTTGCGGGATGGAGTTACTTGGCCAAGTATATTATTGCGGGGCACGAGGATGGTAGTGTGAGCCAGTATGACTCAAAGGTATGCTTTGCTGTTTTTCAGCCTTGGCGCGTGGGATATGTTTAGAAGAGACAGAAGAAACTAACATGCCGAGTTTAGACCGGTGAACAAGTGGAAAACGTCCAGGCCCACGAATTCGACTACCAAATCAAGGATCTCCAGTTCTCTGCAGACCGCACATACTTCATCACTGCTTCAACAGACAAGTCTGCTAAGGTATGCTGATACAGGAAAGCTTCACCCCTAACCATATATCATAGCTCACAATCGTACCTGCAGATTATTTCCTCACGAAACCTAGAAATCTTAAAAACCTATGTCGCAGATACCCCCCTCAACACAGCCTCCATCACAGCCAAGAAAGAATTCGTCATTCTCGGCGGTGGTCAAGCAGCCATGGACGTGACAACCACCTCTGCCCGACAAGGGAAATTCGAGGCCCGTTTCTACCACAAGATCTTCGAAGACGAGATCGGCCGTGTGAAGGGCCATTTCGGTCCCCTGAACACCATCGCCGTTCATCCCAATGGCACAGCGTATGCATCCGGTGGAGAGGACGGATACGTACGTGTCCATCATTTCGACAAGCCGTACTTCGATTTCATGTACGAGGTTGAGAGGGAGCAAGCTCGGAGATGATCTTCATGTTGAACTTTTGGGAATTTTTAAAGTAAAAAAAGAAAAAAGAAAGCACGCGGGATGAAGGCATGTGGGAGTTCGGTCGTTTTTTGCTAACGTCGTCTACGGCATCTTTTTCTTTTTTTCATGATCAGTTACTCTCTTACTTTTACTCTTTTAATGGTTTTCCTTGACGTTTACTCTTATCTCCCTTACTCTTACCCCTGAGAACGGTTTATGAGTACATTGTTACGCTGTCCTCTTCTTTCACTACTGTTCCCGGAAACAAAAGTGTGTTTAGACAGCATAGAGCCTCTTTGTAGCTACATATCTGAAGCCTCCTTTGCACCCACCGTGGATGGAAATGAGAATACGACCCATATAGCCTATGATTTGACAATCTCTAACTTGAACCCTCGAAATATATTTCCAGGAAAAAAGATCTGGAAATGGTCTACTTCTAAGCCCTACGCGCATATCGATATCCAGCGACTCAGAAACTTGGAGCTACTCCAATTCAGGAGATCCCGGATAATTATCGTCCCGCAGATATGACATATCCTCCTTTCCCCCATCGTCATCTAGACCCGGGGATCTGTATACTCCTTATAGCGATACTTGCCAGACATAAACAAAAAACAAAGAAGGAACTAAGAGTTTCAAATCGGACTGGTTTATGTGTAGGTTTGCAATGTGAAAACTGTCCGAGTTGAGCGTTGTGTCCCTATATATCCCGAATGGGAGAGGGTGGGAGTGGGATCGATACCTCGAGAAAGGGGTTTGGGTGGTCGCACGTCATGTTATGTCGATATGCGGAGAAGACGGGGGGTTCTGAACCTTTGGGGTATCGGTATGAACTTCCTCTGCGTTCTGCTGCTGTCGTGTCCTGGCATTAGGGCTACTTACTATATTGGAGGTGTTTGGACCCTTGGGCATGCGTATCTTCATCCAGCTTTTCGGAGATTGATAAGGACGAAAGAGACATTGTTTTGTCTTCAAATGAGGAAACTCTTTTGTCTATTGATTTCTATTTGGCTAACTTCCGTATCTGCATCAAAGACCGAGAATGAGAGACTGGAAACGAGACGTCAATATACCATGACCATATACTCGGTCTGTTGGCAGGGGGATGGTTTCACGTCGACGCAGAGTGGCCATAGTGAGTACCATCCCTGGGAGGACAAGCACCTATTACCAAGCAGTGGTTATGGATTCCAGGTTGCCCTTTCTCGACGCTCATTCAGAGAAGAGAGCCGAAAGATAACAAACACATCGCAAGAATGCCGCAATAAAGAAGGTCATAAAATAGAGATAAAAAAAGAAATTTCATTCCCGCAAAATCATGTCCTTGCTTAATCTATCCTATCACCGTTCGTAATCCATAAACAAAAGAAAAGGTTCGACTCATCCGGTAGAAGTTGGCAAAGTAGGGAAAGGGCTCACCCCCAATCGTTTACTTCTTCTTCGGAAATTTATCCTTGCCGATGTCACTTCCTCGGAGCTTCACGTTCAAGACACGCTCCATGGAGCTGAGGACTTTCTGGTCCGGTGTGGCGGTACCCCGCTCGAAGTCTTGGACGATAGCGACGGTGGTGTTGCACTTGGTCGCGAGTTCCTTCTGGGACATCTTGTGACCTTCCTCGTTACGGCGGCGTTTGATAGCATCGCCTACTTCGAGGCCGATAGTCTTGGGCTTCACGATGTCGTCGCTTCGGTCGACCTTTGTGAGGTGCTGACCCTCAACAGCTGGGCGCGAAGACTAGAAAGATTAGAGTTAGCAATTTGGTTCATACCGACCCTTTTAGAGACTGAAGTCTACTTACAGCGTTGCCAGCTGCATATTTCTTCTCAGTGCCGATGATGGCACCGGATCTTTGAGCGGCGTTAAGCGCGCTCTTTCCCTTCACCACGGTCTCACGGGCAGTTCCGCCGCCGATACGGTTCTTGCTCCCAATACGGGTAACAGAGTCCCAGCCTTGTTCAGCCATGGTTTCGGTATTAAGTAGTTCGGAGTGTCTTGGGAAGATGAATGTCAACACTCAGCGGCCAGGTGGCGGTGAGATAAGAGGTAAAGTGGCAAGTAGAGTGATGATAGAGAGTGAGAATTAGTCTCAAGCGTGATTAATGAAGGATGATGCCAGCAGTGGATGTGTGTGCTGCCTCTCAAGTAGTTCAGTGAATGTGAGAACAAGTTGAAGAAGAGAGTTGTTGAGAGGAAGAAAGTGAGATTTATATTGATGATAGAAGCTTCTCGAGAGTCAAAACGGTGTTGGAGGGGAGTCATCACTCACTAGGCCTGAAATGGATGTAGTGTCTTGGCGGCGGTGTGGTTAAACTTTTAGTAACTAATCCCTTTGTAGTTTAGTGCCACACCTGACCTCTTGCCACTTCTATCAAAATCCGCGAAAATCTTCACGATGGCGACGAAATCTTGAGAAATCTCTGTCAACCTTTTCTGGAAGCTTTGAGATAAGCCGGGTGTTGTATCTATTGGTCAAGTCAATCGGAAAACATCTTTCAAGTACCTGGCCCTGTACCTGTGTCTCAATAAGAGCCAAGATGACCCCTAGCAAAGCGTCACTCTCGCCTTGATACTGTGTTCCTGATACTGGTGATATAGGAGCTAAGTACCATCTATAACGGCGGATTCCTTACGCCTGTAGAGATATCACAAGATTTTGAAAATTTCCGCTTGTATGGGATGCGAATATTTTGGCCGAATTCGTTACGAGAGCTCACAACTCACCGGGATATCTACCATATTATGGGTTAGGAATCCGTGTCTTTTGGCTGGTCACTGACCTCCGAAACCCGGATGCTTGGGACTATGGCCGGGACTATGGCAGATTCTAAATGATCTGCCCTGGAGTCGCGTCAAGTGTGAGGAAACACGTGCATATTGTCCGTATGGTGTGTAGCTTTTCAAATTCGAACAGCCCAAAACTTCTAAGAGGGTTTCACCATTGGTGTAGTGTATGTGTTGAACGAGATAGCTACATACTGCCAACACCACTTAGATGTGCATGTCTTTTTGATCTAGTTGGTAAGTTCCACAGTTATGAGCTCCTTTCGCGATTCTGCTGCGTACGTTCGATCCGCGTTCCGACCACTCTTTTATTCTCTACAAAAATCCACGATTTCTCGACTTGGCAACGTATAGTCATCTAGGCTCCGTCTATAGCCACCGGACTCGCCATTCTCGATTGAAAAATTCGATTTTCAGCTCAAATCTACGTCTCTTGAGCTGCGGGGGTGTGTTGAACGAGATAGCTACATACTGCCAACACCACTTAGATGTGCATGTCTTTTTGGTCTAGTTGGTAAGTTCCACAGTATGTATGTGGGGAAGCCATCCATGGCCTCTGGGGGAAACCTGGGGGAACATGGGGAGGGTGGAGACGTCCAACAATGGCCTCGAGCTAATAGTCAGAAAAACAGGGAATTTGTGATCTGGGGTTGGGTTTCTGGAGAACCCGGAACTTTCGGGGAGTTACTTAAACAAGACCACGCTCTCTGTCGCCGTTGAGCTTCAAATTTCTCTGTTTCCATAACATTTCCACCTTCTTTGAAACACCTAAGAGAAGATTCTAGTCATCCTTATTCCTCGGTTGATCGATTAAACCGTGGTGATTATTCTTCTCTCGACTCCTGATAGAGTCGCCAATGTTACTGCTCTTTCGTTTATCCCAAGATTTACCTTCCTACCCATTTATTAGAAGATCTACCGTCCCGATGCTCTCACAGGAAGTTGGGTGTAGAGTCACCAATGGCTACACCTGAGACTCACGTCCCCAATCTACATTCGGCAGAGCCTGGTGCCCCTGTTACTCCCCTGAGGAGACGTGCTTGCGATCGTTGCCGGCAGAGAAAAAGCCGGTGTGATGGTGGAGACACATGTACGGTTTGCCCTAGGGCTGGCGTGTCCTGCCAATACTTGACTGCCTCGACAAAAAGGGAGCCTCGTCCCCAGTACCCCGGAGGGCGGAAGGCTCTGTTGCAACTCCCCCAAGGATGCCCCGCCGGCCCTTATTTATTCGCTGGCCTTCCTGATGATTTGGACCCAGGGCATTCGCGCTTCAGCACCATAGCGGCGTCATGTTACGTCCATCTCCAGACCTTCCTAATATCGCATGGAAATCAAATAATGCCACCGAACATGCCAGTGGGCTCCTCGAATGCTTCCCAGAGTTTGAAGGCATGGTTAACTGAACTCCAGCGCGACTTCGATCATTCTAGGGCACTGGCGATGCTCGAATGGATGAAACGCAGAGGCTAGATATCCTGGTCACGCAGTCGTGGGTGCGCATGTTGGTTTGGGAACTTGGCCATCGTCTTGGGCTATTGAGAGATGAACCACCCACCAGCTCGACCAGGAATCTAGCAGATATTGATATTGTCAGCTCGAAGTATCTTCTACGTATTTCCCAAAAATTGCTCAATGTGAATTTGGGCGCCAACAAAGAGTCGTTAGAGGCGCATGGAATTGGCATTGTATGTCCCCGAATCTCCTTCCCTACTCCGTAGAATTTGTTTCAGTTTGGCTTGCCCACCTTCGTTTGCAGGAGCAGAAGACTTTTGATGTCGCTTCCACACTGTCGGATGTACTCCGGTGCTCGAGCGACTGGGGCTCTGACATGCATGCCCTTGGTCATGGATCCCTGCAGAGGTTTATGGGGCTTCCTGTGAACTTTCGTAACAGGGAATCACAGTATCTACAGCCCCTAAGGGCGAAGGCAAGGGATGTTCTCGATGTCACGGCTTTATTCTCCCGATTCTTCTCGATGGTGGGAGAGTCTGAGGATGCGGCGGAAGTGGTTGTGTCTCAACCACGTCGGTGATTCTAGCATGCAAGTGCCAATCAGTTATAACAATATCTGTCAGCAATTCATACCGCCCATGACCACAATCTGCCCTATGTAGTAAACTCCTCCTTAAAGAAGTTACAAAAAAACTATCATTCCACAGTTCGACAGATCATTCCACAGTGCGGGCGAGATTCTTTTGATCGACTCATCAACGTCATTGTTGGGATGTTTGTGGCATATGGGTCCTATTTTTAGTACCCCCACAGCCAAGCCTTCATAAATATGGGGCAACCATCGGCGTCTCTTCGGAAATTGCTCTTCACCTTCACTCCGTCCCAGGTCTTTACGGGGACAACGGTGAACCCGATGAGGTTTCTCTAGATGAGAGTCGGGACCGCTAGAATGGTTGTCGTACCGGCACTGAAGAGTTGGCATCTCAACACACTCAACGTCAGCCATTGTTGTTCCTCTACTAAGAACATCGAGAATGAAGTGGAGAAGCTGGGGAACGCGAATCGAAACATCTGAAACTGATCGTAGGCTTCGGTCCTCTGTTTCGGAGCTTTGAGCCACTCAGCGTTTGGAGACATCCTCCTCTCCTAACGGCCTGAATAATGTTGTGGTAGCAACCAATTCCTTTCATCTCTTGATAGATGGAAGGGGAAACTGAATTGTCAGGAGAGCATGACATTCGGGGCTTTTGTTTGTTATATAACAACTCAATGACCCTATGGGAGCTCTGTGGTTCAGCTCACCTTTAGTATTTCTCGTTTCTCGCGTAGCTTCAACTCAAAGCTTTGCTGTTGCCTTTGGAATTTCCTTTGGCCTGGATTATATACCCGTTGAGAGAAGCCCGGCAAACCTTAGGTCACAATGTTGATTGCAGGCTCGATCGCCTTGATAGCGAGCATCGTTGGAGTTGATGCTTCAGCTTTTCGGTCAAACCATGCATCACAATTGATTTCACGCCAGGAAGCAGTGAATCGAACGGCGGATTCAGCAAATCTTAAAACCTGGTGGCATATCTCAGGAGAGATCAACACGGAAACAGCTGTCGCAAACGAAAATGTGCGCCAGTCACACCTTTACTCTATCCAGGTGGCCTCCAGTGGGAATGCCTCCGATTACTATGATTCCTTCGCCTACGAAACGATCCCGCGCAGTGGGAAGGGGAAGCTATGCCATCCTGATGACCCGAACACGATTTGCGAAGAGGACGATGGCGTCTCTATCGAAGATGATATCGGAGCCAACATGGCGTGGACTCAATTCCTATACGGATCCGACGTCGTGGTCAAGGTATCAAGACCTGGAGGCGAACCTATTTCAGACGCGTCAGATATTGTCATTAGGCCGACCAACCTCGAATTCTCGGTCGACGTTGAGGATGGTTCTGCTTTGATCTCAGTTCCGTATACGCCAGATACCCATGGGATCAGGCTCTCCGTTGAATTTGCGGACGATATCTGGGAATACCGCCGCTCAAGCGGCTCTCAAGACACAACGCATTACGTGCAGAACGTGGACCCATCTGGCGATTGGTATGTGGAAAGTTACGATGATACCATGCCCATTGTTGGTCGCGAACCCGTCAATGCGCTTCTTATTTTCGCCAGCCCTTTCCCCTCGGAAGACTTGGTTCCAGCGATAGATGAGGATACGTATGAAGTTCAGCCGGGTCTAGTGACTGGTCTGGATTCCATCTCCCAATCTGTCGTCTACTTTGGGCCAGGTGTTTACTATTTTACCGGCACCGCTCATGGCATTCTCAGTTCGACCGTGAGCTGGGTATATCTGGCGCCAGGTGCGTACGTCAAGGGAGCCATGCAGTACAACAAAGAGGACTCGGATCTACTGGCTTCTGGCTTTGGTGTACTGTCTGGTGAACAATACGTCTACCAGGCCAACACTGCGGAGAACTATAGCAACATCAAATCCGACGAGACATCCCTTAAAATGTGGAGAGGAGAGGGGGTTACTGCAGGCCAGAAATGGACTATCAACGGCTTGACCACCAACGCTCAACCCTTCAATGGAATGGACTTCTATGGCGATACCGATGGATTTACCGTCGACGTATCCGACTACAAACAAGTGGGAAGCTTCTTCTCGCAAACCGACGGATTGCAGATGTATCCTGGTAGCTATGTCCGCGATGTTTTCTACCACATCGGTGACGATGGTATAAAAACGTACCATTCCAACGTCAACGCTGAGCGCTTTGTCGTTTGGAAGACAAACAATGCTCCCATCATCCAGATGGGTTGGTACGCTCGTGACATTGGCAACATCACCATCAACCAGGTCGACGTTATCCACTGTCGCTATAATTCATACCTCGACTGGGCTCCTCGTGCCCTCATCGGATCTTCTTCTAGCTACCTTGATGTCGAATCAACCAACACAGCAGACACAAGCACCACCATATCGGACTACACAGTCTCCAACATCCGAGCAGAAGGTCTCTCCCCAGGCTTAATTAGTCTTAACATGCTCTCTAACATCAACAACTTTGTCATCGAGAACGCGTGGATCGAAGAGTTCGTACCACTAGATGTCGATGTCAGCGCTATCAGGGGATTTACGGACAAGAATAACAATAACGCAAAGGTCACGTTGGGCGCGAACTCGGAAGATGGAATTGGTCTTCGAATTACCAATTATATCGTGGGTGATGAGCAGATCAGTTTCGATGCTGGGAACTGGAATGCGAGTTCCACTGGGAAGTTGTCCGTTGATGCAGATTATGAAGGTAGTTGGACCGTGGAGTAATGTAACACACGTTCCGTCTAATCGACTTTACTAGAACCGCTCTCGGGGCTGGCGAGGCTTTCGTTCCTGATGTATATAATTTTCTAGGTACCCCCAATTTTGTTTATTTAGCCCCATCTTGAATTTACTTTTCGTTGTTCTATCGTGCGTGAGTATTTATTGGATGACGGAACTCGGAAACCAAAGGAAATTCGGAGAGTAATGTTGAAATATATGTCGTTAAATTTGCCATTTCGTAATATATTAATGAAAAAACATTTAGGGGAATCAAGATACAACGAGGCTAAAAAGGTAGGAGACGACTCAATAGCCGTCATGAGGAAAACCCAATGTCTCTACTTCAAAATCCATCATTAGAACCATTCACAACCAAGCTGCAGCTACCACTGGCACAGCCATGGACCCAGCAAGGTTCCAAAGTCTGTCCGAGCCTCCAACGCGATTGGCTGCACCCCCCTTAGGAGTGGGAAGGTCATCAGGACTATCCGCGCCATCACAGTTCTCATCATCACAGCAAACCATCTTCCCCTCGTCATCACCCTGTTGCCACTCCATACACTTGAATCCCTCATCGCAGTATCCACCACCCATGCAGCATTCGGCGCCGAAGGGTGCGCAGTCACCATCTCCACAGCACAAATGCTCCGCGTCGCAACTATAGTCACCACAGCAGATTTCCGCGGAATCGATGCATCCGTCCTCGCAGCATTGCTCGCCTTCTCCGCAGATACCACCTTCGTCGCAGCAGGTTTCGCCATCCTTGGCGCAGTTGCCGTCTTCGCAGCAGCCGGTGTCCATTGGGCAGCACTCTCCGCTTTCTAGAGGGAGTAACACTATTAGTACTCATTCTTCATTGTAGGTATTGTTGGGGAAGATAGTGGATGCGTGTAAGCGGGAGGACATACCATCACAAAGCCCGTAGTCCTCCTCTTCACAGGTCTCGGTGTCCCGAGAGTTGATCTTCTTGGCCTCAGCAACCAAGTTGCGGCGTACGGCCGGCATGGAAAGGTTGGTGTGCTTCACTTTCGATGTGATGGGCTTCCCTAAGCTCCTCTTTGCGAGGGGTAGAGTCGGTCGTCGCACTGGTGATACGCCTGGCTTCTCTGCGTGCACAGCAACGGAGAACTGCACCAGGGCGAGGAGCACAGCCAATGCGAGGAATGATTTGAGAAACATGTTGGCGGTAGGCGGATGTAGAGTTAGGTCTTGAAAGAATTTGTTTGTCTTATGGAAAGGAAAAGGCCTATGTATTATTAGGCTTGGAGAAGGGAGTTGGCAAATGAAGACCAACTCCCACGCGGGAATCAGGATCTTTTATATCCCAAGGCATAATGGACCATCTTTTGGACCCCAAGTTCAGCAACTGGGATTAGCGGAATCTGGTGGACGTTTTGGATATGACCTTCCATAGAAGAAGCCTCATTTTGCCCAGACTTTCAAGGCGATGCACCATCGCCGTCCTCATCCTTGACATGAGGCTCATTCCTTCCATGTTAGTTTTACGTGTATGTATGAGGCTCTTCCACCCGAAAATAGTTTGAGATTCTATGGACAGGGATGCTGCTCCACCCAAAACGTTGCGGCTGTGTCGTTTGATTGGTTATAGAGCCCGAGGAACCAATCATTAAAGTGGAACTGAAAGTTGCCAAGCTTTCCGCTGAGCCGCAGCCTAAATATTTGTGGGGACCGGGTGCTTTGTTTAGTCAGAGTCGTTGATCAACGGCGGAAAGGTTGATGCGAGAATCTGCCATAAAACACCGGAGAAAAGGGTAGGAATTGAGAACATCTTGAGCCTGCGATCCCCGTGTTTTGATCTGATGGTGGGTTGCTGGCTGGATTGGAAACGAGGTACCAGAAGTTCGTTAGCCGAAGCAGGAACCTTGGAATGTTCCGTCAGCTGATGTAAGATGCTAAGATGCGCCAAGGGGATTGAACTTCTTCCTTTCGAAACGATCATTTTTCCGCTCCGTTCTATCAAGGAATTTTAAGCTTCTTGAGAATTATCATTGATTTTTATATCTCTGTGAGGCATCATCGGTAGGAATTAGTTGGGTGGAAATCTAACATCTTCTGGGTTCAACAAAAAGGCAGCTCCAACGCCGACCATCAGCGGATGGCCTGGGTAGGCATGCCAATAGGGAGTATTAAAACAAAAAAAGCAGGAAAAGAAAAGTCAGAAAAGAAATCCTCAATCACCTCCCTCTTCAAAGGTTGTCGCATTTAAGATCTTGGCATGCGCTGGGGTTTCCGATGGGCGGCAGACATTGCGAATCACATCTATCAGGTGTCTCGTACGGGAAATCCTCGTCTTTGGCCTTTACTCCCACGCAACTCTGGTATGTTATTTCGCGGAACCAGCACTATATATTGTAAGAGGGAGTCGTTAGTTATTTTTCTTTTCTCGGAATACCTGCTCATAACCGGGGATAAAAGAGGAGGGGAAACCCAAGACTTACAAAAGCTTCGTCCTCGGCCGGAGTGAGGTTACTGCACCACGAGTCTTCCCAGTCCAACCCACGGATATCGCAAACTGGAATGGAGAATGAGATCGGGTCCTCCGGGCTTATCTCACCCCCCAGCAAAATTTCTTTGGTATATTCGACATCCGGCTCTGGTTGGTATCCACGTTTTTCTTGCGACAGAGTTGCCGCGGCTCGTACGAGCTCGATAGACAAGTTGTAGTCTTCCAGCTTGTCGGCGCCAGTAACCTCCATCAAATCGGCCAGGGTGGTGTCAGTGGCATAGTCGAGTTGCTCGGGCCATCTGATCAAGATGTGAGCGATGTCCAAGTCATCGCACCAAATGGCATCGTCGCTAATTCCTTTGATTCCACCCCCAGTGTTAGGGCAAGGGTTTGATCCGATGATATTTTCGTCTGCCTTGATGAGGACAACTCGTTGCTTGTTCCAAAGGTGGTCAATGATTGGACTTGTTAAAAGACCAATCACGTCGTCTGGGAGGGTTTCCACCGCTCTTTCTGCAGCAAACATCCCGCCTTCCAGAACCTTAGGAAGGCCGTAGTCGGATTCGACATAGTCAGATGCAATGTCCTCGGGGACTTCCGCTACAACCTTCATAGCGAACGCTTCAATCGATTTGCTGAGAGCGCTGACAGAGTTAGCCAGTTCGCTGCTTATCTCGGCATATGTTTTGAAATCCATGTCCCTGTAGCCTTCTGTTTAGCATGTAGTTGATACAAGTCAATAACTGGGAATGACTTACGGGGGATCTTCAGCGAGTGAACCATAAATAGCAGCAGCTGCCCCAGTAGCACCAGCGGCGACTGCTGCTGGAGGGTAATATGCCCCAACCATACTCAGAAGGCCATTTAGAACGCCAAGGCCGGTGGGAACTTCATCATCATCCTGGGTTTTTGTTAGTTGAGCAACTAGAAGTGCAATATATGCAGCATTTTAAGGGGTTTTCTTTACCTTCACTTCCGGCAAGAAATCATCAACGATTTTTGCAGTTTTATCTCCGACTACCTGGTGAGCGTTGTAAATCGAAAGCTGGAGATCAAAGATGAAGTTGTTAAAGTTGATTATAGACCATAGGATAAAGGTTAGAGTCGGATTCGACTGGCAGGCGTCGTATGTCAAGCTTAAATCGCATAACGACTTCCTGTGCACTCAGTTAGTCAAGGTGTTATCAAAGAATAATCTTGGGGTTCAGCGTGTGCGCTTGGTACTTACCCAGTACATAGATGGCCGCTAATTTCCTTTTGCCGAATTTTATCTTCATAGTATGATATCAAGCTTCCCTGGACGTTGCTCTTTTGTTCTAGGAAAGGGAAACGGAGCGTGCTAGGTTTTCTCCGTCAGATTCCAAAGAAACCCCATAACGCATATCCCCTTCCGGTTGGGGAACAAGGTCAGTTTGGGGGGGTTATCTTACTATAGTTCCACCTGTTCGTCCATGCCAAATCCCTTCCAATCTTCCGCATCCTTTTCCACACCGTCGCCATCCACAACAGCGCAAAAGTCGCCCGGATCATCAACCTCTGGTTCAGGGATAGGAAGCGAAATATCAGGAATTTGATCACCAATATCACCGCCATCGTCATCATCATCATCTCCACCATCGTCTCCGCCATCGTCGCCACCGTCGTCACCACCGTCGTCACCGCCGTCATCACCACCGTCATCACCACCATCATCACCACCGTCACCATCCCCGGGTCCTTCACCAGCCCAGGCGCAATTATTTATGTAAGCGTTGACAGAGCCAGATGATTTATCGACGTTAAGGTAGTCCGCGCGGCCATCGCCTAAAATGACATGTATTAGCAATTATGGGGGAAGTAAAGGTCAAATAATGTGAGACCAACCGTCTAGATCGGCTAGGATAACAATCCCCTGGTTCTCGACTCCGGCGGCAATGGTCCCTTTATTCTCCCAGCTGGATTTGTCGGGATCGGATTCCAAATTCCCATTATTTCTATAAAACACCACGGCGCCCCCTTCATAGACTATGAGGAAATCCGCTTTGCCGTCACCTGCAATCCACGGATTATTAGCATCGAAAGTGCTGGCTGGTTTCGCCCATGCAGAAGTAGGAAAACGACCTACCGTCAATGTCGCTGAAACGAACTTTATCGCCAGGGGCTCCGTCGACACCTCCTGCGATGGTACCAATCTCGGTGAACATGTCGCCAGATGAGCCAAGGCCATTATTCTTGTAAGCTTTGACAGCTCCTCCGTCATACACAACCAATAAGTCGGCACGTCCGTCGCCTGATATATGGTCAGTAAAAGTTAGAGAAGTGAAGGACGGGGTCGGGTAAGCGAACCATCTACATCAGCAAATTGGAGCTTGCTTCCCGGAGCACCAACTCCATTGGTGATCGTTCCAAGATCCTCCCAGTTCTTTCCGACAGTGTTCGAATTGAGGTTGCCGTTATTTCTGAACCCTTTGACGGCACCACCTTCGTACACAATCAGGTAATCGTCGAGCCCATCACCTAAAGAAAAAGATTTAGCTATACTTGTTTTCAAAAGCTGTAGGACGACGGGGGTTTACCGTTGATATCTGCGAAATGCACCTTTTCGCGGCCGGATCCTTCCGGGCTGTCTGCAATGAGGCCAATTGACTTCCAGCTCCATGGGGATGAACCCTGGTTGATCCACGCATCTACAGAGCCATCTTCATGAACCCAGACAAGGTCAGCGCGGTCATCACCATTCAAGTCAGCGAACCGAACGCCAGCAGCACGATCAAACCGCCCAGTGTTGACGTAGGCTTTAACAGCCCCGTTATCAGAAAGAATAAGGAAGTCGACCAGATCGTCGTCATCAAATTTCGCAAATCGGACGTGGGCACCTGAAACACCATCGACACCAGCTGCAAAAGTATCGGCTTTCTCCCATTTGGGAGAGTCAGAGTTCAGAAGATTGCCAGCGTTGCGCATATACTCGACAGCGCCACCTTCATAGACGATTAGGAAATCGGCCAACCCGTCTCCATCAACATCTGCGAACCTAATCTTGGATCCCGATACACCACTGACGCCGGGGGCAATGGTGCCTATGTCCTTCCATTTTCTTGCATCACCTTTTTTGCCGATGTTTCCGGTGTTTTGATGTGCCTTGACCGATCCGGAATCGTCGATAACTAGGTAATCAGCCAACCCATCACCATCGATATCAGCAAACTCCACTCTGTTGCCAGTCGCGCCCTCGACGCCTTCTGCAACAACGCCGATTGAATCCCATTTTGTGGAATCGTCGGTCGAATCAACATTTCCGAGGTTAAGCCAGGCTCTTGCGGCTCCACCCTTATAAAGAATGATGTAATCCGCAAGCCCATCACCATTAAGATCAGCAAAGCGCACTTCACCGCCCTCATGCTCATCGGGTCCGGGGGCAATCATCCCGATCGCCTCATAACCACCTCCGGTTCCCTTCCACGCACGGACCGACCGATCATCATTGACTATGAGATAATCATCGATGCCATTGCCTGAAAATATAAGGGAGAAATCTCAGCAACCCATATAGAATAAAAGCTGATCAGATACAAAAGGAGAACATATACATACCGGTCACGTCAGCAAAAATAACATTGTCCAAAGAAGCGCTCTCATACCCTGGAAAGACTTGACCTTTGTCTTGCCAGATCCTCACATTGGCGGCGTTGGTGTTTTTGACCCAGTTAGGACCAGGGCATTCCCCTCCACCTCCTCCTCCATCTCCGCCTCCGCCATTACCCAAGCCAACGCCATCAGTCACCTCCGGTTTAACAGGGTCTTTAATCCAGCCCTTCTCGTCAGCTTCGAGGATGGCATTGTACCAAGCATCAGCCATCTTGCCGTAACCTCCGTCATTTGGATGCTTGTCATCCGCCAAGTCAGAAGGCAGAGTGAGGATGTTCTGCATATCAACAAGATGAACGTGTTTTCTGTCTGAAGCCCTTTTCTCAACTTCCTTCTCAACCGCGGCGTTGTACGATTCGATCTTGGCCTGCAGTCCAGCAGGATTGGCGGAGATAATCTTGGCAACGATAACAACGGCGTCCGAGCAATGATCAAGCAATTGGTCAATAAGATTGCCTAGTCTTTCAGGGGCATTCGCAACATCCCTGTCCAGATCTAGATCATTTGTACCGCCATGTAGCAAAATAACATTTGGTCGAGCGCCGACAGAATCGAGAGAAAAACTTGAAATCTCGCTCAAGACCTTTCCGGAATGGCCCTCGTGTGCCGTGTCTTTCATGTTTCCATCCGTCATGGTGCCAATGAAGTCGAAAGGGACGCCGGAAAGAAGGGTCTGTAAGGGGCCTCGGTAACCATTCATCTGGGAACTTAAGCTCCCGCGGGTGATAGAGTCGCCAAGGGGCATGATGCGCAAGTTGGCAGAGACATCACGACGGTTCATTCCCGACGCTTCGGAAGAGGATAGAGGAACAGCAGCACCAGAGATACATGCCACTTGTAGCCCGATGGCTGTCAAGAGGGTGCATGGTTTTGCCCAACGCATGATGCGGGCGATCGGCTGAAAGGAGCCCTAAGCCCAATCAAAAGGGAAAGGAAAAATTACAGACAGTACTAATATTAAAAAATTAAATATGAGATGATTGACTGGCAAGGGAAGAACAAACCTCCCACGATCAGGGAGAAAGAGGAAAGAGCATGTACAGGAGGAGTTAAAGAAAAAAGCACGAGGAGCAATGAGCAGGTAGCACCGAAGCGCCCGTCTTTATAACCTTCATTCCATGGGAATGAAATTGCCAAAATCTATCTCCTCATTCAGCTACATGTTTCAGTAGGGTTGAGTGTCTGCTTTGCTGTTTATCCGGAAAGGTGCTGCGCCACTGGGCAGCCCCCCAGGCAAGCGAATTAGGGCTTACTTTGGACATCTTCAAAATAAAAAAAGTGACATTTTCGAAGGGGAGACAGCAATCATGGCCCTTGGGAAGTAGGAGCTTTGGCAAAAAGCCCTGGAGCTGAAGAGCAGGAGTTGAGGCTTGTCTTAAAAATAGAAGGTCGTCAATCAAGAACCGACGTCTAACTTGACGCACTGCCCTGAGGCTAAGCCTAATTCGATCTAGCGTCATCTCAATTTTAAACTTTATACGCGCATACAGCTTTTTTACGTACATTTGCTGATGCGCCTGCTGGCCGGTTCACTTTGGACTCTTTAATGATACCATCTCAAAATAAAGACCCCCATTCTTCACTGTTCTTGGCGCGACGACCTGCATTTCCTTGGGCTCCTCCCTGGTCACGATAAGCGTTGATCCCACAGACACGACCAACCAGCGTCTTGGGGATGGCTTGTGCTCCGGGATTCTTGGGGAAGACGGCGCCAACAGAGACGAGATGGAAGAAATGGAATTGAGGGAAGCAGCTAAAGACTCTGCAATTGCCGAATTCCACCATCCGGGTGGCGCAATTGAAGCACAAGGGACAATTGCCTGTCCTTGTTTTTTTTTTCACCTCCATATGGGCTGGATAGATTATCGGCAGAAACCAGAAAGAGCCAAGGTTATTTCTAACGCTGAGCCCAAGCGAAGAAGCTCGCCATCTTTCACACTGGCGCCAAGCTCTATCCCAAGCTCCGATGCGACAACGATTTGCAACATGCGTTGCTCAGCTGGGCTTATGCTACTTCTCATCATGACCCTTGTTTGAAGTCAATATCCCGCACCTTGCTCTTCCCGCAATATGTTTCAACGATCCGGCGGGCTAGTATCAATATAATATCCTGTTGGATAGGAGCTTCCTATACTCGCGCAATCTAACGCGGCCCTTGAGGCGTGTGTAATCTTTTCGGCAGAGGTTGTGTTGAATACGCTGTGGTATCCTTTTCAGTGCCTAAAACTGCGTTTGGGTTAATGCAAGGGGTTGATGAAAGCCTTTGGCGAGAAGCTTGTTCAAATCTCGCACTTTCCCATGGAAGGGGAGAGCGAGAGCAAACCTGAGTTGTTGAAAGAGTGATGTCAAAAGAGACGGTATCTTTCCAAGGGACGCGCTTCTCACCACAAGGTTCGCAACAGCTGAAATTGAGCAGGGCTCGTTTAAGTTAAAGTGAAGCAGTTGGTTTAATTAAAAATTAGGTAAAGAGAAACTTTTATCAGAGCCTTCTAGAAAAAACAATGACGGGGAGCGTCGGCATAGTCTATAAGACACCAAGAACGACAAAAAGCAAGAACGAAAAAAAGTAGTAGGACATGGAGAGACAAAGAAAACAAGGGGATGGGGAAATTAACTGAGATTCCTGCAAAGCAATCTCAGGTAACAGAAAAACAAAGTAGAACGAGGGCTACCCCAGAATCTTTGTATAAAAAAAGCATGGCGATAAAAAAGTGGTCACGCCTAAGATTGATCAAATCTTAGGAATGCTCCAAAACTGTGGGAAAAGGAGAGTTATCTCACACTTCCACCAGATGGCGAAAGCTGAAACGAGATGACTTGAGGTTTTTACACCCTCACTGGTTCCAATCCTCTCTTTTTCACCCGGGCAGCCAGCAAGAGAAGTGCACCGAGGGCAAGTGCGGATCCAGCAAAAAGCTCAGCATAGAGGTACGACCCATTTCCAAGTGAAATCAGTCGCCCGCCAATAGGTGTTCCGGTCAAGCTCCCCAGTCCAATGGTGGCAAGGACAAACCCCATCCGGCTGCCAAGTTTGGACCGATCCGGTCCATTGAAACTCAGGACGGTTGATGGGTAGAGACTTTGGACTCCTGCTGAGACAAAACCATAAGCACAACCGATGAGGAACATCGCAAGTGGTGATGTTGCACCAATCCAGAGGATAATCATGACTGAAGCCAAGAAAGCGCTGGGTATGACCGTGTTGACGGGACCGATGCAAATATCGCTGATTAGACTTGGAATGAATCGTCCAAGGAAACTGGCGGCGTTCATGGCGACGAGGAGATTTACGGAGGCGTTTGGTTCCATATCGAGAACATCTTGAGCGTACGACGCGATCTAAATTATCAATTATAAGCACAAATCTTTGAAGGGGGAAGTGGGAGGGCAACTCACAAAGTAAAAGCCGAAGTATAACCCCCAGAAGGAAAAGAACATTCCTGTAGAGAAAGTAAGTGGACAGTTCCCGGAAATATAGATTAAGAGTTACGTACCAGCCATCATAAGCACGTAAGGAACGTCCTTAAACGCAGCCCAGTCCATCTCTGGGCGGGGCGCATTCCTCCTTGTAGGCCTTGGTCGAGCGATGATGTTCGCCGGAACCATGGTTGCGATATTAATGAGTGCAAGCACTGTAGAAGCTAGTTAGATAGGGCCACCGTCGCGACATACTCAGGCGAACTTACCTCTCATAGTCCATGCGAACCCAATATCTTGAAGCAGGCTCTTCAAAACCAAAGGGAAGAGAATACCCCCTAATGAATGTGGTTAGTGTTTTGTCAGCCCGGGGAAAGTTTAGCATATCTCACCAATTGGAGAACCTGCGGCAGAAATTGAAGTCGCAACTCCAAGCCGCGACGAGAAGTAGCTCGTCAAAACCACAATTCCTGAGGAAAATGACAAACCCATCCCGATGCCCACAGCTATACCCTGTGCAAGCATTATTTGCCACCACTGGTTGCAGAAGCTTGCTGCTATCAGACCCACCACCATAAGGATACTCCCACCCGTAAAGCATAGTCTGAAGTAGCCCTTGTTCAAAAGAGGACTGGTGATCAGACACATGAAAAAGGTGGCGAATATTTGGAAGGACCCGATCCACGCAATCTTTGATGGAGATTCTTTGGCAAGGTATTGTTTCTCATAGTACGCCTGAAACATTCCGAACCCCATGTTCAACCCACTAGAGAGGAACGTTAGCTGTGTACTTTAACATGAGAATCGGGTGATCATAAGCTCACTGGGTATTCAACGTAACAAGAAACCCAGCGAGGGCATGAGCCCATGCTAGAAACCCTCCATCGGGCGGCTCGTCGTTTTCACCTTCATCATCTTCCGACAGCGGCGTCGGAACAACACCTCCGTTTTCGTGGCGGACAACGCGGTCAAGTTCGTACATCTGCCTGCGCGACAGGCTTTGGGAAGAAGACATGCCGGGAAGGTCGGAAGGAGTAAGAGACACTATCGACTGAGCTGGGTGACGGCGAATCCCAAGTCGCGACTGAGCCTTGTTCTGGTCACCTCTGTACGGCCCAACATTCACAGCCATGTCCTCAGCACCACTAACCTGCTCTCCATGAGAAGTACACGATCCACTTAACACTGGTCCAAAAGAGGAAGATGAGTTAGTCGGGGGCCTTTCGGAGTTGCTGTTCTGAGGGTCATAGAGAGGCATTGCAAAGGGCCGGCTATAATTCTTCGAGTTTGCCGGAGATTCAGTCTCAGGAACATTTGCCTCCACATCGGTCAGGTAAACACCATCCTGGATCTGGGCTTCCTTGGGTTGAGCCATACTGGCAATAGAATCAATACTACCAGAAGGAAAGGGCTCAAGAAGAAATGAAGAAAGGTAGGCCAAACAAGGAAGTTGTTTGGGGATAAAAAGTGAGAAGAAGTGAGAGAGATAGTTGTGCGATTTGGTGAAAAATAAGCGCACAAACAAAAGAAAAACAAGAAAGAAAGAAGCCCTTATATAACCTCAACGAATTTAAACGGAATAGCGCGCTTTTCTTTCTCCTTCACTCATGGTGGGAGTTAATCATCAAAAAGTGGTTGCTCCAGGGCGAAGTCCCATCAATATGAAGAACATCAAGTCTTGCGCTTTGTGCACCTATTACTGTTTGGAGCGTAAGCCTTAAAGTCTCCCAGTAACCGGATTCTTCCATCAGCTATTTATAATATTCATGGGGTCGAGATGGTAATGTACATATCTACTGTGCACCTTGCAGAAAAGCCTTTCTCTACAGTCGAGGAGGAGTTCAGGGGTTGAGCGACGAGGGTTGAGACATCATCGATAATGATGCTAGAGTATTACGAAGGACATAAATTTTGAGAGTAGAGAAAGTATGTCAGTGATGGTTAACTTACACCTGTGCACACACAGAATGAAAGTGAATGGAGAAAGACGGATATGAGTGAAGTGAACGTTGGATGAAGTTCTTTCTCCTGGAGGCACCGTGTCACGTGTACATCAGCCCCTGAAGCAAGACGATGAAGATCGTGAAGCCCAGGTCTATCAAGAAATACTTTTAACGAAAGAGCCGCAGCTTCTACAAAACGTCTTAAACTGAACCTCAACTATCCAAAATAGGATATATCTCGTCCACGCTGGTACTTAACGACATTCCCTTGTCCCCTAACGGAAATCACGCCCATTTAAACCATCGAAATATTATCAAGACAGAGGCTAAATATTCAGAGTTAAAAAACCACCCTTAGTCATGCGCTTCACATCATCCTGGAGACGGCTCATTGGCAACATATAAGCAACATCGTGATTAGCACCGTTCATGTTTGTACCAAAAATCATGCCTACAATCTCCCCCCTCGAATTGAACACCAGCGAGCCGGAGTCTCCTGGTTCGGCGAAATTTCCATGGGGAGAGTAAATCTCCACTTCCGTTGTGATGTTATCCTTGGACCACAATACCTCTCGGTGCATGCAGTTGACCGTACCCGATGTTGTATTAGTAGTTCTCCCTCTCTTAGTCACCCAATCGTCGAGCTTAGCGTGCGCAAAGCTTCTAACCTTTGATGGAATAATATAGTCCTCGCCGTGTGGTAACTTGAAAGTGCCAAAGGTCGTGTAGCTTGGAGCCTTATTGAAAGTGAATGTTGAAGGGGATTGAACAAGCGCCCAATCCAATCGCCGATGTTCGTTGACGCGACTTTTAGGCACTACCTCTCCTGTTGTAGCCTGGTGCTCTGGTACAGTCCGATATCTCTTCTCAAGGCGGTGGCCTGATGCAAAGATAACCCGACCGATACTTGGGCCACCAGGTTGCGAAAGTATCTTGGACAGGATCTCAAACCGGCTTCTGAACTCGGGATGGTCCGGTTCCCTCTTCAAATTCTGGATTAGGAACTTGTTGGTTCTATCTGCATCTATGGGGGCGGGGTACTCGACTATTTCCTGGCCACGTTGATCGTTCTGAATAACGCCATGTTCATCTGTGTGGGTTGAAACGTTCTCATCGTCGGATCTCACAACATGATAACACGTTATGGCGCATGGAATTGGAGCGTGGCCTCCAGGAAGATTGAGGTACACCCACCCGCCCAGTGACCCCGCCTTCTTTTGACCCCCCCGAATACAGACAGAGGAACCATTGACTGATTTTTCGGTCACTTCTATGACATGAGGGTTGGGATATTTCACGTAGTCCAGGAGCATAGATTCCCCAACGAGAAACTCGAGATGGACGTCGATATGAATGGTTTCAAGGATTCGGCAAATCTTATCCTCGGCGGATTCGAAATCACCGGATGTTTCGGGAGGAAAATACACAAGTAACGTTGACTTTCCTTCTTCGCGTGGAGTGCTTTTTAACGAGACTCGAGTGTGATAAGCGATGGATGACCAGGCATTTTCAAACAAAGTCTTAACAGTCTTAGACACCGGTTCTTGAATCTCCAAAAGCGCTTTTAGAAGAACAGGATCATTAACCAGAGGCTTTGAAATATCATTATATGCTTTCCCCGGGTTGTTTATTTCGACTTGGAGGTTTTTGGCGACTTCGTTTGCTCCATTTTCTCGAAGTAGAGTCAAAATGGACCGGGTAGCGGAAAGCCAAGCTCGCGTGTTTGTATCGTCCAAGGATATTTCGAGGGTATCCTGCCCGTTGGCTTCGCCATATTGTTCATTGGACACGAAATTATGGAACCAGTGTTGAAAGCGCATGGTGTGGAAGGATATTTGATGATGCGATAGTATTCCGAGGATATTACCCTCTAGATCCGCAAGGAGTTTGCTAAGCTCTTTAGGGCTTGGGATTTTGCGCAGGGGCCAAGTCATAGGGAATCCAGAAGCCACAACTCGAAATGGATCTTTTTGAGAGAGCCACTCCTCGATGGTTACTACCTTTGGTACTATTATTGTTGGATACTTAGTTAGCGAATAGGTATGAAGATAGGTATGAAGAGAGAGTACAGCAGGTATATGGATCTGTAGACTTACGACTAGCATATCCAGAATCATCAGAACGAGCATTTCCTCTGCGTACCCCGACCATTTTGTCAAGTAGAAGTCGGTTTCTGGGGTGTGTAACAGTTTAGATGGCCAGGCGAAGTAGGATCAATCGAACGCAGAGGGTTACCTCGAATGGAAAGAAAGAGGCCAATGAAGCGAAGAGGAAGTTGTGTTGGACAAAATAAATTCCGACGCTTGAAAGACAAGTGAGATTTGTCAAGAGAATCAAAGACAAGTTCTCTCCAAAGCAAGCTTCAAGCTGTAGTAGGGGAGGTGTTGGGGTTTAAATGAGAGAAAGAAGAGAGAGTGTTACTTGTTTCTACAAGTAATTCTGAAGTCTCAGCGTAATAACAGCATGTTGGTTCGCTTATATGGTTCTCGAAAAGTCATGAACGCGTGGTTATGACGCGCTGATATATTCAAGTCGTGAGTCGAAAGAAAATCAAGAGATGAGGAAGGGGAACGAACACAATTATATAGATTTTGACATGTTCGCTTAATTCTAAGTTTACGCCTAACGCTTCGTCGATTTAGCCGAGGACGCTTTGGTGAGCAAGTACGTCTATTATATCCTCTCTCTCTTCATCAATTTGTATAATAGTCTGTAATATTGCCCACGCAACTCTTTCGGCATATGGTCTGTCCATGGGGGGGGTTGTAGTGCGCCAGGGCTAGCAGTTCCTATTTAATATGTATGTGAGTATATAGGTATATATGAGGCAGTTACGAAGAGGAAGGAGCCTATGGGCTCGAATTTTCGATTCTAATGGGCGATAAAGCGATGGGGATATTTGATAACGCAAAGAAGCCGGCGGAGAAAGTAGTGAGTAGAAGATTGAAAGAGGAGTGAATACCTGCTCCCCATTTTGTAGTTTCGTACGACTGAGTCACCTATGACTTAGTTCTAGAATCATAGATGGAACAAATCCTCTCTCTGAAGGGTTCTATGACTCGTCCCATTTAGAACCATGGTTTGGTTGGGTTGACTCTTGCGGACGGCAGCTTGTCGGTCTCCGACCTCAAGGGAGGAGCTAGTGTGTGACAGGGAAAATAAGACAAGATGATCTATCTTGACATTAACTATCAGAACGTTGGCTGGACGTTGCAAGAAGCTCAAGTCGAATTTTGTTAAGAACTATTAATAGGAATGCATGATAAGGTTTCATGCAGGGAGGACTATCATTTAGTCTGTATTAGTATAAGATCATCATGTACATGAACAACATCAATCTCAAACTGAAGAAGCATATCCACAGGCTCTGGTATGTAATATTGCAGATTACAGGTAAGGGGGGCTTTTAATGATATTTCACTTTGCAATAATAGTAGAGGATTAGTGATGGCATTCCTTTAGATTAGAGGATCATGCAAATCGTTTAACCTATATAAGCTAGGAAGAAGCTAAAGATGTAGAAGCTGGAGAGCTTGATTATTTGGGTATTTGACAACTCTTATATACACAATAAGTAGGAAGAGAAGTGAAATAACAAGATAGCATTGCAAAACAGCGATCAACAAGGGGCCAGACTCTGGAAGGGAATATTCCCAAACGTCCCACTAGGAGCTACGTAAGAAAGGATGTCTATGAAGGCAACAGGGAAGATAAGCAAAGAGGCGAGACCCAGCAGATCTTCTAGTATCCTGGGGTATCAACCTCATCATCGTAGGCCACGCAATCAAGACTCTTCCCCCCAAAAGCTGCGTTAATAGCGGCGCTAATGTCGTCATCGCCGCAAGCCAGATCGGCAGCGAAGTTGGCGTTCATAGTCGTCTCGTCATCGGCGTAGTTGCAACCCCAGTTCGTAACGGAGCAACCGCGGCCGTCAATGTTGTCGAGGAATCCGGAGCCGCACTCGTCGTCGGTGTAGTCATCGGCGTCGGGGATGACAACGTTCCACTGATAGATGGAGCGGAATTGGTATCTGTAGACGCACTGCTCCTCAAGACTGAGATGAGGGTCGCTAGGGTTGACGATGTCGTCGATGGCTGTGGCCGTGAAGGCAAGGGCGAGGGTAACGGCGAGCTTGGAGAAATGCATAATGGGGGTTTGTAGGACGAAACTTCGTGGATTCTCGGAGGAAGCAGTTGAAGTCGGAAGGAATGCTAATGGCTCTGGAAGGTATTGGTTTTGTGTTTCTTGCTTGTCTTGGGTGTTTGTGTTCTGACTCTTTCGACCTTGGCTTGACCGGAACTTGATGCCCTTTTATCTGTTTTCAGAATTATGTTGAGCCCAGCCCCCACCCAGTAACACGGGATAGAAGCATGATATTTCTGAGAATAGCATCGTGATCAGTAACCCCGAGAAGGTCGTCTGAGATTAGTGTTGAGGTAATTGTGAAAGTTGGGGTCGAAAGGAATCGGTTCCCTTCTATATCCAATGCTTCTTCTGTCGGATTAGAAGTGGGTTATTACGGGGACGCTGACCTACTTTGATAGGAAGGGATAGTCTGTGGATCGGCCCCTGGTGAAAAGGGTCCATATCCCGATCTCAGCGGCTAGAAAGCCAGAGCATCATCCATAACGTTCTTCGTCAAGACAGAGTTA
This sequence comes from Arachnomyces sp. PD_36, assembly GCA_032988195.1. Taxonomy (NCBI): domain Eukaryota; kingdom Fungi; phylum Ascomycota; class Eurotiomycetes; order Onygenales; family Arachnomycetaceae; genus Arachnomyces; species Arachnomyces sp. PD_36. The sequence goes on along the minus strand of JANTQE010000016.1, from coordinate 57,711 downwards.
CTATCCAGACTGAAGTTGCATAGCCCTTTTTTATATATGCAGTCCATAGGCCGCCACACCTTTCAATTAGGAGCGGAAGATCCAAAAGATTAGAGGGTGTTTCGATTGCGAGGCGACATGTCAGGGAGAGCCCTTAAAATAAGGTTAAAACGCCCCTTTCGTTTCTTTTTCAAGTACATGGTCTGTGCATGTGTTAGCGTGGTAATCCCTGACATATGTGCCCCACGTTTTATTATCAGATCCCCAGTTCAAGAGAACTGGGGCAAAGAACTCGAGAAGCCCAATTCAAGTGAACAGTTAACGGGCAAGATGACGTGGTGTTGCTTTATTTTAGCCGCCCTGTCGTATAAGATGGCTAATGGAAAGCCCCAGAAGCGTCGAAGCGAATTTGTTAAGCTCTTTCGGAGAGCCGAGAGAAAAGCACTGCTCCTAAAGGAGAGGAGAAGGGATCTAATTCAGGGACGGCTTGAGGTCAGTGAGAGAGATATTCATTGCTGTATGACTGAGCTTTAAGCCACCTATTTTCTGAATCGCGAAATCTCTCCCACTTGGGGGGAGGTGTGAGCTGTTGGGATTGGCATGCGACTCGGCGCTGTGGTTTTAGTTCTTCGGGGTTGGCCTCGGCCCCGAAGCTGACCAACAGAAGTTAGAATTGCATCCCCGATGGTTCTTCTCATGCTTGGGACCTGATAGCTCCATGTTAAAACAGCTGGGTTCCTAAACAGGATTCGACCAATTTAGCAACCATGGTCGCCGGGCCGGTATTCGTCCCTGCTACCGATGAGCACAAGTCTCGTCGCAGATTGCTCTTGAATCACTAGAGCACGTAGAGCACGTCGGGTGTCAGTGTTCTCTATGCTCCTAATCGACCCACGATCCAGCCGCCCATCCGTAAATGGGCCGTTCCGACCAACACAAATCATACCGCGGCTAGCATTCATTGGCCAACTCCGGGTCGGCCCCCAAACAGTATCATCCGCCAAGTCAGTTGATCGCTTCCTTAAACGCTTCGGTGGTCCATATATCTCCCTCTTTCTCCCTCTTGGCGCTTGTCAACGAAGATCATCGTTACTCTTGACACGAGCCACCAATGGCCATTCACATCCAACCAACCTGTTGGGAACTCGGTGCATCGGCATCAGTACCGCGATACAGCACTCCTGACACTTCGTCCCGCATCCCCCACAACCCTACAGGGATGAGTAAAATGCCCAATCGTAAGCGCCATGAACCCAACGCAACATCTTTCCCTTGTACCAACACAATCAAATTGACTAAGTTGATCAAATTAACCTCTCACTCAAGGATAGACGGAGAGAGAAGCATAGCGTGATCAGGACGCCGATGGTAAGGGAGTGGTGGAAATGGCCACCGACTTGTTATATATCGAGGTTCTGATGGCCCGCATAGTTTCTAAGTTACTTGCTCTGCAGGTCTCCAGTGTCGCAGTCCATGGCCGTTCACGAATGCGGTGAGGCTTCTAAGCGGAGAACCCTAGCGCGGACCCGATAGCACAGCACCATGGGAATCAAGGAAAGAGCCGGCTGGGATCGGAGTATTGGTTTGGGTGCAAGTCCGAGAAGGCAGAGAAATGAATTGCGGATTTCCCTGGGAGAAGGATTGGAAAGGGGCACACCCCACAACATATTGCTGATGCTTCTTCGGGATGACGGTCGCCGGATCCTGATTCATATGAGAGGCAAGAGATTTAGATTCGGAGTCAGCCTGATAATAATATAAGGTAGGGTTGATTCGGAGCGTCGCAGGGTTCCCCTGAATTGATGGGTAGGACAGAAAGGAGGATCATTGCCACGGATGGAAGCAATATGGCTGAAACTTCGGAAAAACGGTCGCTTCGCTGCCACGAGAGAAAAGGGATGATGATTGGCCGGGAGGATTCCTCCACCCCTCACCAATATGATTCAGCCTCGCGGCACCATCTCGCTCAATCCTTCAGTCAGTCAGCCTCATCCAGGACCATTGGACTACAGAGTGCCCCAAACTCTATAATTGCCTTGGAATGAATGATGGCTTTCCCATTTCCTATTCCCCTCCGATGATGTTGAATCCCACTGTATCCCTGGTAAACCCCTCCGAGAGTTATTTCTTGTCCGGAGTCAGTCCCATGGCTACCTTTTCTGCGCATTCTTTTCTATCAGTTCGCAATAGTGTTTTAGTGAGACAAGTCTCCTGCCTCGTACCTAATAATCGGTTGAAGTGCTATTACACTCGGATGAGGGAGAAGTGTTGAAGCAGCTTTGAGCTAGGTTCTCACTCTCTACAACCCCTGATCTCTCAGGGGCCTGGAATCCAAAAGGATATATATCTTGCATATATCTATATAGGGGTATCAATTAAACCGGGAGAAGATGTACAAAAAGTATACAACCCAACGCAGCCCCGTATATACTACGCTGGATCTCACTCAAAGAAGAGTGAAAAGAGAAACCGCACCCAAGAAGCCCCCGTACAATAGCGACATCGATGGGTGGTGCCATTTACTTCCACCCGTGAATGTTATAGGTGTTTCGCTTGTCGTGTTGACGACAAGGCTTTGCGACGAATTACGCGCATCAAAGCTTCCGCTGAAGCTGAACTCAATGTCTGTCCTGGAGAAACCGATATTTGAATACTCTCGAATAAGCGAGTTCGTCTCTGTCTTTCCAGTCATATGTAGGACGATGGTGTCATTGGAGTGTGCCGTTGACCAGTGATCCCGGCAGTATTGAGGCATGGGATCCTTCAGGGAATTCCCAGTCGAACTCTTTTGATGTACGTGTGCAGCTGAGATTTGTTTCGAGATGGAATGTGAAGTCTGGACCAGGGCCACCATCAGTGAAATAGTCGTCCGCCTCTTTGATGTCGTTGAAGGTGCCGTTGAAGTATATCCCTGGGGAAGAGAACCCGGTGTAATTGGTTCCAGGAGGGGGAGGAATTAGCGATAGTCCAATGGTCGTATTGTCTGGCGGAGGGGTGGAGTCGCTATAGTGGACTCCGGCCATAATTTCGAACGCTGACGGAGAAGGGTTCCATACGCCGGGAGAAGAAGTATCCGAATCGAGATATTCAGAGATACAGGGACGATACGCATGCCATGCATCCGATTTGGTGGTACCGTTGGTTTCAAATGCAAGCATGCCGATAGCAATGTTGTTATTCGTCCCGTCCTCCCCTTGGAGGTACGGCCCTATCCAGAAGACAGTCGGCAGGTGAAAAGTCCCGCTACACTCGATCTTTACATCGTCGCTGTCCTTAGCGTAATATCGATCACTGATCTGCACAAATGTTTCTCCGGTCCAGAGCGAGCCGTCGTCTTCCCCGCTGCGATCATGATTTCGGTAGGGTATCACCTCGTGATCCGCAACTTGACACCCAAACCCGCTTGAACCAGTCACATAGTACAGATCACTGTGACCTGGTAAGTCGTGTTCATTGCTGTTTCCGGTGTTATATCGAGCCCAACCAAGGCTGGGAGAGTCGATAACGCGACACCGATGAAAGAGTCGATTCGTGGAGACATTTCGCGACAGTCGTGCGATCCACGCAACTCTGCGCGAACTGCGATTCGAGTTATTTCCGAACAGTTACCAGTTATCGCAAGAGCTTCTCCGTAGGAGGCTGATTGGAGAGCGTGCAAGAATTGAAGGCGTGTGGAACCGCGGGCCCTCAATCTCGATCGTGGTGGCGCGTGGATTCTCAGATCTGAGATCCGATTGATGTGGAGATTTCCCTTTGCGACGGCGGAACACCGTCTCTCGCGGCTTGGGGCGCATGCTGCCTCTTAAGGGGAGGAATACGAGCTTTTTCTGACGATTTAAATTTGTCTACCAATCAATTATCGTGAAGAGGGGATCAAGAACTTTCAGAAAAGGGGGATCATGTGAGTGTTGGGCCCTGCCAAGGCGAGCACGTGGCTTGCTTATTAATGCTGAAAGAATGGGACTGGATTTGATCGAAGAGATCAGAGACCATATATAGCACAAGAACATGCATCTCCGTGATTGAGGTCGAGCAAAGGGGTGAAATTTCCCAAGAAGTTAGAAGGATCAACCACCGGATTAAAGCTGTGGTGGCTGCGAGAGGATGAGCCGGTTATCCGCCCTTCTGTCACTCTTCTGCAGTGGCTGAGGCTGACGCTTGGTCGATCACTGGTCGCCGTCTGTCGCCGTCTGTCGCGGACCGTCGCGGACTGTCGCGGACTCGCGATTCGCCTGAATGATGGACCTTTCAAGCCTTGAGCAAGAGCGACAGCTCATGTGATTGGCCTTGGCAGTAGGCAAAAGAATGGCCTTAATGCGAATCGGTGACCTGTTCGGGTAGTGATCTCTCCCGATAGGTATCCATTCGCTCAGCCTTATCACCTCGGCTTGAGGAGACAAATCAGGCCTCCAGCAACAAACCTATATATAAGGTAAATGTCAATGCCGATGAAGATGAGGATTACCACACAGTTGAAATAATTAATTATGTTTCACACTCCCGTTCAAGCTGCGCTGCTTATTGCCAGCATCTTTTCCTGCAGGGCGTTCTCGAGTGCTTGCAAACCCCTCCCACATGAACCTGGATGGCCGTCCCGAGAAACCTGGAACGCTTTGAACGCCTCTGTGGCTGGCCAACTTGTTGCACCTGAGCCCGCTGGCGCTGTCTGCCACCCAGAAGAAGACGTCTACAACAACACTTTATGCAACGATATCCAGGAGCAATGGGGCAACCCCTCGTGGCACGCCTCCAGTCCCTGGTCAGTGTACTACAATGACGACACCTGTATTCCAGACCGGTCTCAACCTTGTTCAGAAGCTGGCTATCCCGCGTACGTGATCGTGGCCGAGCGCGCCGAGGACGTACAAGAAGCGGTCAAGTTCGCCAGTCGCACTGGCGTAAGGCTGGTGGTTAAAGCCACAGGCCACGATTTTCTAGGACGTTCGTCAGGAGCGGGCTCCCTTTCTGTTTGGACTCATCTCCTACGTGGAATTGAGATTCGTCGAGAGGACCCACAAGCAATCAAATATGGAGGAGTCGCTGCCGTCAAAATTGCGGCGGGCATGCAATGGGGAGAAGTATACTCCGAGGCGGCGATGCACAATTTGACCGTTGTGGGTGGTTCGGACCCCTTTGTTGGGGTTGGCGGCTTGGTAGCCGCCGGCGGCCACAGCCCTGTGTCGGCCCATTATGGCTTTCCGGCTGACCACGTGCTGGAGTTAGAGGTGGTAACTGCGGACGGAGAGCATCGGATAATCAATGAAGACTCGGACTCGGATTTGTTTTGGGCTATGCGAGGGGGCGGAGGTTCTACATTCGCGGTCATACTGTCGATGACAGTCAAAGCTTTCCCGCAGCTCCCATTCGTCAAGTGGAATTTCCAACTCAATACGACAGCGAATTCGGATACTTTTTGGTACCTCACGGCGTACTTCCACTCTCAGCTACCCTACATTCAAGAGGCCGGCGGAATGGGCTACTATTACATTCTCTCCAACGTGTCTTCCCTACAAGGCCAGCCTAGTAATCCAAGCGCGGATGGTCAGCTGCTTGGAACTTTCCTCTTCCCTCAGCACACGGCAAACGAAGTACACCAAGCCATGAACCCAGTGTTAGAAGACATCAAAAACTCCGACTGGTCAACGGACCCTATCCAGGGCGGCGGGATTCCAGAGGAATACCCCAGTTATATGGCAGAATGGTCGCAGCTCGACCCGGATGCAGCCGGCATTTCGGGTAGGCTAGGTTCGTGGTTGCTAGATGAAGATGGATTGGCAACGGACTTGACCACCCTCAGGAAGCAGTTACAAACTGCAGCCGACGGGCTTCCACTCCTTGGGCACCTTGTTTCTGGACCCGCCGTACGGGATGTTCAGATACCCGGTGGCGGTAACGCAATACTCCCTGCCTGGCGGAACGCCTACACTCACGTTGGTACGTATTCTGTTTCTTTTATGTATAGTAGAGAGTATCATAGCTGACCCAACTCCCCACACGACAGTCGCCTCTCGCGGATGGCCGTCCAACAATGCCCAGGCCAAGTCCCTCGCCACCCAACAACTTCGCGAAACCAGTGTCCCTGCGTTGAAAGCCCTTTCGCCCAATTCAGGAGCATACCTGAACGAAGCCGATCCCACTAACCCCGAATGGAAGAATGACTACTTCGGTGAAAATTACCCCAGATTGCTGGAGATCAAACGGAAATGGGATCCGAAAGGGGTGTTTTGGTGTAAGCCGTGCGTTGGGCATGATGACGGGTGGGAGGTGCTTGATGGCCCTGAAGATGAGGATCCGGTTGAGTGGGGGGTTGGGCAAATTGGTGGGCGGGTGTGTAGGACGGGTGGTTAGTGGTGGGGATTGATTTGTATGCACTCTTCCAAGGGTAACCTATCTGACTGACTATAGATCTTCCCCTACTGTGTGTCCAGCAAGTATCTCATTAGTTTCACCAATCTCTAGGTAGAAGTCTTCTTAGCAAGAATGCTTTTAGTTGTTGATGCTCGCTCACGTTTACCCCCCCAAACGAATCCTCTTGTTACGAGAAGACTTTCCGCCTTTTCTATTTCTATTCTTAATAGTCGACCTACGAGTAAATTTTTACTCTTGAAGGGACTCCTATTTCACAAGAATTTAAATACACCATGTCATTGTAATGAAATAGAAGAAAAGCTATATACAAGACACTTTGCGTCGATATGTACAAATAGCGAGCCAAGCCGTCAATACATCCGGTGCATCGATATCGACAACTTCGACAAGGGTTATGTGGGATTAAAGAGCCTACAACCCCGCCCCCGAAGGGTCCAATTTACTCTTCGTCAATAGGAGCATAGGTGCACGGAGGGGCCGGCTCGGTAACGGTTGGATACGCTGTCGGGGACGAGGTAGGACTCGGGGTGGAAGTTGGGGCTGGGGTCGGTCCAAACAGGACATAGCAAGGGCTTCCGTCTATGGGGCAGCATAAACCGGCGTTTTCCCCTTTACCACACCTATCGTAGGGAGAACACAGGTAGTCCCCATTCGGGCCGTCGCAAAATATCTCGCCACGGCGTTCTATGTGAGGGGGGCATGCGGTTGGATGCTCGGTTGGATACTCGGTTGGCGAGGAGGTGGGAGTTGGGGTGGAAGTTGGGGTTGGGGTCGGTCCACCCAGGTCATAGCAAGGGCTTCCGTCGAATGGGCAACACAAGCCGGCGTTTTCCCCTTTACCGCATCTGTCCATGGGAGCGCACATGTATTCCCCATTCGGGCCATCGCAGTATTTCTCACCGCGGGCTTCGAGGATAGGGGTTGCGATAGCAGTAGAGGCCATGAGGCAGAGTGTCACGAGTTTATACATCTTGAGGGTAATTTCTTCCTGATTTGCTTGGAGGTTAGAGAATGGAAACTACCTATAAGGGTAGGGAACGGAAGGGGGGAGCGATAGGCATACGTGAGATTTGTTTGAGCTGTTACTTCAAGTACCGACGACGCGAGATGAGGAAAGGGGAGAAGTTGAGAAGCTCCTCCCCGGGCTATTTATCACATTTCCTATGGACATTTCCGAGCAGTGCAGTAAGATAATTAAACGCTCAATACTATGAAGATGTAGATCAACTATCCCGCAGAGGTACGCGTGTTTGATATCAAAAGGTTCGCGCTCAGAGATTGGTCCCATAATCCTAGAATTAATACAACAGAACAAGGAGTATAGATTGGCGACTGTCGGGTCCAACCCCCTAACCCACATATGGGGCCAAATCTTCGGTCAGTCGGCCCTGACGGTAAACTTAGTCTTCCAACGTTTAAAACAGCCGATTCTCTGCGCGATTCGCTGAAAATGTACTAAACCCTGTTTCCCAACGCTTGTTTTCAGTTTCGGGGGTTGAGAAGCTACGGTCGGGCCCGAGATAGTCGCCATGTTTCAGTATTAGGTGTGGTTTGCGAATCTTGACTGACCCCTGAAGAGACCGAAAAACGGGAGGCGGAAACGATGGTTGTGGTAGTACCGTTGGTACTCCCCCCTCTTTCAATAATGATACATTAGATGAAGAAAACGAAACTCTCATTATTATTGCTCGGAGAATTTGATCTTATCATCCTGGGAGTGTGAGAGAAGGACAATTCCCTGGCGGCACTGGCACTGCAGTTATTATCAAAATTTCGGGGCCGGTGTAGGTGGGAAGGTTCAGTCGAACCCTCTATTGTAACAGCAAGCAACGAAGGAATGCCTCGGTTTGAACATTTCAGCCTAACAGTATTAATTTGAGCTGTGTCCAATATCATAGGGGAGTGCCGTTGTTCTCTTGCTTCGCAGGATTCATCGTCATCGATTTTTATCAGAAATCCAAAACAGTACTCTCGGTCTTATTCGTGTTGCCGCAGCAAGGGGCATATTGATAGACCTTTCCCCCCCCCTGAACAGTAAATAGTAGCACTGCCCGCTAGTGTAAAGGGACTTTATTTCGACCCCACATTTCCCGAACATACAGCCCGCATCTTCCCTGACCGGGGCCCTGGCCAAATCCCCAAAACGATAGGAGTAGAGTTGATCGAGTCATTCACTCTACCCTAAAAGAACAACACTTCCAAATCTTTTCGTTCGCTTGTCAGGAAACCTGCGTAGTTTCTATACGCTGCCTTTCCAAAGCCTGTTTGGATATATATCACTAGAAAGAGCAGTCGGAACCCTACTAGTTCCAGACCCACTAGGGGAGATTTTCCTTTCAAGACTCAGTTGTCTTCACAATTTCATTGGACTCTGATAGTTAAACATCCCGCCTTCTCCCTCAAGCATGCGAATGACGTACTCAAGCGTAACCCTCCGGGACCAACGAATTAGCCCAGACTTCGAGATATGTGTAACCACTGCTATGCAAATCCATGGAGTCCGCTGTATCAGGGTCAGTGCCTAATTCCGCCTCAGCATCATCGGGTATTCCATCTCCGTCGGTGTCGACGAGAGCAGTGCCGGGGTCGATCTCTCCTGGTCCGTTAACTGGCGAGGCGGTTTCGTCGGAGATTAGCGCACCATCGGTTCCATAGGAGTTTACTTCATCGATTAGGAATGTGTCGATACTGTCGCGGACTAGGGAGGCTCCGGCGGCTGGTTTTGAGGTTATGTATTAGTTTTGCGCTGGGGTGATAGATGAGCTGGGAGAATATAAGAGTATACCCACAGGAGGTGACGTATGTTACCGCCTCATCCGGTGTGAGAAGGGTTGCCACGGCCGGGTGGTCGTATTTGGTTTCGACGAGCGCCATTCCACCGTAGCTGTCAGCGTCAACACCCAGGGCAGCACCGTTCAAGGTTCCGTCCTGGTCGGGGTCGTAGTAGTTTTCCTCGACATAGCCGTGGAAGTGCTCGTTCCCACGAGTAAAAGCTGTGACTGTCGTTGAAGGGCCGCTGATGAAGTAATTGCCGATGATATTCGCATCTATGCGAGGTTAGTTTCAATACTTGGGTTGGGAGGTGCAGACGTGGGTGCACGGACAGGAATCTCCAGAGGAGTCGCCAGCAATATAACCCCCTCCTCCACCCCAGTTGTACACAACGTTGTTCGTGAACTCGTTAACACCCTTGACCTTGGGATTTCGAGTCTTGTTGTCAATATAGAGGTTTCGGAACAAAGATATGCCTCCACTTGACTCGACCAAGCCACCGCAAGAATGAGTCTCCAACCCCTGTGCAATGATGCTGTTTTGAACAGTGACATTGCTGGCAGTGCCACTCATCGAGAAGGTTTCATCACGGCCCCAGGAAACGGATACATGGTCGAAGATCATGTTACTTCCTTCAGCAATGGTGATTCCATCTTTACCATCGTCGCCAACCTGGCCCATACGACTAGAGCGAGTCTTTAATAACAGTTTCAAATTAGGCGTAGAAGAGTCCACACTCACATTCTGATATAGCGTGCAATAGAGTCATCCGCATTGGAAAACGACCAACCATTCCCATACACAGTGATCCCATCCCCAGGAGCTGTCTGACCAAGGATCGTCACACGTTTAGAGACTACCATACGTTCCTCGATCTCAATAAGCCCACCGACGGCAAACACCACGATCCGATCCTCCGCGGAGACGGCATCGCGCAACGATCCTTCGCCGGAGTCCTCGAGGTTGGACACGACATAGACCTCGCCTCTTCGACCACCAATTGCATTCGCGCCAAACCCTTCAGCACCAGGGAATGCGGCCAATGCGTTGACGGATGGGGCAAGGGCAGCTAAGCTGAAAATAACACCGGAGAGTTTCATAGCTATTGAAATATTCTAGTAGAAGGGAATATGTATCGAATCATAGAATGAGAGAGGTCGGAGGTCCCCATTCTCGGAGAGGCTCCATCCCCTATATATGGAAGTATCATTTCTCCATATTTATGCGAATAAGAGGCTGTAAAGATTTCCCGTGAGAGTACCTGATGCTCGGGAAAGCGATGAGCGAAGAACTTCGTGCCCCTTGTTAACAGGTAAACTTCCCCACACTCGATAGAAGCTTTGTTTCATGGAGATGCTCTTCACGCAAAAATATAATGCCGTCGCCTAGAGGATTCGCCATTGACATAGATAGGTACCCACGGCCCTGGAGGTATTTCAAGCCGAATAATAGGATAGAGCAACGGAAGGGTTCATATCAGAATAGTAGACGGAGCGAGAGGGGGCTGGCTAGTAATATGAAATTAATATATTCGATATGGACTCAAGAGGCCAGTACGTCCATGTGCATCACACCAAGAGGGCCAAAAGAGGCGTGGTTATATATATGTCAATTGGCAATCAATATCAGAATGAACCTGTCGGGTACATAGCAACATAGTATCATTCTCCGCCTTTCTCTCTCTTGAACTGTTGATGTTGGGGATGAAGGTGAAGGACAATTAGAGGCATGGAGAATATGAAGAATGATGACTAACAGCTTATGCATCACATTGTTTTTGTGCATCTTATGAAAGCTCGTACACTTTACCGAATACAGAATTGTGCGCATAAAAAGGCGAGCAGTTAGTCATGCCCGTGACCAAACTTTACTCAGCCTTTTGAGGCTGAGCAAGTAAGGGTGGTACAAGGAGATACTATTCGTTGGGCTGTCTAACATGTGGATTGACTTGTATCTATTTGTATCCTTGACCACCATCTGACACTCTCAAGGTGAACTTCCAGGACTTCATCTTCATCTTCATCTTCATCGACAACTTCATCCATCTTTCTCTTCATCTCCTTTCACTTCGTCCATCACTTTCATCATTCAAGTACTGTCGCTCACGTCCTGTCCCATCTGTTTGCCCGCATCCTCTCCTGGCCATGGCTCCGCAGGATGATGCCGTCATTGCCATGACCAACCGGTCGCTTCGAACAGTTAAATCAGTTAGTCCTCCCCGCAACCGTTCAATTTCCCGCCGCAACGTTCTTTGAAGGACATCAAGAAATGGTAGAAAGGGCGTAGGAGTGCTAATTGTATTAGGAGTTGCAATTTCTTGCAGATTCATCGATCATTTCCCCTCAGCAACTCGACTCGATCCTCTCCCAACTTCCTAGTCAGACTGAACTCGGGGCTCGCTCACATTCGACCCTGCCAACCCCAGCGGCAACGGAGAGCCGCAACTATGGCGGATACACACCTCCGACCAACCAATTTGCGGCTGCCAGCTTAAACGAGAAAAATCCTGTACCTGATCCATATCCGGCACCAGCTCCCCCACCAGCCTACGCTTCATCACCACCGGTTCTCTCCATGGCATCAGCCCTTTATGCATACTCCCCGACCGATTCCGGGGACCTGGCGCTTCAGCCCAGCGACCGGATCCAGGTTCTCGAACACATGAACGATGACTGTACGATATAATCTAGTGAGTTTTGTTCAGATCAGCGTAACTAACTTCTTTATCCTACAGGGTGGCGTGGTCGAAATGAGCGAACGAGTTTGGAAGGTATCTTCCCGAGAAGCTACGTGAAGGTCGTCGACGAGAAAACCCCCGCCTTATCCCCTCAACCTACCAACTATGGAAATGTTCCTCTTGAGGTGAGCCAGACTGGTGGCTCTTCTTCACAAGATGGAAAGAAGCCTCCTACCAAATTTGAGCAGAATGGCAAGAAGTTTGGAAAGAAGATGGGTAACGCCGGTATGTTAGGCAACTATCAATGCAATTCATGAACTATGACTAACACTTGACATGCAGCTATCTTTGGTGCCGGTGCAACGGTCGGATCCAAAATTGTGAACGGTATTTTTTAAACTTTCTCTGTGATAAAAGCCACAAGTATTGAAGCTGGCTTGTCGAACTCAACAGGGATAGGATGAAAACTTGGGAATCTTTTGCATCCTTGGACAGGCGTTGGGGTGTCTCTTGGGTCTGGCTTCTGATCCTTTCTCTTGTCGCTCGGGGTTATAAGACTCTAGAAGCGGTTGTCTGAGAATGCACACCGCGGGTTTCTTGTTTTCAATCCTCGATCTCGGCCGAACCTTCGTTTCCTATCACACTTTCCTACATTACGACCCGTTTCCTAGATCAAGCACGTGGATGAAAATTGGTGAGGATGGTTAGAGGGCTTTGACGATACAAACGATGGTTATTAGGGAGCGGATGGGGCGATTCGTCTCCGCGAAGACGATATAATCAGTTGTCTTTGTAAACCCTTAAGGCTGTATTAAGCCTAGGACCACAGAGATAAAACCCACCGTTTTGCCCTAAAGCCATCGCCAAATCCCTGCCAGGACTGTTACGATTGTTCCAACCCCATTTCCTCTCACTCTCCTAAATCCTAGTTTTCTTCTCAGGTCTTTCCATCCCCTATGTCTCCTTTTCTGTTACGAAGATGCTCACCTAACTTTTTCTCATGTCTTCCCCCTACCACAACCACGCTATCGTCAGCTATCTCCTTTTTGTACTGTTGAAAACCGGAGTTGGGCTTTGGGATTGAAACACCAGTTGGAAAAGCTGGGGCGTTCTACTGTTTAATATTATCTGAAATGCTTGAGATACATCTTGCCCGTGTCCTCGATACTGCTTCTCTTCCTATCATGGACTGAGTAAATCACTACTGCCACTTCCGTTCGCAAGCAAGTCAAATTGCTTTGAATTTCATTGACCAATTGGATGACATTTCAGATTGTTGTTCCACTTGCATCTCTCATCAAGACTCGATTTAATGAACTCTGTGTGCGCCAGATCTTCCCCAAGTCTAGTCTAAAATGATAATCATCATTCTATTCCTGCAAGATGAATCCCGCCCTTGCTTGTTGATATCTATTAATAGAAACCCTTGCTGGCGCCGATTGGCAGTCTCCAAACCTCAAACATCTCAGCGCTCACTACAATGTTTCATTCGTTACTTTTTTTTTTGCTTTGGAACATTCTCATGAAGATAGATGAAGCTGATTGACTATCCTATGGCAATTCCATTACCCTGTCCTTGTAAGTCTGCTCCGCCCTCCTCCAGACACCCCCACTTTCCCGACGGTCCAAGGACAACAAGCTTGGGAGCAGCAAACGAGAGTATTCGTCGCTTGCTTCACGAGCTACCAAGGCTGGGAGGTGATCGATAGCAACGACCCTCAGTTCTGGTCCATCGATGTCCTTGGAAACGGGAATTGTAGGCTTGTCGAAAGAGCTACAATGGGAATACACCGGAATCGGGTTATTCTCACTATTAGGATCGCAACTCACGTCGCAGATGACTCGTAGGCGCCTCTCTTGAGATGAAACAGATTCGTGCGTGATGAAAGGTGGCGCGGGATTGGGACCGAGATAGACGCAATTGATGAATATATCGGACGCAGCAATTTCCGCGAACGGCCCACCGCGAGCTGTTTCGGCCATATCCCACTTCTGGATAGAGTCCTGGCCAAGACCAGCTGCGAGACAAAAGTCCACGGCCCCTGAACCACAGCGCCCAAGGGCACCGATTACCATAACGCGGGGAGATTCACCGGCGTTCACACGAATCGCGGGTTCCAGCGCAGATTTGATATGCCGAATCAAATCGGGTGCGCTATCGAAAACAGGTACCGGACCCTGGGCTACCCCCGGATGCTGAACTTGATGAGCCCAAGACAATAGAGCCACTGCAGCACCGGCATATCCAGCCCAATACCCAAAAGCAGCCACCCGCCTCCCAGCTTCATCGGTTAAAAACTCAAGGTCATATAGGGTCCCACCACCCCTCGCGAAACGTGAAAGTGAAGCTTCCCACCCCTGCTGCTTCTTGAAAATATGCTGGAAATGGATGTACATATGAGGCAAGGGGGTATCGTCATCGTCGGGGAACTCCTTGAGACCGAGGATGATATCTTCCCGTGGGGCATCTTTCCATGTTCCGGTAGGCACCATCTCCGCACCAACCGCTTCGAATTCATCATCGCCATAGATACGTTGGGAGGATTGTTCGACACGGACTAGATAGCCGGCTTGGATGAGAGCTTTGGTTGTTTCGGGGGATACTGTTCCAAGTTTTAGAGACGTGAACGACAGGGGGTTTGGGTGCCTGACGTACCTGGTGAACGACGCTCAAATGGCTTAGTCTCAGCCCTCAGGTGAATGACTGTAGGCATGATTACGGGTGCGAGACTACTGTTGTGATATGCTTCAGAAAATGTAGGTATATCAAAGTTGAGCCGGGAGGCTTAAAGTGATTGCCTTGGGGGCACCGGAGAACGGCCGAGGCCCCGTGCGGTAAGAAGAGGGAGTGAATAACGTACCTGCCTCGGCGATAGATGCTCAAGGCTAACTTCTTAAATTACTAAAGTTCGAAGAATCTGGTGTAAAAGATCTGGAATTGATAAAGTTATACCTGAGTTGTAGAACTTATTCGCTGTGAGTCACTCACCCGAGAACAGTCATACATAGTACATTCAGAATTGGGCTCATGAACCTCCACTTGAATATTTTGAATGGTAGCACAATTTTCTAAAGAGTAGTCACGAACCCCTCATATATACATAGCTCTCATCGGAATTGAAGTCGTCCAAATATCAGAAGTCCGAAAAAATGGATGGATCATAATGTGCCAGAGACCGGGCCAGAAGCCCACCAAATTCCCTACTAAAATTCATCGCTAAACCTCTTCTCCAAGTAAGAAGTAATATTTGAGCATGCTCTGATGGCTGAATTGCACATAAAATACTGTATGTACTCCACCTACCGGCGAGCCACCACCCATCCGCGAGCCACTCTCATACAAAAAGTGCGTGTAAAAACTTTTAATCATTTTCTTTTCAACAACAACAAGAATAGGAGTTTTCGATTTGAAACTGTAATGATCTTAGAATCACTTCATCTTTCTTTTATCTTCTGTAATCACTTTTGCCCTTGCATATTTCTCCTGATCCAGAGTTATTTTCTTGTAATCCTTCCCCTTCAAGCACTTTTCCCCTTCAAACATACGTTCGCGTCTTATAGCGCTCCGATTACTAGCCTTCCCTCCCCCAGATACCAGCAGTTCCAACCGCATCTCCCCTTACTTGTTACCCTTTCGGGCTGCCCTTTTTTCTTCTCTCCTCTTTCTCGCATGCTCCCGGAGTTGCTCCTCCATCTTCTTCCGCAATTGTTCCTCTCCCTCTGAGTCGTTATCGGATTCGTCAGGGTTATCCAGCTGATCTGACCACGCTTTTGTGGAGTCGAAATGAAAAGATGATGTAGCATCGTAGTTCTCATATAGGTTCATTCTTGGCGTCTCGCGGAACTCGGTATTAGTGCCTTCATACTCACTATACTCTTCAACGGAAAGCCAACGAGCTTGTGGGAGATGAAAATTGTTCCAGAGCTCTGCACCAAAATACCTGAGCCTTTCTTCTTGACTGAGCCATTGAATTCTTTCCTTTCTGCGTTTCAACCACTGAGCTCTCAAGGGCGGCTCGACTTCCATGAGTTCAATAAATTCGTCATCGGGGATAGGGGCTTCTATGGCGATGTTATCGGAGAATACAACTTGTGCGGCAGACTCCACTTGCAAATGAAGTTCTTGTATCTTATCGTTAGGCTTCGTTTCGGCGGCGGAGATATGGGCGGTTTTCTGGTCCCGGTCGAGAGAAAGCAGCCAGGACCTATGGCTCAGCCAGAAGGCGTCTCGCTCTGCTCGGTTCTTCGAGTTGAGCTCGGCTAGCCCCTCCGCGTCTAGCTCCACAACCTCTGGGAAAGTGTTCTCGTCATACGCGTTCACTCATTTCAGAGTTTCTCTCTTCTTGAACTCTCAGGCCGAGAGATACGTGCGCAGACGATGAAGTTCGTTCTCTTTGTTGGTCAGATCAAGAGCTCGTTTTTCAATCTCTCAGATTAGCAGAGCTCGTTTCTGTTGTCGAGTCTCTCGTTCTTTCTGATGTCGTGTCGTTATCTGCTTTTCGCGATCGTTCAATCAGTCTTTTCATCGCTGCTTCAGCTCTTTCATCGATCTGTCGGACTTGTTAGCGGCTCTCAAAGATGAGAGACTTGGGATTAACAAATCGCCGTGACCCGATGATTCGAGTGAATACCGTGCTTCGAGAATCGTCGTCGTCGATTCATCTCGCTGAAGTCACAACACTTTCAGAAAGTTCTTCTCGGCTTTCTTAGATGCATGAGAGCTAGCAATGACATCAACGACATTTTCATCGACGCAGACTCTGCATTGACAGCGATGAGTATCTGCGATGATCTGATCAATAAGTCATGCTTCGATGTCGATCGCGAGTATGTTCTTTTTGAATAGACAAGACAGAAGCGTCGCTGTCGTGATGATTAGATTGTTCAGCGATTTCGCAAAGCGTTTTGTGTATAGCGCGAGAGAAGACAATTCTCGTCGATAACGCTCAGCAATCGAGTGAACGTGTATGAGCAATGCACGTTCTCGTCTCTTTCATTTCTTCAACGTGAGAGAAGTTGACTTCGAGAGTGCTTCGCAGAGCAGATCTTTCAGCTCACTGCTTGATATTATCGCAGACGCAGCAATCTCCTCCTTTGAAGGGTCGTCCGCCGTGGTTGCTGCGTTTACGGTTCCTGTTGTCCAGCCAGCTGAGCGGCCTAGTTTCGCCACTTGTCTGCCGAACAGGGGAACCTGGGCCCAAAACGAAAAGTCGGTTTTGGCAGTAGTATGGCTGATGCTAGTATTCTCCATAAGGCGTGTAGGATGAATCCTGGTCAACGCCCAGTCTAAAATCCAATCCCGACTTTTGCTATCCGATACCGTTCTATAACCGGAAGTTGAGAACACATATCCAGCCGTTCGATCAAATTGGTTTATGACCCGACATATCTCTCTATCTGCCTCGATCCTAGTTAGTGCGGCCTTAAGAGCCTTCTCCTTGGACTCGTCGCCCATGTCAACTTTGTCCTGCAGACCAAGTGTTCCGGGAGCCCTGTAGTGCAAACGACAGTCAATGTTGACTTCAATTTCGTCATCGGACCGACTGTTCAATCTTCTCTTACTCACCAATTCAGAAACAACTCTCGGTGAGGTGGTCGGGGAGGAAACAGTTAGTTGCTGCCATCGCCGCGTTGACGATGCCAATTTGACTTACGTGAGCTGGCAGAGGTCATGGTCGAGACCAGAATGTATATATATATATATATATATATGTTTTTCTATATATAGTATGCCAAGTCGAGTGGAGTGACAAGGGGTGGATAACACAAAAAGTGAGGAGCAAAAAAGTTGTGGCCCTTTGCGCTGCAGGGACGGGACGAGGCGGACCAGGGAATCTTATCTCTTCTGATTAGAGACAGACATAGACGAGTCACCACGGTGTGAACCGCGTCTGGCATTGGCATTCGCAATACGAATATCCCTGAGAATAACAATTAGCCGCGACCCATAAGTTCAAGTTGAACTACTGACCGTTTGTGCTTGTCAAGGGCGGCCATGTAAACATTGTATGTGGTCGTCCATTCCTTCGAGGGTTCTTCCTTCGTCAGGTTCGAACTCTTCGCTTCATCTTTCACAACCGAGCAAAAATTCCGAAATGCTGCTTTCAGAGTATTCGGGACCGGGATTATGCAATCGATATCCGCTTCGAGTGTAGCGTGTTCGTTAATCGCGGCAATCGTTCGGGCTTGGCCGCGGTCGTCTACCAAAACTCTTAGTATTTATCGTTCAGGAAGATGCTGTGATGAAGTGACTTACTCAGGAGAAGGATAGACTCCGGCGGGATGCCATATATGAAGACCATGATGTAGGGATCGTCTCTTGGGTTAGTCTCGCACGTGTATAGTGACGCGTCCGCAATCGCATCTCCCTCGTGCGCGACGATATTTCCCTGCTGAATAATCTCCCTGTTTGATGATAAATTGCGTCCACGTCGATATGTCTCAATAAAGCGGCTTCTTATCGCCCGGTATCCTTCATCCGACTTCGCGTATTGCTCGCTGCGCACTTTCAGGGGTTTTACTTCTCCGTCGAGGCGTTCTATTTTTGCTTCGAGGCGCTTCACTGTTGCTTTGAGATCTGCGATATCGGCAGCGGCCTGAGCGTTGCGTGCAAGTAAGTCGACACCTTCGCGATTCCCGGGCAAGGAGTGATGCTTCTTTGGAGCCATGATGTCTTGTATTACTTAACAATGACGATGTCAAAGTGGGGTTGTTATTCCGGATCGATGATTGTGGCGAGCGAGTCGGATTGCAGAAAGAGGAGAACGGACGGCCTCGAGATAATGTATATATATACGGTGTGAGAAGTGTTGACTAGGAGATAGAGTCTACTCCAAGTTTGTCAACGCCTAATACTGAAGAATAAGCTTAGAAATAGGGGATTCGTCCTGTAAAATATTAGAAATAGGGTTCTCCCGTCCGTTGGTCAACTGTATTGAGTCATGAAAGCATCTGGCAATTTCTGGTTATATATCGGAGCTAATCCCCTTTTAGTGGCCATATAATCAAGGATCCGAAGAATAGGCCAATTTTTTTTTCGATCTATAAATATATTAGCTTATACTACATCAGTATTCTATGAAAAGAAAGACTTAACTGAGGGTTAGAATTTTTGGTACGGATAGTGAGTATAAACTCTCGAAGGTGGTAAAGTCTTCTCGTAGGTTACTGGCGTATAGCTGAACATCAGCAGAAACATTAGCGGAATGGATCGCGATGTTCGTTCGCATTGGTGATTTGGGTGGCTCGGCTGTCGTCCTCAAGGATATCCTGCAGGTATGTGTCCAGATAACGGCTTCGATACTGGAGATAACCCATGCTATTCTCTTGAAGGTCCTCCATAGCTCTATCCTGATCTGCGGAGTGCTTCTTGAACTGATCAAAGTCGGCACGGAGTTTATGGAGCTCGTCGAGAAGTTGAAGACCTTCACGATTTCCAAATGTCCGCGCGCGTCCGCGCTTTGCTTCGAAGTTCGCCCTGGTTCCTAGTATCCATGATAGCGGTTGTGGCTTTCTCGCGATGTCTGAAATCTCCCATCTCTGCGAGTCAACCACTCACTCCTCTCAACTCCCCGGGTTAATCGACATCAACTCGAGAAATTCTTCGTCACTAATCTTCGCGTTCAGCGCAAGGTTGTCTGCAAGAATCTGCATATTGAGGATTGTGATCTCTGATTGAAGAGCTTCAATGAAACATTTTAATCTCGACTCGATGACTGTTATTTGATTGTCCTTGTCTTCGCGAGTTGCAGCTAGAAATTCGCGACGTCGTTGTTCTCAAAAGCGATTCTTGTCGACGGGGCTTTTCAAGTGCAGGCTCTGGAGTTCCTCGGATTCCAATTCGACAATCTCCGGAAATGTTGTCTGGGTACCTATACAGGTCCCGTGGTGCAGCATCTGGATGATTCTGCTTTTCCTCCTGCCAGCCTGACATGTACCCCTCCAACCTCTGAACATCATCGGCCTTGTTGGTGAGTTCCATCTTTCTATTGAAGATCTCCCATTCAATGTCCGACCTATTGCGGAGACGCGAAGCTCTTGTTGTCAGTTGAGAAACTCTTGCTCAATCTTCTTCACGTGACCCTGGTGCCACTCGTCCCACTTCTCGATCCACTCCGTTTCAGCGGTCCTCTTGTTCGGCTCCTCGGGCGCGCCCTGGTTGCTCCAGTCCCAATCCTCATGGCCCCCCTCGAGTGTCTGCCGTGCCTTTGTGATGTCGAGGTCCGACTTCTCCTTCTCATTCCAAAGGTGTTCCAGAGCGCTAGTCAGGTCGTCGGCATCGGCAGAAGAAGCGGAGGCGGGGTTTTTGTCGGCAGCTTGGCATTGGTACCGAAGGTTGTCTTCACCGGCATTCATTTCCAAAACCTAGGCTTCGACACCGATGGCTGGTATTTCGCGCTCGGCCAGATGGCTTAGTAAAGTGGCTATAGATGTCTTCTGCTGCTCGAACGTCTTTAGGGTCCTATTGATGTAAACTGCCAGGCCAGAAAGTTCGCGTCGGTAGCGCTCCGCGATTGAACGAACATGAGAGAGGAGGGCCGATTCCCTCTTTTTCCAGTCATCTAAAGTCAGCAAATGCGGTTTCGGGAGGGCCTCAGAGAGCAGAGCTTCCAGTCCGCTCGTCGGCAAAGAAGCTGTTGAAAATTCCTGCTCTTCGCGTTGGTCACCTTCGCCAGCCTTTCGAAGCTCGCTGATGGCTTCCTTGTAGGCCTTGGCTTGTCTACCTGCTGCTGGTTCGATGTCCGTAAACCATTGAATCTGGGATCTGAGCCGTTCATTTAGCTTGTCTTTGGATAGTGGTTCCGAATGCGAAACATAGCTTCGCACATTTCCGTTGTTAAGCTTCTGTTTTTTTGCGAACCGTCCATCCGTCCTCTCTCTGTCTTCGCCAAGGACAACTTACTCAACCCCCGGCTCGACAACCTCTAAAAAGGTTGTCTGCTATATACATATATAGATATATAGGTGTATATATATTGAACACTTCATGATGCGTAATCAGGAAGATATAGATTCCTCCTAGTGGACAGAAATATCCTGTGTAAAGGTGCTCAGCGAGTGAATGACGCGCAACCTGTCCGAGTCCTCAATGCTTGGTAGTAATCGGTCTCCAGAGACAACTCGTCATCGTACTCTTCCCTGACTTGGACGGAGATAGATTCTCACTTGAGGATGAGTCAATGATAACGGTTTGCGGCACCTTTGTCGTGGCTGGTAGAGTATTCACTCTCTCAAAGAATTGTCGTGTGCGTATTCGGAGTATTTTTCGACTAGAGCTGGGTTATGCTCTCCAGTCAAGATTCAGCTATGGCAACACCTGAACCAAGGGGTTCGAGATTGAACTTGACCCTAGAGCCTCTGGATCAGCTCCGTATATATCGATAGGAAGATTATTCCATGTTTTCGTGTTGTTCGACGATTTCGGTCACCTTCAGGTGTGGCTTCGTTGAGCAATTGAGTGAATTCGTCTCTATCTTATCTGACACCTTGGCGATCTTTTGTGAAGTTTCCCGTCCATTCACTGCAGAAACGCCTTCGTGGATTATTTCCGTGGATTCTGTGATACATGGTATTCACTTGAGAAGGCGGTTGGAGGTTCTTTGCGGGGTGGGGTGCGAAACCTGGGTTATTCGTACAGTAGAGACTTGCAAAGTGAGGTGTAGTGGGCGAGGATAGAATTTCTTGAAGCCAATTAACTCGCTAAGCCGAAGAATAGGGGTCAATCCTTATGGTTTGAGGGTATCAGAGCTGATATATGTGGAGGCTCGAAGAAGGTTTCGTTAAGAGGATAGAGAGGAAACGCGATGGGGTGGAGAAGGAAGAAAGATTGAAGATGAAGAATCTTAGATGAAGAAAGAAAAGAAAAGGAAAGGAAGGAGAAATGTATTCACTTTTCTGTAACACATTTCCCAGCCCGCTTCAGTGAATGGAATCATGTTTTGGTATCTCTTCTCTTCTCCATCTTGAGCGAAAGAGCAGAGTGAATATTTAGGCCGGGTAGATCAAGGGTTTCTGTGGTTACGACTCGTCGTATCTCAAGACAGGTCGGTCCCTGGAGGAAAGCTGCTCTTCCTGCGGCGACTTTGGTCGGGCGTCCACTCCTTCCCAGAGCATCAAATGTCTGTTCAATTCGCTCCATATCAGTACCAGGCGCACCCATAAGAGAGGCCACTATTGGTATCTTTTCTTCTCCCTCAGTGATACGTGATTGATAAGAAGATGGAGAAACTGGAGGCGTTGCTTGTCAGTAAGAACCAGTATGTACATACCTCTTTGCTATTCAGCGACGGACGATGTTCGGAGGATTATTATTTCACTGAAAAGAAGTCCATCTTCAGATCGTCCTTTCTTTTCCTCTTATGACCTGTAAACCGCATATTATTTTTAAACTTCTCTGCGATTCCCCGCTATTACGAGGCTGACCCAAAAACTCATCGGCGACGGTGTGGAATTGGGGCCCAATCTCTGTTGTCGCGATCAAACTAGGAAGGGAACCGACGAGGGTCACTGAATACGAGCCAGTTGGGACCCTCAGTTCAGCTTCTGGTTCCTCAGCTCCAGTGAACTGTCGAAACGTGATTGACTAGCGTGCGAACCCGCGTCGAGCCACCCTGCAGACCCAGGCGCTTCGACGCTCAACTCAGCCTCCTAGGGCTCGACGGTGAACAGAGCGATACGCCGTGGGCCTGTCTGGAGGCTCTGCCCAGCGTTTGCCTAATCTTTTTGGCGATCTCTTGTGGAATATAAAAACCGTCATCTCGCCGCTCCTCGCTCTTCGCATTTGATTTTCTCTCGACCGCATACCGAACCATTATTCCCCTCGTAGCTTTGTCGTAGAAGCCTGCTGCCCTCGGTTAATCGTCGCAATGTCGCAACCACCACAGCAACAATACGGGCAGCCGCCCCAGCAGCATCAGCAGCAGCAAGCTTCTCAGGGAGGCTATTACCCTCGTATGTTTTTTTTTGTTAATTCCTTTTTCTGATGAAGTTTTGCGATTGCTGACAGGCGCATTTGCTCCAACAGCTCCTCCGGATCAGTCAGGTAATCTCTTTTATTTTTTTCTCGATCTCCAGAAGATCTTCATGCGATCTTCATACGATAATACCCCTCTCTTTCTCTCAACACCAACGCGCGCGGATTTATTGATCTTGAGATTTCCTTCTCGGCAACAGAATTTCTTCTGACATCCCACAGCTTACCACTCCCCCCCACCTCAACAAGCGGCATACCCCCCGCCACAACAGCAGAATCTCAATTACCCGCCTCCACCCAACCAACAGCCATCCCCTTCTCATGCGGCCGCGTACCCACCTCCGCCTTCGGGCACCCCAGGCGTCGGAGCTACTCCACCCCCAGGAGCGCCGCAGATGTCCCCCCAAGGTGCTCCCCAGCAAATGTCATATCCGCCGCCGCAGAATTTTCAGCAGCAACACCAGCAGCAACCACCGCAACAACAAGCCCAACAACCCCAGGGTGCTGCTCTAGGTTCTACCCAAGATGATGTAGGGACTTTCAACGGTGGTAGTTTCCGGATTAGCCATCGCGACACGAACTCTATCTTGACTTTGCAATTGGCTATGGGATGCCCCGTTGTTGCGAAGCCTGGTACGGAATTCTTCATGTCTTTGTGTGTCGCGACCCGAGCTAATACGCAAACTAGGTGCTATGATTTCCATGTCCCCATCCGTCACCCTCAAAGGAGCAGTCAAGTTCTCCATGAAGAAACTCCTTGGTGGAGAAATGTCGTCTTCTACCTACACCGGTCCTGGTGAGCTTCTTTTGGCTCCTCCCGCTCTAGGAGATATCAGTCTTCTCCGTTTGAACGGGACAGACAACTGGTCTGTCGGGAGAGACGCTTTCTTGGCATGCACCCAAGGTGTAGTAAAGGACTACAAGAGCCAAGGCCTTGGAAAGGGCATATTCTCCGGTGAAGGATTATTCGTCTACAGAATCTCTGGAAACGGTATTCTTTGGATGCAGAGCTTTGGTGCTATTATCAGGAAGGATGTAAGTACTTTTTTCCTCGATTCGCTTTCTCATTGCGCAAGCACAGACTTGATATCTAACTACCCCCTGTTTTAGATCGCGGACGGAGAAAAATACATCGTGGATAACGGCCACCTTGTCGCCTGGAACTGCAAATATGTCTTGGAGCGTGTTGCTTCCGGTGGAATCATCTCTAACATGAGCTCTGGCGAAGGTCTCGTCTGCAAATTCACCGGTCCCGGAACGGTTTACCTCCAGACCCGAAATGCAGTCGCTTTCGCTGCCTGGGTTACCGCTCATACGGCTGGAGGAGGGGCCTAAGCTTTGGAAGGGTGACATACCCCGACTGGGGTAGACGATTATCGTTACGTGTTTCTTTCCTTATATGAGATATGATTTTGTTATTTGCTTCTCTATCTCATCCGACCTTTCTTGCCCCTTTCTCGATGATGATCATGACTACGAAGAAAAGAAAAATTGATGCAGCTCGGTTTGTCTCTTTGAAATTCTACCTATATGAAATATACTATTTTCCCAGCTTCCAGTTATGCAATAAACTTGCTGCTTCGTTCTTCTGGCCCCCTCAATTCTTTGCCCCTCGAAACTCCCCATTTTCTACCCTCCCACAAACCTCCTTCAGTGTCTTTCCTGCCCACTCGAAATCTTCAATCTCCAGATACACCTGGGCGCTGATCCTCACCCATAACTTATCCTGGAAGGGGTAAATCTGCATGTAAGTCTTATACTCATCGATAAGTGTGTGGAGCATCCACTGCCAGGCCTGCCATATATCGCCAGGTTTAACGACCTTATCCTCGCCAATGGAAATTGGAAGACGAATATTAACCATACAGCAGTCGGTCAAAGTACGCTCCTTATTATCCAGCACCTCTGTCCCCAGGATCTCTGCAACTTTCTGCCCACCCTCGCGCCCTAGGTCCCGGCAGTAGGTCATGATCTTCTCCTCTCCGCCGCAGACTTCCTCGCGCCATTTGATAGCGTCGGCGCCCAAGAGGTAAGGCGTATTATCCATCGTCCCGACAAATTCGAAGCTCTGAACGTACGAGCTCTTTTCACCCTCGGCATGGTAAGGCGAAGGTGGGGCAGACTTAGGCACGAACCCATGGCTGGTGGGCAATGTGCTTCGCATCAAGTGCTGATTGCGCTCTGGGACGTAGAGAACAGCACAACTCCGTGGTACGAAGAGCCATTTGTGGCAGTTGCTCACGAAGAAATCGGGGTCCAGGGTGGCAAGGTCGAGATGCACGTGTCCGATACCGTGGGCGCCGTCGATCAAACTGAGGATTTTCTCGGAGCGGCAGATCTCAGTTAGGGATTCGAAGGGGAGTCGGATACCTGGAACGGAGACGACGGTATCAAAGACGGCCATACGGGGCCGGCGGCCAGCATCGCGGGAAGCCTGGATGGCGGATTTGAAGGCTGCGATGATATCGGAGTGGGAGAGTGGGAAGGTCAGGCTTATTTCGCGGGCGTTGACGATCCGTTGGCCATTTATGGCGGTGGATTCGCTGATGTATTCAGTCGTAAGCCCACATGCAGGGTAGATGATGTTGAATTGGAGGATTTCATCTTTCCCGTCTGGGTTCCAGACGATGTTGCGGAGGACGGTGTTCACACCAGTCGTTGCATTGGCGACAAAGACGACGGTGGAAACTGGCGCGTTGAGGAACTTGGCGACTGCGGCGCGGGACTCGTCGAGGTATTTAGGGTATTTAAATTTGATAAATGGACAGGGTCGCAGTTCGCATTCGTCCCGCAACTTGTTCGCTTTGTCGCGAAGGACGTTCGGGAAGGTACCGTAGGAGCCTTTAGAGACGGTTTAGCGGGGTGAGTTATATCAACGGGATATCCAGGTACGAGATGGATATGATTGATGCATGAATTGATTGTATATCCTACCATGGTTCAGGTTCCTATATCCAGGCTCGAAGGCGAAGTGCTTCAACATCTCCTTGCCGAACGGCGTGCGCTCGTATGACGGGTTGTCATTGCTTGATAGCTCCATTTTACTCATACTGGTCGTAGAATCTCAGGTTTGATATTTTACCAAATGCCAAATGCTTGAACGATTACAATTGCAAAAGGCGAAGTGTACTTGATATATGACACACTCGGAAGCACCTTCTCTGTCTGTACACTGTTGAAGGAGTCATACATAGATGATAAGCTGACAACACGACCCCACACGATAATTATTAATCCACCGGCGTCAAAAGAAGCTTAACTGGATTTAAGATAACCTTTTAAGCCTCTTGCTTGGAATATTCTAATTTCATCGTCAGTTCATCATATCATCGTGTTCAGCAGTATGTAACTATTGGACCGGGACTGAAAAGATATCTGATATTTGATCCCTGATGGTGGAATTGAGCCGTGTTCTCCTCCCCGCCCCAGTATCGCGTGTTCCGAGATTTCAGAGCTGTGAAGTCTTGGCTTTCCCCCCGCTCCTTATAATCCCCACGATGTAACATTCCTGACGGCAACACCTTCTCATTTCTTTCCCCGCAACTCGACCACGGAATCGACCTCACCACACTACACGAAGGCATGATTCATGACACCCTGCCTTCGCGTAGCCGTCATGACCAGTTCATCGGTTCCCTCGGGCTATTTCTTAGACTATTTTAACTAACAGAAATTTCTTCCGAGTTTGTAGCTCAAAGTCCTGCTCGCGACATTTCAAATTACCCGACTTAGCGGAAGCGTATTTGACGGTGCTTATAACTGCCAAACAGAGCCGTCGGTGTATTGTTCTAGGGAGTTCTGGCTATCGGACTATATGAGAAGCTTCCCCTCTCGATAATGAGAGCGAAGATCAAACCGCATCCCAGATAGTTTCTCTTTCTCCAATTCCTCCAAAATCTCCCCAATAGCCATGGAGAAGGAAGTCGAGACCGCTCAAGACCTCTCCAAGAGGGAGAGCGATGCGATGCACGACGAGACCCTCAAGCAGTCCCCAGATTTGGAGCAACAGAATGGAACACTTCACCGTCGCCTCAAGTCCCGCCATGTCCAATTCTTGGCCCTCTCGGGCGCCATCGGCACAGGTCTCTTCGTTGGAAGCGGCCAAGTTCTCTCCCTCGGTGGACCTCTGGCGGCATTCTTGGCCTATGCTATTACCGGTTTGAATTTGTACGCTGTGATCAACAGTATGGGTGAGATGGCTACATGGCTTCCTCTTCCCGGAGCGGTTCCTATTTACGCTGCGCGATATGTTGATCCTGCGCTGGGATTCACTCTTGGTTGGAATTACTGGTATCAGTTCGCCATTGGGGTTCCCATCGAAGTCAGTGCCGCTGCGCTTATCATGGATTACTGGCCGAATTCAGTTCCGACGGTTGTTTGGATCACGATTTTCTTCCTTCTGATGGTTATCGTCAATTGCTTCCCTGTGAAGATTTACGGAGAGACGGAGTTCGTATTTGGCGCGATCAAATTGACGACTATCGTTATGTTGATACTGCTCATGTTCATTATTGATCTGGGTGGTTCCCCGACTGGAGACAGGATTGGGTTCCGATACTGGGAGAATCCTGGCCCGTTGAATGAATATCTTAAGACAGGATCCCTCGGGCGTTTCCTGGCATTCTGGAAAGTCTTCATCCAAGCTACGTTCAGTTATGGTGGAAGTGAGATGGTCGTCGTCGCCGCTGGAGAGACCGAGAACCCCCGAAAAAACATCCCGAAAGCAGTCCGAAGAGTCTTCTGGCGTATCGCGATATTTTACGTTCTCAGTATCCTTTTAGTCGGCATGTGTGTCTCGTCGAAGGATAGCCGTCTCCTCAATGCCCTCGACAGGGAAGCTCCCGGTGTGGGAGCCAGCCCGTTTGTCATCGCCATCGAAAACGGCGGAATTAAAGTCCTCCCACACATCATCAACGGCGTGGTCTTGACTTCTGCCTGGTCAGCTGGGAATTCATTCTACTACGCCTCCACTCGAGTCCTCTACTCAACGGCTCTTGATGGTAAAGCCCCACGCTTCCTCCGCTACGAGAAATTCGGTGTTCCATATGCCTGCGTCGCAGTCACAGGAGCCCTCAGCCTTCTCGTCTACCTAAACGTCAGCTCTAGCTCTGCAGACGTATTTTTCTGGATCAGCAACCTCAGCGCAGTCAGCACCCTAATCGTCTGGACATCCATCTCAATAACTTACATCCGCTTCCACCGCGGAATGAAAGCGCAAGGAATCCCACGCTCTTCCCTCCCCTACACGGCCCCATTCCAACCATACCTGGCCTACTTCTCCGCCATATTCTCCGCCACAGTCGCATTCTTCAACGGCTTCGATGCATTCTTCCCCGGCAAATTTAGCGCGAAGACATTCATCCCGCCGTACATCGATATTCCGATCTTTGCGAGCTTGTTTTTGGGGTATAAGATTATTAATCGGACCAAGTTTGTGAAGTTGCAGGATATGGATTTTTTCTCGGGGAAGGAAGAGATCGATCGGTTGGAGTCTACTTGGGAGGAGAGGAAACCGAGGAATTTCTTGGGTGAGTTCCAGAGAGCCCGCGCTATCTCTAGACATTGGTTCATTGCTGACTTCTTTTCATTTGCAGAGAGGATATGGTTCTGGATTGCGTAGGTTTTGGTTCGAAGGAGTGCAGGCTGTTTTCCTTAACAGGTGTTTCTTAACTAGGAATTTGAGTGTGCGTAAGTATAACTTGTTTGCTGTATAATTCTTCGTATCTGGATCTTTGCCTATATATTCTGTTCACGTATTATATATTTAGTCAGTGGTAATTGTCCTGAAGACAAGAGGCTATTCATTTTCATATTTTATTTCATATTTTTTTCGTACCCTATCTCAGTTTCTTATCTTATGCTCAAGGGGGGGGTCAAATCAGGGATTAGTTATCACACTACAAAATTTTTGGGACGCGGGGGAGGGGCTGAGTAAGACCATTGCTGTAGAAAAATCATGAAAGAGAATGGGAGTTCGATATGGAAAATACCGGAGATCATGCAACATGAAAAGTAAAACCATGAGCGGCGTAAGAACCAAGAGAAAAAGGCAAGATATAATAGAAATCGGGGTTGAGTGGTCAGGGGGTGGTGCCCCGCCTTAGGACTGTCAGGCGCCAAAGAGGGCGAAATAGCTCCCAGAACGGCCACCACCACCTTTCCCGCCCGTAGACATAAAAATAATGGATATTGTCGGCTTAACCCTGTTGCCTCTTCCGCCGTCCGACTTGTCCACGGAAACCAGTCTTAATGGCAGTAACACTACGCCTACTACCGCAGGAGTTGCACGTGACGAAATAGAGACGGTTCTCTCCTTTGTTAAGTTCGGTATCGGGGCTTCGACAGGTTTTGCAAGTGACGTATTCGACTATATCGCATAGTGTTAGTAGTAAGAAAGGGCTAAAGGGGGTGGAGTAGACAGCATACCAATATATCTTCGGAGAACGTTCTCAATCTGTTTCTGTTGGAAACGACCCTTGATAACTAATCGCCTGCTTCCGTCCACACTGCCACTGGTTCCCAATTCCGCGAACAAGAACTGCATAACGTGGTCGTCTGATCGCTTCATCCGTTTACAGATCTCAGCAATATTGGCGAAAATAGTCCTCCTGTTACCTTCACGTAGGCATTGTGGAGGTGGGATCTTGTATGATTTCGAGCCACTGGATAGCAAGTCGGGGTGGTGGCTGTGGATCTGGGAGAAGAAGCGGGTGACCAAAAGAGGGTATGGAATTGGCTGTGTAGCGTTATGGGCCCAGATTCCGGTTCCGTTCTCGAGATCGTCGGCAGAGGTTCCCTCCACCACGGGTTCGCCATTCTCGCCAGTTGCGCCCTCTTCCAGGCCGGCCTCTGCAAGTTTGGCCTCGAAGTCGCCGGTGTCCGTCGTCTTTTTGCTGCTCTTCTTCTTTTTCTTCTTCAGCGCGGTTGGGTCGAATTCTCCGTCTGCAGTAGCGCCCGCATCCTCGCCGTCTGCATCTGCGTCCTTGGTCTTCTTGGACTTCTTTTTCTTAGAAAGCCCCTTGAAAAGTTCGGTTACTTCATCGACACCTTCGCTCTTGTCTATTCACACGGTAGAGCGTTAGCTATCGACCTTCCGCTATCAAATAGGCGTGCCAGACAACGTACCCGCCGAATCTTTCTCAGCCGTAGCCTTCTCGTCTGCGTGGTTGGCCTCAGAGACCGCTCCGTTCGCGTCCATGACTGTGGCTTCGTCACTAAACGCAACTGACTTGCGATGCTTCTTGGTATCAACGACGGGTTCCTTTTCAATGTGAATTGTGAAGGTTAGTTATCCTTATCTCACAAGAGGTGGGCGTTATCACGACCTCAAAGATATGGAGAAAAGTAAAATTGGTGGTTGTCGGTGGTGTGGCGAGTGCTCAAGGATAAAGGGAGACAAAAAAGAAAAGTGGGAATCACGAGTGACGTACCGTCTCGGCCATAATTTTGAGGTCTTTCAACACCCAACAGTGAGGGGATTTTGATTTCAAGATACCGGGTATACAAATAGAAGAGTCGCAAGAGTAAAGGTGGTTGAAAGGAGTTGAAAATCGATCTCGAGGTTCTTTTTTTCGTTGAAGTTGAAAAAAAAGCGGCATGAATCGATTTGGTCGTGATGAGTCAGAAACATGCCAAGACTTATCATATAGCAAGTCACGTGTCAGCCTTCAACTTCACTTGCATCGACGATGAACTCCTTCTCTCTCCACCACAAACGCTGTGTTAATGTGCAATTGATCATTACATTCCTCTTACTTATCTAGAAGCCGCCGATGCTTATGGATATATCACTCCAGTAGCCATTACGCGTGCTCCCATCCCTCCCCCGACCATCTCCATCACCATATCATCAGCATCATGGCTGCCT
The DNA here is from genome assembly GCA_032988195.1 of Arachnomyces sp. PD_36. Taxonomy (NCBI): domain Eukaryota; kingdom Fungi; phylum Ascomycota; class Eurotiomycetes; order Onygenales; family Arachnomycetaceae; genus Arachnomyces; species Arachnomyces sp. PD_36. Next base: position 27,075 of record JANTQE010000016.1, on the reverse strand, counting down.
CACCATCGAATCAACCTTCGCCCTCGATCTCAAGCTACATAACACCGTCCGCTTTCAACTCCTCCGAAGTCGCCTCATTACCATCTACCTCAACATCTTCTGTATTCGATGATGATGAACTCTCAATATCAGACGACGGATCAGATGCCGAAAGGGAATGGAGGGAGAGTTTACAGCAGCTTGAGCTACTTTTGACGATGGTGTTTGTACCATTTCTAGGCAAGATGATGGGAAGGAAATGTGCTTATTGGGGTACGTTACGGTCATATCACTGGGCCCTTGAATCTTAGGGTTGCTATTACCCCACCTCCAACAAGAGACCTACAAAGATTCTGAAAGGAGTGGACGTACTAACATCCATGCTTCTCATTAGGATGGGCGAAATTTATGGAATGGAAATACCCTGTTGAAGTTGTTGTAACAAGTAAAACCGCCTTCAGAGGCGCTGGCGCAATCGAGGCTGCCGCCTCCTTATGATCCGCTTCCCGAAGACGATACTAGGAATAAAAAGGGAAAATTATAGAGTGTACATGACCAAAGTCCTCCAACGCCGATAACAGAAAGAGACGGACACCGCGCAGATACGTACAGGGGGGGATTAGATGCCCTATCTCAGACTGAACAAACTGCCCCGAAGAGATAAACCTATCCAAGCGCCAGAGCTTCCCAAAATTATTCTACGAAATGTCATTAATATACCGGGTGGTTTGCGGACGCCACGGATTATGTGGTGGGCGGTATTATGTTGAGTTAGCTGGCGCGTCGTTTATCGATTGGACGGTGGATTTGGACGGACGCTCCAGCCTTCTGGGGGGTTCTCCACGAGACTATCGCTTTCTAGTGCGCCTGTCAAGTTTCCGCCGTGAAGATAAGCAGGGAACGGGCTTGGGTTGGAGCCCATATTATGTTGCATTCTGTTGTTCAGTGGATATTGGTTTTGGAATTGCATGGCGTTGTGTTGGGGTTGCGGGAACCCTTCTGTAATGCTGTTATACATATACATGTCAGGCAAACTGTCTCTCCCTAGGTCTTGGGACGTATCGGGGTATTGCGCAGACCCTCTAAAATGTAAATGACCACGTCAGCCTTTATATCTATCTACATTCAATATCTCATCCTATTGTTCTTACCGAAACTGAAAACCTATGTTTTGAATCTCGTCAGTGGCGCCGATATCATTTGTTACGTTGCTGGGTTGGTTTGCGGAGGGTTGAGCAGCCCACAGTTCACCACTCCTCAATGGCTGAGGCTCCCTCGGACCACTAGAAGGTATTTGGCCAGAAAGTCCATGTGTAAAGTCCCCATAGCTGAGTTTATCTGACATCGGGCTTTCTGGCTGAGATTCGACTCCCTTTGGTTGGTGTGCAATTACGACTTCAGAGTTGCCTTCTAGACCACGCATCAGCGATTTGTGTTGTATAGTTACCGGTCATGGAAGTAAAAGCTTCGTGCTCAAGGTAGGTTTTGCCTACCTATGGTATCCGAACGATGTTTACACTATCCAGGAGATTTAGTTACAAAAGAGCGCATAAAAGGTTGAAAAACCACGCAACGATGGGAGCAATTGCATACCTTGCGATGTTGCGCCCGGCATGTTTCACATGCTCCGCCCCGGTCTCGCAGTCTCCTGTTTTCTTTCTTCTCTTTTTCAGACCGGCGTCTCACATCTCCAACCATTACTTCGTCCATCTTGGAGTCGAAAACAATAAACCGGGAGCTTGGTGTGCTGTTCGCGTCTCCCATTCCCTCGGGAGATTGCCCGAGCGGGGAGTTCATAGTACACTGTGACGATGTTGGAGTCGGGATGGTGTCGGGGGTGTTTAGAGAAGTGTTAGCAGGGCGACAATCGACAGCCTGTTCAGGTGCAGATAGGCCTGGCAACTCCGCATTAGAGCATATATAATATTGTTCCGCTGTATTTAATGTTAGTCCGGTTTCTGTTCTCTTTGAATAGTATGTATGGGATTGGGCCATATTTGCTACGACATTAGCAATGATTAAGCCGGTGACTTTGTTAGACGGACTCATATTCCTCCTAGGGCTGTCCTTACCGGGAGTTTGGACCAAAGCATTTCCCGACGACTCGGCTGAAACGGGATTTGCAGGTGCGCTCATGGTGCCTATGAAATGTGGATTTGAACCTCCGGAATAAACGGGCATAAATCCATCTGGATCCAAGTTGCTATATAGTGGCATTCCGAGGGTGGAGATCCCGTGGTCTGTACTGGGATTGAAAGCGGCGCCATTTTCATAATCAATCCGGATTGCTGGAATATCATTCAGCTGGGTGGCTTGGCTCTGATGTAGACTAGGTGGTGCGCAAGGAGTCGGTATATGTCCTGAAAGCCATGGGCAATTGCCAACAGGTCTCTGGGGGGCCTGCGGCTGAGAACAGTAGGAAGCGGCTTCTCGAAGCCCTGGGAAGTCCCGTGGAGCCCCAGGCGCCGGTCCATCACTAACACCGTCGGCGAGTCTCTCGGTTGTGTCAAACTGCGTGGCAGGAGCTGGCTGGTCATTGTATTCATCCAAAGCGGCATATGGATCAAAGCACGCTGGAAGATAATCCGATGGACCTTGCTGGCTCAAGTCTTCTGGGAAAAATGGCCTATCCATTCCAACGATTCCAAGATCGGCTCAACGGCAGTCAGCTAAACGTGGAGGCAACGGGCGCAGGCCACGGAAATCGCATAGCAATTCCGTATTTCCTTGGGGGGCACCAAAGAAATATAAAGTCATGAAAAAATGTGCTGCCTGAGCAACAAACAAGAGAGAAGCAGGCGCTTATTTGGAACGAGCGGCTAGCTCCTTTCACAGAAGAGGTCCGGAATCCCTCTGCGAACTCGGGATATTCCAAATGGCTGATATAAGAGGCGTAGTCGGTGGAGGTCGGTTTAAAACTACCGGATCTGATAGCACAAAGTATTGAGGCGGTAGGCGAGATATGGCGAAGGTAGGTTTTGTAATAATATTACAGCTCAAGTATGGCGGGCTCAAGCGAGAGCAAGTGAGTGGGATTGAAATGCGAATTGTTAAAGTGCTGAGCAAGAAACAAAAGGTTTAGTATAAATGAAAACAATACACTTATTTGAGAATGGGGATCCAACGGAAGACCCGATATTATAAGACCCAAAGAACAAGCAAGAAGCCAAGAATATTCAAGCCTCAGATGGTGGCTCAGTAGATCAACCTTGCCGACTCTCGGTGGCCCATTTGGGACTCCGGGGCATCCTTGAACTGTGATGCCCAAGGCTATTCGTTCGTAGCCCAATGGTCAAGAAGAAGACAGAAGGAGACGATTAACAGTCACGTTGTCCGTTAATCAGAGCAGTTGTTCAACAAATGAGAGTTGCCATAGCTCTCGTGGGATGGCTGTGCCGCTTACTCGGAACCCCCAACGCTGGCGAAAAGGTTTCCGTTGCAGATGCGGAGGCCAGAAGAGGAACTCGGCCGGAATATAAATGCCATACGAACTCGGGATAAGTGCAGGATTACAGCCTCAGGCCTGTGAACGTGACTAAAACCCGCGGATAGGCAAAGGCAAAAAACGGTTGCCTCGTTGGCAAGGGTTCATGTCTTTTGAATGCAATCCGGGGGTCAGGTGAGGAATGCATTGCTGCCCAACCCAATGCCACTAACCCCTGACGCCAGAGGTTGAATAACAACGATGAACAGATTTGCCTCGCAGAGGGAGCGGAATTCACGATCTGGACAATTCCTCATACTTCTCGTTTTCAACCGCGGGTCGTTCTCTCACTGACCTTCTGTCTAGAGAGATTCGAGGTCGAGGTTGGGAAGGAATGAAGACAGAACAAGCTTAAATTAAAGTTTCCGCTCCTTACTATATTTAGAAAATTGACGGTTGGCACGTGCTGACCAGATCTCCGTCCTCCCGAAACTTGTCTCAACGGAATATTGATGATGAATTACCTATCTATCTCCAGTAACGTGCGAGTCTTGGGTTCTCCCAGCAAAAGAGTAAACAGGCTGAACTAATCCCGACTCCAATTCTGTTCTTGATGAGGCGCCCTTCTCCTGAACCGTACGTGGGATTTGCCTCGCCTCCCTCAACGCTTAAGCGACCGATGTTCCTCCTGCAGCTTGCCTTTCCATTCGCACCGCCCACGGGCCACCGCGAGCTTATGGGTTCGCCTGATAGGGTGCCTCGTCAAAATACTCGGAGGCCCGAAACCACCTCCGCATTCAAGCTTTGAAGCTCCACTTGACAACTGAACATGAATCCTTGCGTGTGTTGCCGACCTCGATTGATTTGGTTCTCTCTCTAATTCTAAATACACGTTTTCTGCTTTAAACCCTTCGGCTTCTCCTACATACACACCATATCACGTTTTACCTAAAGACCGTCTCGGTTGGTATTGAATCTTTATTTCTCGCTTGTTTTGTCTCGATCAACCCTCTCCCGCGCGTCCGTTGCCTTGTGCCGTTTCCTATTTGCCCGCGCAACATCAACGTTGGATTTTGCCCACTTCTCTCTATATTCAATCGTCTCCATGCTTCCAAAGGCTATATTCAGCTCTCTCATTGCTGGTTTCGCAAACAGGGTCGTATCACTGCTTCCAGGAGTAAGGAAGCGCTGGAACGGATCCTCCAGATGTTCCCCTTCCGAGGGACCGAAAAGCTTCAAACTGCTTTCGAACCCCTGAAGATCTGGTCTATCGTGGTGTGTTGCTACGTTTCGATAGCCCATCTGCGGTCCGTTCTCCTGCTCTGATACCCCTTGGAGCAACCCGCTTTGGGAATGAAACGCTCGAATTCTCTCTTCTTGTACAACCTGCTCGGCCCAGGTTGTGTGCGGTCTTGTTTCCTTGTGAATTGTTAGCCAGTCCTTACAGACTAACTCCGTGCTACCTACAGATGAGTAAGACTGCTGGTGAATAGCGAGATGCTTTTCAGTGAGGTCGTTCCGATGAGGTTGAGTCATCTCTTCGGCTTTCGGCATAGAGGACCGTCGCTTGTTGTGAGGTACAACCTTGTCTCACCAAGCTCTTCGTGCGAGCCCTCCTTTTTCAGCGTGTACTTCCCAGATACTGCGATTGGGGCTTTGGGAATGGATTGAATAAACTGTGGTAAGAGAGAAAGGTTGTATGGGTTTATCGCATGGGAATGATAAGGGAAGCACCGTCGGATTCTACCCTCCTTTCGAGAACGGGGGCCCTGAGGTGCTCTTATACATGCATGAGCCCACGCTGTGACGCAACAGCTGTGGGTTTGTGGGTGAACTACCAGCAATTCCGCTGTTGACCTCCATGCACCATGCCCGATAACCACGAGAAGAGTTCTCAACGCTAGTGAGGGCAATGAGCCCTGAACTGGGATTAGGCAATCTAGGCAATACCGACTGACAGGGACAGTGTCTCGCCTGTTGCCCGTACCGGTAATGACAATCGTACCTCACCTAGGCATTTTCCTGGTTCGTTTCAATCCACCCGCCTTCAGAATAAATGTTAGCTGCATCGATGAGCGGGGTTGTATCGTCCTAGTGACGTGGTTACATGATTTTTCTGATAAGGCCACAGTGCCTGGATACGCGATTCATACGAATCTTATCGAGACTCTCCGGCTCTTGGAGGTCTTATCTCGCCAGCCCATATGACCTAGCTGATGGTCCAGGCAAAGCGGCGCATTACGCCAGGAGAATAGCACCGAGGGAGAGCGGTAGCAATAGAGCTCCGAGATGGTGACGGGCTTGATTATCAGTGAGAAGCCAATTCCCTCTCTCAAAATCAAATGTCTTACCGACAGGTTTATCCGTTAGACTGCTCTATGATTGGTTTATCATGAACATCAATAATGCTTGCAAAGTATCGACACGCACACGCACTCAGGGGTGGTTCCAGACCCTCGGTTCGCACTAGAGAAATGTGCAGACAAGAGCAACGCCATCCCAGCCTGGTTTTGAATAATGACAAGGCCAATGCTAAATACTGTGGAGTGTAACGGGTCGTGAAGGGCTGCATTGCCGTCCGTCCTTAAAGGCGAAAAGGTCGACCTGGGATATGGGGAATGTTACCTCGTGGAAAGGGCTATTACTTGCACGATAGCGCTTCCGGCACCCTCCTCCAGAGCCCATATCCCCTCTCAGGTTGTGATGTCTCCCTAAACAAACCCGTTGACACGGCCCCGGTATCGCTAGTGGTGCCAATAAAGTCAAAATGACGTTTGTGACGGATCAGCATCGATCCATCTTGATTCACCATGGTGTCCGGGGTCATCAGCCGTTCACGAAACTTAGGATCCCCTTCCGCGCAACCCGCCCATGTCCTTGCCATTTACTTGCAGATTCCGCAGAAGAAAACGTGAATCAAAATGGGTTATATGTCTTATTTCTTATCTTGGTTCATGGAAATTCCCGCCCTGGGAGCTGCTGCGGGAGAACTGCCGCAACCGTTCAAATGCGCTAAAGACTTGCGGTGAAGGCTGTGTGAGGGTTGTTCCGATTTCGCTTGCGCAGGCCGCCGAGGGGGTCCCGAGAGAGTGACCGAGTATGCGAGGCGTGCGCTTCAGCCTCCGTTTCAACGAAGTGAAGAGCAGTCATCAATCGTGGACGCTTTGGCCCTCTCGCTGGTTGCCTTTCGCACATCATACGCCTACAATGAAGAGTGCGAACCATCTGTGTAACTCAACGCGAGCCTGCGTCAAGGGGCCAAAGCAGTGCTCGATTACTGTTCAAGTCTCACGAAGAGCGTGTGAACCATCTAAAATACAATCCTTCCAGGTTGGAATTCCCGGCGTTGTGGATTTGTGGGTGGGACCCAAAATCTATGCGACCAAGAAAGGCCATCACGCGCCGGCCCGCAGCAAAAAATGATCTTCGTAACTGAGTTCCAAGTTGACTAACCCACCAGCTCGGAATAATCAACGCCTTGCGTATCGCGGAACTGAAGAAATACGGAGTTTCCCTGAGCCCATAATCCGGAGAAGGTTCCACGAAGGCTGTCGAAACCAAACTGGCGGGTTTCCAGAAGTTACCACGACCATGCTACCGGGTTGTTGATCACCCACCAACTTCGGAACACAACCACCGAACTTGTCGACCACCGGCCATGTACAACCCAAGACACGGAACATAATTCCGGCCTGCGTCGAGAAAATAATGTGGCTTTCCAGTGCTATGATTAAGGGCTGTCTATGCAGCCTTCGCATCTGAGCCCCCGTCGCCGAAAAAGAAAATATATATCGCACATCCGGTTGCCAAGTTCTACGTAATCATCCCTCCCTTGTTACCTTTGACTCTCCTTCCAGTGGTTAGAATATGGAGTCTCGCAGAATCAGAAACCTTTAATCTTCGGCCAAAAAGAAGATATTTCTCAAGAAATGAAACACCAAGACCAACGCTACTGCTAGATATATTATTCTATCAATCGATTCTGAATATTTCGTCATCGCCTCTATCGTCGACTTTCAGTGCCTCTCCATACATGATTCCGTCCACATAAGTATCTGCTATCAGCTTCGCGGGGCTTCCGGGACCCCCGAGACGCAAAACATATGGTACCTTAGCCCCGTAAAATATACAGATACGATCTCCAGGTTGAATGCCAGGAGGACCACGTCCAAGTCGGCCCCTCTTCGTTGAGAAGTAGCTTCGGCTGTCATTGTTTTTCATTGTTTTCATTAGGTGCCTCAAAGAGTCCTGGACCTCCGGCCGCACTGGTGGGATGTTTGGTTCTTGGTGGAGATGTTTCTCGAAGAGCCAAAAGACCTCTTTTGCAAGGGAAGGTGCTGTCGCCGTGTCATACGTATCGACGGTCATACAGCGCCAGTGTGCGTCGGGAGTCCCATTTTTATCATGGGGGTTCACTGTTTTCTTGCTAAGCTCTAGACATTTTAGCAGCCACTCTGAATGTGGTCTGCCAACTTGTGAATCTTGGACAACTTCCTGGACTCTGTCTATTTGGAATCCCTTGATCTCCAGGATATCGGAATTTTCTTGGAAGTTTACGGAACAAACTTGAGATCTATTGGCCTGAATCCCAGCTTCAAATTTTCCGTTTAGAAACAACACATTGTGTCCGAGAGCTGGGACTGAATGGAAGTTCGGGCACCACGAAGGGAAACCCGCATGGCCAGATTGCCCCTTCCCAATGGAAAGCAGATAGCTACCATGCTCTTTCGGCAGCAAAAGCTTACCGAGATTGGCGTATGCGGTATGGTATTCCCGTCTAGCCTTGGGGCTGTAATCGATTAGAGAGGCGGCAGCTTCCCGTAGCTTCGGTTCTGCTAAGCCTAGATACGCCCAAACCCGATCCACTGGTTCGGTGACCTGTCTATAGCGACCGGTGTTCAATGTCCCAATAAACTCTCGCGTAGGAAATCCTTGCGAGGGGTCGAACTTTCGCTTGGACCCAGCCAGGGTTGTAATGTTTCGGGCGCTAGTACCAAGGTCATGAGGGGAAGCCGTGGAAGCTTTAACCAGGCTTAGAAACCCGGCTTCCCATGCCAAACCAACCACATCTACGAATTTCTCCCACTCCACTACTTTGGAGCCACATACGAGGATTGGCTCTTCCCCCAGAAGGAGTTCTTGGACAACCCAGATTCGATTGAACCATGGCCGACAAATAAAGCTGCCAAGGGCATGCCAGAGTGACTCCGGGAAAGGAGAGTTTGCTTTTGGATAAGGTGCCTTTTTGAGCACCACATTCTCAGCAAAAGCACCAAGTTCATCCAATTTTTCGATAAGCATATCACTGTCATTCTCCGCAGGCCCAAGCCAGACAGGAACCTGGGAAGCGCGTGAGTAAATGGTCTGCATCTTCGCCACTTGAATAGCCCTTTCGGTCTCATCTTCCTGGTTAATGCAAAGTGCATCAATCCAGACCAGTCTCGCTTGATTTTCTTCAGGCTTGACCTTGTTCAATCGATCGAGTGCGAGGCTGAGATTGTTCAGGGCACTTTGCACGTGGGCCGAAATTGCGAAACTGCGGTAGTTGCAAAAGAATGCCCGTTCAGTCCGTTCTTTCCCCCAGGCATATGACATTGCCACGTATTTAGGAGGGTTATCGAGTGAGTAATCGTCCATAGTGACAACTGGGGAAGTGCCAGGAAATATGCTGAGAAGTCGGAATTTCCCGTTCGGTAACGGAGAATACGTGAAGGAGGTCGCTAGATTAAGGGGCATGGGAGAACCAGACGTTTTCGGGTCCAGCTTTTCCTCTATATTATATGTTTCGCTCGGGCCCAGGTATTTCATGCTTTTGGGATTCATGAAAGCAGAGACAGAGACGTGGTCTTTGATTTCGTCCATTGGGATTCCAGTTTCCGCAGATAGCATTTGGTAGGCCTCTGAAAGCGACTCAGCTTTCGGTGCGCTCCTAGCTATGCTCTCAATATCGTTGGCCACATTTTTGGGTGTGAAGTTAGGCGCAAGCATAGCCTCCCCTTCGTGGCCTGTCTGGCTGTCACCGCCGCCTTCTGCCGTGCTGGCTTGACTCTTCTGGCAGCTCTGCTTAACGGGATCTATGTTCTTGGCTGTGCCCTGCTGAGATTTCGGCTTCTTCCGTACCGGTTTCGTGCTGCCGAAGAAGCCCTTGGCTTTGCCTGGGGTCAACCACCCTTCCATATCGGCTGTATCCTCTTTTTTGGTCGGCTTCTTAGCAGTGGTTGATTCTTCAATCTTCGAGCGGACTGGCAACGCAGATGACCCGTCTGCCTGGGGCCTATCCATATTTATTTAAATGGACGCGACGAAACTGCAGGGAGAATGTTAGATCCAGGAAATAAAGTATAAATGAAGCGTAGCACTTCCGAAATTCAAAATGTAAGAGTGTCTGGTGAGCAAATCAATGAGGAAACGAAAATTAGCAGGTCACTCATTCATGAGACTCTAGAGACCGTAATAACATCATCCTAATCTCGTGGGAACCCTTGGGGTTTTTGATCCCCCCTCGCTTCTTACATCTATTGATAATTCCCGGCGGCAATGGTCCCCGCTGACGGTGTTGGAGAAATCGAACGCGGTTGGGGGTGGATTCCGGAGCCTTGACGGTGCCAAAGCGGGAGGCCTTGAAGCCTTATCTCCAACCCATTCTCAGGCCATAATAATAGGCCGGAACCCTGGATTATTTTACCTTCAAGACAAGCTCAAGACGGGAAGATGGCCTCGACCTCGCTTAACCTTGGATTTTCTTGGCGTATCTATTAATAGATCGCTTCTCCAGAAAGCTCCCTTTTTTTGATATCTCAAGGTTATTTTTGGATTCAACACTCAATGTTCAACCTCTTTCAGCCCTATCAGAAAGAACTCTTCACTCCTTATCCCACCCCGCAGGTCAGAGAGAATTGCAGGAGGGTTGAAGAGATTTTATTTTGTCAAGCACGATGGAAATCACCCAAAAATCCATGAAGCAAATTGCTTCTGACGCTGAATACGAGGTTTCCATGCATTCAGGGGCTTTAACCGAAATTCCGGCAGAGTCTGAAATTTTTCTTTCATCTTCGAAAGATGAGGCACCGAACGACGAGGAAAACTTCGACATCTGGGTTTCGGTTTCTTTGGACAGGTCGCCGTCGCCATCCTCGCCGTCGCCCCCGTTTGGATCGATTTCGCCACGATGACTTCAGTCAATTGTGACCCCGCCTGGTTGACGACGATGTCGTCAATCGGCTCGATAACATCCGTATTCGAGCCCGAACCATATTGTCTGAAAGAATTGTATTTGGATGATGATGGCGGTGATCTATATTTGAATCCCTTGAGGGACCCAAAATGCTACCCGCCGGGCTTCCCAGAGAATGCGGATAACCAGATCATTAGTTACTACTATTATTCACCCGCTATTTGCCCATCGGGATATACCAGGTCAGTTTGGGCATTTCTATACTACGCATGTACGATGTGAACTCAAGAACGCGAGTGTTTCCCTACCCTCCCTTTTCAAGCATTTCTTGGGCTGTCTGGAAGCACCAAGCCAACGTCAGTAATCGATTGAACAGCAGATACCAACTAAATAATCCTTCTTTAGTGCCTGTGGCGAAACATGCCTCGCCAAACCTTTACCAATGAGAGAAACAGCGATTAAATGCTGTGCCGAAGGCTATACGTGTATACCTGGCTCGAACTTCTGCTCTAGCGCGGTCCCTTCAGCTACCGAAGTGACCCTCACCAACCAACAAAAAGTAACCACGGTCCCTGCCTCCCCCAAGCGAGTTGCCTACGGCCTCGGACTAGTCGTCCGACATCAGAGCTCCGACCTCGAGCTCTTCGCTTCGGCTACGGAAGGCGGGGCCACAGCGATACATACCGCATCGGAAACCGGGTCGGGTGATAATAGTTCAGACACAGATTCGGAATCATCAGAGTCTTCGGGTCTTCCCATGGGTGCCAAAATCGCCATTGGAGTCATCGTCCCCGTGGTCCTTATTGCGCTGTTCCTGATTATATTTTGCTTTTGCAGGAGGAAAAAGGCAAACGGGAAGGAAGACGTACCCCAGCCTTCAGGGCCATGGGTGAAACCCGAACTCGACAGTACCGAAGTGGAGTTGACAGAACAAAGGATATACGACTCCAAGGGACCGGTGAAAATGCCGCCACACACGTATGAGCTACCAAATAGTACAGTCTATCATGAGATGGACTCCCGACAACACGCGTGGCCCCAAAGGTCATAATGCGAAGAGGATGTTCTGTTTACGGTTCTATATTTCTGCTTTCCGCTTTCTCTGTGCGGATTTTTACTTGGTGGGTTGGAAAGGGGTTTCAGGCGCAAGAATGGCTACTGTATGATAGATATCCAACAAATAATGTATGCTAGATCAGCCATATCAATTAATGTTAATGACATAATGCTACTTCACGTCTTTGCCGAAACAACCCCTGAGAAGATGTTTACCAGTACGTTGGAGGTTTTAATCCTTCTCTGACTAGATAGAGCTCCAGGGGAGCACGCACGTATGGATCTTGGGTAAGTTGGGCTATCCAGTGACCGGCAGAAGACCAGCTCAGGACATAGGTAGACCCACCCGTCCACAAACCCTGCAAACAAAGCCACTAAAGGTTGATGGATATTAACGGGGATATATTGGGTCAGGATATAGGAGAAGCGATAGTTTATTTGTAGATATTGACCCCTATTTACCGTATCTTGATCTACTTAATAAAGACGATTGGGCCGCCAAAAAGCTATGGGACCATTCTCAATCTCCCTTTCGCCCATTTCGCCTGAGTTTAAACGGTCGTCTCGTCGTTCATTAGAGATTCTTCTTCGGGGTAAACCATCCCTTGGATGCATCTGGGCAACCCTAGGATATATATGTGCATCCAGCTTGCCCCGTGACCCCAAATTCCAGAATTCAGATGGTGGATTATCATGTGCCAATGTCGAGCCGCCGTATCCTTCGAGGTTGAAATGCTTATCTATATCGTCCTGCCCAAAAGGCCTTAGATTTGAAGCCAGTCCTGGGAGATTTCTGGTATGCCCCGTTTCACTGTGGGTCATCAAGGGGTGGCTGTTGTTTTCCCCCGATATTCGCATCCCGTAAGGGGAGTCGGGAGGGAATAGCTCTAGCAGTTCATTCTCGGGCCTTGACGCAGTTGACGGAAGGAAAAATAAGCTGTCATGGCTGTAGTCGCCCGTATCACCGTCCGCGTAAAAGGTTGCGCCCATATATCCGGTTTCTAGCACCTCGCGATCAAACGCGTCTAGCCCTAGCAGATCGACCTCGGAGTTACTCAACCTTGTTCTGTCAAGCTCAACTTCAGAAACAATATTTTCAGGCTCAGGCGTCACAGACTGGTGCTCCTTGACTATATCCTGCGTGGTGCGGTTCAAAAAAAGGGGTCTGTAGCCGCTAGGAATGATCGATCTCCTTAGAACGGCAGGGTTGCGCCCATTTCCATTCCATGAATTCAAGGTTCCAGAAACGCTACCGAACCGCATCCTATGAGTCTGAGGATTTTGAGATCCAGCGGCCACGTCCCCTGACTTCTTTTGTTTCGCGCTGTTAGGGGCGACTTGCCCACGGCATTGGAGGGTAGAAACCGCCTTCGAAACACCCTTACCATGATCCGCCATCCCGACCCCACAGACGCCTGATGACCCACGCCTAGACCTATGAACCCCTTTTGATGCATCGGAAGTCACAGTTTTATGACTCGCCTCCGCTTGGCCTGCCGGTGGTACCTCTTCAACAGACAGCTCTAACTCCTCCCGGCCCTCCGCATTGCTGAAATTGTCATCGACTTTGGTGACACTAGGTCCTGCCTTTGCAGGGAACAGCGCGCGGTTCCCCGGAGCATTCCCATCCGCTAGATCATGTAGGTCGTCAAGTGTAAGGTAACCAGATGTCCTACCCACGGTATTTGCTCGAGGAGGATTAGCCAGATCTACATTCTGAGAGAGAATATGGCCCGCCCCACAATCAGGGGTGCTGATGACAATACGGCTATCTCGCCTTGACGGCGAGCGCGGTGAGGCTTCTCCCGCATCTTCCTGACAAGTTGTCTGATTTATCTTACTATGACTACCTTTCGCGACACGTTGGTCGCTTTCCGACCAGGTATAGTAGGTTGTTGACCGTTCAGCATGTTTTGAATGATCAGATGATGGCTTGGGGATATCGCTTTTCATGCTTCGGGGTCCATGTTCCCTAGTGCGTGAAGATCGGATCGAAGCTTTAGTGCTTGTAGGCTGGGTTTGGACGCAGAAAGGCCCCATATTAGGTTGGTTTTTTGGTTTGGATCTAGCTGGCTCTGGAGCATCCGGTGCGGGAAAACAGTTGTTCGAATTCTGGCGACCTTTTTGACGGCTGATAGATTTGTCCTTCTCGGGTTCGGCGCTGGGAGTATTTTTGATAGGCGGTAGTTCAGAAAAGTAATGGGATATTTCGTTCCCTGAACCCCTGGCCGGTGCTTTTTGGGTCTCATGATCCTTCCTCTTTGCCAGGAATCCCATTTCCGAAAACGAAAGGTCAGGCACTGTCACAACCAGATGTTAGATAGATCCCTCGGGAAAGTGGGTGTGTTATCTCACATTCCCGCCGCCGTTTTGGAGATGAAGTTTTGCCTTTCTGGAAGAGCCCCAACCCATGGCTAGAGGGAAGCTGCGACAACGAGATTTAGTGACAAATATTTAGGGAGGAAAGAAAAGAGGGATAACCCTACGGTTAGGCGATCTTGTTTTACATTCGCGGCCTTGAAATGCTCCCCTAGCATGGTCTTGGAGAGGCGTCGATGCCCTGTTTTTGGATTTCGCTTTCTCTTCCTGTCGCCCTTGTCGCAGTCCTTCGTTGGACTTTTTGGTTCGTATCGGTCTAATCTTGTTTTACGTCTGGGTTTTCGGCCATATTCTTTATCGGGGTTTGGGAGAGGTGGCATCATCAGGCCATCCTCATCAAAGCTCCGTGATTTACGGATAACGTCGGGCTGCTCCCTATGATCTCTTGGTATTGGCTTCGGTGGATTCCGCGGGGAACTCGAGAGTATTGGCGTGTCATATCGCTCGACTCGGGTCATTTTCAACGGTCGCTGAAGGCGTTGTTGTTCGGCAAATCCTCGGAACGAAGTGTCTAAATAAATATGCCCAGGGCGGTGATGAGAACCGTTTGATGGACTCTGTATGTTTTTGCCCGTTTCTAGATGCATAATGAGTAACACGCCCCAGATATCACTTAGAGGTGTCAATCACCTGTACAGTGTCTTTTGTCCCTATGTTCACCAGGCCTAGATTCCTCTCGGGGGCTAACATGTATTAAATCCCCCCGCCGATGGTGATAGCCCTTATGCCTTTTCGGAGTATGGCCCTTGCAAGTATTTCTAGGCACCCGTGTAGGTAGATGTTGAACACGTGTATGGGATCGGTCAAATGCATCGGAGTCTTCCTGTCGAACCACACTTGACAGCCACTTGCGCACAAGTCCGTCACGACCGACGTCTATGATATCGTGGGCGGACATAGCCAAATCTCGAGTAATTGTTAACTTGCTACCGCATTTGATGGGATATCCAGCAGAGCATTAAGATTAGAGTATATAGTCAGTCCCCCATAAGTCTTAGAGAAATTTAAGACGATGGATACAACGCGATATATAAGAAGAAATAGAAAGAAAGAAGGAGGTTGAAGTAGAGTGTTGACAAATCGGGTAGGATCGACTCTATCCCGCTCAACTCTTTTTCGACGTCCGAAGGACCAACTTCAACAACACTTCAGGGACGACAGTGAGCTTTCTGAGAGCCCCAACACCGAAAAAGTACGTGTCATAGTCGTCGATCATTCAGGGAGATGAAAATTGGAAAGGAGACCCGAGAGAACCAGCGAACAGTCCATGCGACGCGTTCAGGATCGAAGGTACCGTAGGGGTCACACCGTGCCACCAGATGAAGATATGTTATTACCAGTGAAATTCGTCGCAGGTCTCGGGCTACGCAACCGGATGGAGCAACGAGGTCGAGGGGAGGGTTTAGACGCGACCCTAAGCTGGTGTTGTGCCCTTTGGGCCACAGCAAGGTCTTGATCATTCCGATCACCACTCACTCAACTCCCAACACCGACATGCCCGACAGTCCCAGAGCTCCGTTCTTGTGGTGTGGTGGTTTGAAGTGAGGGATATGCACTCATGGATTTCACACCATTCTCGCCTGCAGACGGGAACGCGCAAGAACATTGGGTTTCAGTTTCAAGAGGCTGAAAATAAAATCAGTGACATGCAAACGACATTTCCTCTTTCATCACCAAGATGCTAGTCTTTTTCGCGTCACGAACCGAGTCGAAGCAGGGAAACCCTCGCACCACATCATCTCTCCTGCCCAATAGACGGCCACGGTTGGACACAGAATTCAATTGAACTCCAGAACCAGGACTTTCATGCTGCGACCAGACTAAAAAAGCTGCCACGGTTGATCATTCGTCCAACTACCCCGCTTGGGGATGCTGCTTTTCTCCTCCCAGCAATCAAAAGTCATCTTGCATTGGATGGCCACGTCCACACCTTTGGCCAGAGCTCCCAGTACCATGTAGGTACCAGACAAGGTCCAGACAATGCCTCTGATAATAACGAGGCCTCACACAAACACGGCATCCTGCGCTGCAGCCAGATTGAATTGCCGGGGGCGCAAAGTCCCAGAAACGGCAATAGCTAGAAACCACTCTCCCAGATCAAACAATTCTCTTCGCAATTCATAGACACAGACGGCCTCTCAGTGAGTTCCTTATCCATATCATGACATTGCTGAGGAATATATTTCTTCCCCCTTACCCCAGAAATTCGAAGCATACTTGTCACAACCCGAATTTATGTACCCTCAGTTTACGTGACAACTAACATGCACTCCAGGCTCTATTCAAGTCATGCATCCAAATATGTTGCAAGAAAAGACACGCGAGACTCACAGGGCAGGAAGCCCCTCATTTTCACTGGAGGCGTGCTTGCCCCATATTAAACTTCGAAAGGTTTCCCCTTCTAGACCTCGGGTGGGAACGGAGTCTGCCAATTTTTCGCAAATTCAAAAACTCAACATCCACATCTCACATTTGTATCGTATCGCTTCATGTTTCCGAAGAACTCGTGCAGCTACAGGATCTCTCAAAAATAAATCACGCTCTCTAAGAGCGCGGTCTCGGTGAGTATTATGGGTATCTGCATACTAGGGGCTGGCCTTCATGCAGTATACTTGTGACTGACTTGCGAATTCCCAAAGGTCATGGTACCAATCCTCTACAATTTCACCCATAACCACCTTTGTATAGGCCAGGAATAATCAATGATAAGAGAAGGAAAGAAAGAATAATGATAATTAGGGAGAGCAAGAAAGCACTTTGTGTGCGTCAGCCATTAGCGATCCTCTCTTCCTTTCAAATCTCACCCATCCAGGCATGCCATGCATGCCATGTCCTTGCTTGCGAACCTAAAGCAAAATAAGGGAAATCCGCAGAAATTCTTCTGCGCAGCCGTTGACGCCTTGGGATGGATGTGCTCCGCTATTTTATTCTTGCACCAGGGCTAACAAACAGAAATAATTATTAACTTATCCGCTTAGTCTTGCGTGCGTTTCCTTTTTATCTTTTCCCCCTCCTCTGATTTCTGTTCTTTCTCTTTTCCTTCTTCCTTCACTCCTCTTCCTCCATCTTCCTCTTTTCTCTGAAACACCATTCAGGGAATTTCGTTGCACCTTTCACTTCGATCCCGTCATCCTTTTCCGAGTAAGTGAAAGAAAAGAAGGCTTTCGCCCTCTTTTTCGATCGCGTTTTCCCCGTTTCCTTCCTTTGCGCTTTCTCTCCCCCCTCCTTTTCGCTTCAAACCGCAGGCATTCTAGCCTTTGAAGCCAAAGAGAAAGATCTCACTTGAATATCGTCCCTTATCCCATAATACGAGGATTTGGTGCTACCTTCGCCAACAATTCGTGTTGCGCGTGAAACCTACTGCTTTCTTCCAGTGGGATTTGATGCTGACCGTGGTGGTAATTTTAAGACTCACCTTCTTATCAATCCGTTGATAAACCACTCTTTCGTGCAATCATGTCGAAACTCTTTGTCGGGTCGGTACACCTTTATTTTTATCTTCTAAAGTCACTCCCCGTCCCCCTCCTCAACTGACAGTGGTGTGTGAATTCTAAAGAGGCCTTGCATGGCATACAACCGATGAGACCTTGCGCGCAGGCTTCCAGCAATATGGAAATATCGAGGAAGCCGTCAGTCCCTGTCCTATAACACTCAGGTTTATCTGAACCCTGTTGTTTCAAGAACCCGTTTCAGTCTGACTTGATGTTATTTTGCACATTCACAGACCGTCGTCAAGGATCGCGACACCAACCGTAGCCGTGGTTTCGGCTTCGTCCGTTTCTCCAGTGAAGCTGAGGCCGATGCCGCCATGAGCGCCATGAACAACCTCGAGTAAGCGATTATATCCACTCCCATTTCAACAGCGTAACTTGTCGTGGTACTAAGGTTCATAAATGCTGACACAATGACAAGGTTCGACGGTCGCGTCATTCGCGTTGACAAGGCGTCTGAGCGCTCTGCTCCCCGTGGTGATGGAGGCTTCCACGGCCGTGGTGGCTATAACCGCTTTGATAATGGTGGTGGTGGATACGGCGGTGGCCGTGGTGGTGGCTACAGTTCGTTTCACTACTTCTTTGTGCCGCCTTCTTAGAAGTGCTTTAGCTGACGAAATTGATTTTAGGCGGTGGATATGACCGTTCCCAGGGCGGTGGTGGTAAGCTAAAATCATCTCGTGCGTTCCGTTATATTTTACTAAGGCAATCACGATACAGGATGGGGAGGCCAGCAGCAGCAGCAGCAGTACGGCGGTGGCCAAGGCCAGGCCTAAGCGTTGACGGCAGTTACGAAAGAAATTGAAGAAAGATAATACCCTCGACAACTTTTCAGGAAGCATCAGAAGCGCGGACATTAACCGAGTCGATTACCACTTATTGAACGTGTGACGAGCGGCAAGAGAGTGGACTCTTTTTTTTAACCCTTTCCTACAACACACACCACCTTTTCCTAATTTTTTTTTACCTCACTGCTGCGTTAGCTTCTTGGAAGAAATCTCCATAATAGATGGGCCAGGGCATGGGGATGAAAAAGACGAACATCGAGAGAGTCAGACCGACAAACGAAAGACAGTCCGAACGAACGAAGGTCATGATAACGGGTTACGGGAACGCCATGGGAATGACAATTCTTTTTTAACTTCTCTATTTTCTTTTTCATCTTTGGAAGTACCTTTTCTCTTTTGAGACACTCTGCCAATTTGATATCGGATCGTATTCTACTCTTACTTTTTATTCTTTTTGATCTACGTGCCACCTCTCTATAACTCTCATCTCTCCAGGTTTATTCTTCAATTGGTTAGTCGACCATCTTTGATCTGTTCTTTTTTCGTCGCCATAGCATCACCTCCGTATACGCTTACCCTCCTCCACGGCGATGCTTGGTGTTTTTTAACCTTTTTGTGAACATTGTTAATGACTACGATAGCAGCTATCCCTTAGGCAATCCCTCATTTAATTCTTGTCATATGGTTTTATTCTATACATTCATATATGTGCCTCTATCTGATATCCACGTCCCCTTCTCTTGACCTATCATCCACCCCACTACATCGATGTACTTTCGTATCCTCTCTTCGACTTTCTTCCCGCCTTCTTTTTGAAGACGATTACTGCTGCTACTGCTAATCAAACCCTCTATCTACACCTCTGAATAAATGACTCTATTTGCGATTATCATGCGATGTGAGATCAGTTTATCTTAATGACCCCACATATGTGCATGCACGCTCAGACCAATTGACTCGACATCAACTAATAGCCAGGACTTCTACGAGCAGTGCAAATACGCCATAAAACACTGTCTTCATTTATCGTCCCCATTCTATCGTCTATCCCTTATTCTATCCTGTCCTCGTGAATCACAAATCCATTCACCCTCTAACAACCATCTCAATCCTTCTCGAACTCCTCGGGCGTATCCGTTCCTTTATTTATTAACACCCCCTTAGCATCTATCTCCCCCGCCGCGAGCCTAGCTGCCTCCTCCGCCCTCCCAGCCTCAATATTCTTAACCCTTTTTACCAACTCCGTCACATGCCCATCCGCACTCCCCAACCCCAACCCTTCCAGCGCCTCTTCAAGAAGATACAAATACTCCGTATTCTCCCCACTCTTCCCCCGACTAGTACTAATAACCTGCGCGACAGACGACGGTTCTCGTAGGGATGGGTTATTCAGGAATTGGGAGTTGGACGGCAACCCGATGTAGACCATGCAGATGTGTGGCTTTAATTGCTCTGAGTTAGAATTAGAATCTGGCGAGGAGACCGGGTGGAAGGCTGTGTAGTGGACTGTATAGCCGTCTATTTCGCGGTCGTCAAGGTAGGCGTGGACCTCTTCTGCGTGGGAAGCGGGGATGTGGTATGCGGCGCCCCAGACTGCAGAGCTGGAGGGGGATTCGAGGGAAGCTTGCTGTACGGTTGTGAGCGGATGATAATTATGAGTTTTAAAGGGGGGGGAAGATGTATCATGCACGGGTCGAGTGGCCCGCTCCCCTGAAATATATATATGGGATATGAAAGGTGAAACAAACCGGATCAGATAATGTCTCCCAAAATGACCGTTCGATCACGGTGACCACCCGACCTGGGGATTCAGGGACACCTCGATGATCTCCACTGTAGGAAGGAATTCATAATCCGTCAGTAACCCTCCTCTATCTCGATTGAGAGGTTCCTTTAGAAATGAAATAGAACAAGAAATAAACCTAAATAAACGGAAGATATACATCTTCCAGGGCAGTGTATATAAATCTCACCTCGCCTTAAAAAAGAAATTAGAATCAGGGGAAGATATCCAATTCAGTACTCAAGTCTCGCAGTTAAAAATGCAGAGAACGACAATTCCTCATATGCTATAATAGCAGCAAGATTTCTTTTCTGGGCACATACCTGCCAGAAACGCCGTACATATCCGTTTATATAGCCGGGTATCCTTTGATCTATATATTTATAAGAAGTGTTAGAGAAGCATTTGATATTAGATATTCAACCCCTGACGGCAGAACTCATCCATCCGTGTAACTGGACGAATCCTAGAGGCGTAAAGACCCGAGCTTAGGAATCTCGTAGTCTTTCCTCCGTGGTCAGGGAGAAATGAGGGGTAGTATCTCATACCAATATGTGGTGGTGGCTTCCATATAAGACTCCTGTAGGATGGTTAGCATACAAACCACTTTGAACAAAGACCCTGAAGGAGAGAAAAGCTATAAACCCCAAACAAGCAGCTGTAATGAGGGGGCATACTTACCCATATCCAAAAACCCATAAATCACCGTCCGGGAAATGATCCCGCCATGTTCCAGTCGTGGCATCTGAGGGGGGTTCAACCGAGCCCGTCATACTTAACCCAGTTGTTGGACCTTCTTGTTCTGTAGACTTGCTCTCTCTCGGACTACTCTTCAGCGATCCAGAAAGCAAGTAAGAGTTTCATATTTTAGTTCCATGATTTATTCTATTTCTCATCTTTCTGTATGCTATGACTAATCCAACTGAAGCAGACGGATCTCATCATCAAACCGAGTTCGTTCGCAAAACATCTCAGTCAGCTCGTCATCAAAGGTAAACGACATCCCATCTCTATCAATAGGGTCTCTTCTTTTAGACTTGCATGGGACTAGCTCTGCGCTGAGCACGTCTAAGCCCTGATATAATCATACCAAAGCTGCCGCATCGCTATCATAAACGATGGAGAGAAAGACGGTGCTTTATATTCCAACCCAAGAACTCATGGAGAATGTATATGCGCGACGCTGAGTCAAACAGGCGTCCGTGCTGGACATATAAGCTGATGGGACTTCAAGCTATTTAAGGCTTGCACAATTACTTACCTTATGTGAAAGTAGGACTCCCCGATTCCCTAGCATTCTATTCTCAGATACGACCCTCTCCGTCCCATCCAGCCTTCCTCTATCGCTACTATCAACAGTAACTGAACAATGGGGTTTATGAACCTCATACGTGGGCGGCTCAACCCCCATGCGGAACCCACAGCCTCTTTCGACGGCAAAACCATACTCCTAACCGGAGGAAGTGACGGCATCGGATTAGAAGCCGCGGTCAAGTTTCTCCGCCTAGGCGCATCATCCGTTACCATTGGCGCACGAAACACCGAGAAAGCTGAGAAAGCGAAGGCGGAGATAGAACAGCGTGCCGAACGGCCTGGTACGGTACGGATATGGCCGCTGGAGATGAATAACTATAAGAGTGTTGCGGAATTCGCAGAGCGAGCTAGCAAGGAATTGCCACGGATCGATGTTGCGCTGTTGAATGCTGGGCTGATGTTTCGTGATTATGTCTCGTCACCAGAAGGCTGGGAAGAGATTCTACAAGTCAACACGCTTTCGACGATTTATTTGGCCATATTGTTGCTCCCCCAGCTGAGAGCTAGTCGGACCGAGACGGACATTCCTCGTCTGGTATTTACGGCTAGTAGCAGGTTCAAGGGATGCACCCTCGAAGAACTCACCCCTCCGAACGGTGGGAAAGTCATAGACTACCTCAACCGGAAAGACACCTTTAACAGCCAACTCCAATACTCAGCGTCCAAGCTTCTCATTGAGTTTGGAATGAGACATATTGCCGAGCACACCAAGGACTCCGATGGAAACATCCAGGTCATTGTCAGCTCTGTCTGTCCTGGATTTTGTTCATCTAGCCTTGGCCGATGTTTCGATCGTTCTTACGAAGTGTATCTCGGCGCCGTCTTCTTTGCAATATTCGCAAACCCTGCAGAAGTTGGTGGGAGAACACTTGTCAGTGCTGCGGGACATGGTGTCGACTCACACGGCAAGACCCGGTTGGAGGACCATTATCCCGAGTATGTTCACCACCCTTTATTCATTACTCCTATCCACTATTTCTAGGCTTTGGACTAATTTTTTTACCGCAGTATCTCAGATCTGTTTGTTGAATCTAAAGAAGGGCGTGAGCTCGGGGATAAGGTCTGGCAGGAGATTCTCGAGGAACTGAAGGGTCAGCGTTATATCGCTGGGTCGCAGCAGACTCACCTTGGATAATAATTGGTCAATTATATATGACTGATGGTAACCTTTTACCTCCATGCCCTTTGAGATGATTTATGATCAGTTTGATTTCAAATCTGGAGAGGATCAAGAGAGAAACTTTACGCTCGGGTCTAGTTTTCCCGAAGGAAAGCAAGTTTGATGGTAGTGTACGTTATATTCGAATATCTAGTACATATATACGGCATAGTCTTGAAACTCTGGAGTATCAGGAATCCAGTAGTTTTGCGCTGAAGGATACCCTTTATTACTCCCTCCACGCTTTCTCATCTTTTGCTCAGAACGTTCTGATATCGCGATTCTTCAGGGGTGTCTGACGGACCATCCATTCACTAAGGTGGACCGTTTTATTCAACCCACGTAATTGACTTGGTCTGAAGGAACTCATCGAATCCTGAATTCCCTCCGAAGCGGCCAAAGCCACTACTCTTCCATCCACCGTGAGGGAGGCACGGCTGGTCGTGAATGGTCAGGGAGTTGATATGAACAGCACTAAACAGGAAAATAGTGTCAGTAATAGGACATTCAATACCCTCCTTATCACACATGGGAACATACCCGCTCTCAATCTGCCTCGCAACCTTGATTCCACGGAGGAGGTTCTCAGTCCAAACTGCCGCCGTGAGGCCGTACTCGGTGTCGTTGGCAAGAGCAATTGCCTCCTCGTCAGTATCCACAACAAGTAGAGATACGGTAGGTCCAAACGACTCTGTAGAATAGATATCCATCTCTTTGGTGACCTGGTCCACGATGACTGGGCGCATACTAGTACCACAAGATTCTCTCGCATTGGAATCGCCGAACAGAACGTTTGCGCCCTTCGAAAGAGCGTCGGCGACTAATTGGTGGTTCTTGTCAACTGCGGCAGACCTGATAAGGAAAGGTGCAGGGCTCTCTTTTCCGAAGACTTTCTCGGCGGTTTCTGCGAGGACTTTACGGAACTTGTCTGCGATGGAACTCTGAACCACGATACGTTCTGTCGACATGCAGATTTGCCCAGACTTTTGTTTCATTAGACAGGGAAAGGAGATACTGGGAGACAATCATTCGACTCACATGCATGAAAGAGCCGAGAGCACAGCCAAAAGCCGCTTTCTCGAGGTTTGCATCGTCGAGGACGACAGATGAAGCTTTCCCGCCTAGCTCCAGGAGCACTGGTTTGACATGCTTTCCGGCAATAGAAGCGACCTTGGCACCAACGGCGGTGCTCCCGGTAAAATTAACTTTTCTCACATCCGGGTTCGCAATCAGTGAATTGGTCACTTCGGCAGCGTCAGATGTTCTGTGGTAGATGATGTTGAGGCACCCCGCTGGAACGCCTGCCTGGCGGAAGATATCACCAATGGCCCAGAAGCACTTGGGGGAAAGCTCAGAGCCCTTCAAAACCGTAGTGTTACCCGCTGCCAAGGGAAGGGTAACGGCACGGATTCCGAGAATATACGGCGCGTTCCTGTACCAGACAGTGAGAAATAGGGATCCCAAAGGGCTAAATGTCATCTAAGCTACATTCGACGTACCATGGCGCAATTCCTAGGATGACTCCGTACGGTTGCTTGATGACCATCCCACCTTCACCCTCCCGAGTCATTGTAGGGACACTACCCTCGATAGACGGGATTCTCGAAGCGAACTCCTTGATAAAATTGACACCCATCATGAAAGTATGCTCAGCAAACACCCTACCAGAACCAGTCTCATCCTCCTGGTATTTGATAAGCTCTTCCTTGCGGGAAGCCATGACATCGGCAGCTTTTAGAAGCACATCCCGTCGCTCGTACGGTTTTGTCTTGCTCCATGCAGGGAATGCAGCCTTCGCTGCAGTAACTGCTCGGGTAGCATCGTCAACAGAAGCGCCAGCGCAATAATGAGATACTTCGCCAGTTGCAGGGTTCGTAACCTCGAATTTGATGTCCCCTACGACATCCTCACCGTTGATGATCAATGGGAGTGTAGCCATTCCTGGATATGACACTTTTGAGAGGACAGGGGGTATCTATGTCGCAAAATGCTCAAGGCTTAATATCTCATAGGAAATAGAGATGGAAATAGAAATGAGAGAAGAGAGAAGGGCTCTCTCGAGAGCTGAATTTCATCCAAGGTTTGAGCTTCGGGCAATGTGGGGAGCCGAACAGCTTGCCCTCACCCATTTCTCCACCTCTTCAACCGGCGTCGACTCCCGGCAGTTCAGGGATTGTAACAAATTCGGGATTCGATTGACAAGATCTGCCTGTTCCTGTACAGTGGAAGGCCGGGTCATTATGTTCATATTATCCGGAGCTCTGTCTCTAGTCAAACAGACGCATAAACTTGGCGGTGTCGGTTGTTGCAGTCTCAGTCGCAGCCGGCGGAGCGGTTCTTATGTAAGTAATTATTCTTGGCGCTTTGTGTCGAGCGAATCCGTGAAGCGGTTATCAACCTTCGCTCGTCTACCTCCAACTGCCTGAGATATGACTTCATGGGAGTTCGCGACTCCTTGGTCATGTCACTGACCGGTAGGAGAGCCCTCGACGAGAATACGCCCGCTGAGGCTATGCCCGTTGATCTAAAATGTCATGTGGTCTATCCTTGTTCAGACCAAGTGTCTTGGGAGCGGTCCATAAAACCAGGCTGAGTTACTGCGGCAAGAGGCACTGGCAGGACTGTCGAGCGTATATAAAATCCCTCTTTCTTCTCTCTCCCCGTCTCTGTGGATAGTAACGTACCAGATTTCCTCCCGTTAAAACTTACTCGCAGACTCCAAACAACAATGGATACTCGCACTCAAGTTTCGCCTCCGGCCTATACCGAACAGAATACCGTTTCTGTAGCACGTTCCGGCCACGGCCCAGCCCAGCATGTCGAGGAAATCCCTCCTCCCTATCAATATAATAATCACGCTGGTTTGACTACAGGTGTGGACAACGCGCCTGACCATGAAGTTGTTGAATCAGCAGACTCGAAGACCAGCGCCCATCCAACAACAGAATCTACCTCGAAGAACTTTGCAGAAGCCCCATCCACTTCAACAGCTCCTGCTTCGTCCCCACAGCCCGAACCTGAGTCTTCCCTCTCATTCATGGGGAATATGAAGAAAGCCTATGACGACAAGAAAAAAGCAAAGGAAGCTGCAAAGAAGGTGGACTTCTACGAGAAAATGTATGGATTCGTGCCGAAGAATGTGATGTCGGAAGCCGAGTGGAAGCAAGCGAAAAAAGATGCTCCGAAAGTGAAGGCTCCGAACCAATTAAAAGCGACATCTTTTTTTGGACCCCGTTAGTGAAACAATTTCAGGATTGCATAATCGATTTGCTGCTGGCGTTTCGAATGGCCGTTAGCTGCTCATCGGCGATCGCAGGACCCCGAACTCCTGTTCCCGGGCAAGCTTTCTACTGGGTCTTCTACTGAAGGAAGTCCTGCGAAAGCGATCTCGGGGAAGATGTGGTTTCCCGCCCATTCCAAACTTCTCTAGTTCGGCCAGTCCTCATGTATGGAGTGACGCTTCGTCAATGTAACCTAGCCAGTTCTTGCCCATCTATAAGATAGCATTCGGGCCCCCGACTTCGAAACCGCTCTCTCAGTCGAAGTTGCGGACACATATCTTCACATGCCATGGCTCAAATTCTCCTCACACTCTGGGCCTAGCGATATCGATGACAAGGGGTCGTCTGGCTGCTTTTCTCCACGAGGAACGCTGCCAAACTCATCGATGAAGAGCACCTAAAATGTGCCGTATACTGCGGGTGGGGGCCTAAGGCGCAGTGCGCCGGGGAGAGAAATATATAGGGAACATAGTTCTTACTTATCAAGGAGAGGCTGAGGCGAGTTGAATATTCAAAAGACGGGGAAGACCAACGGCCCGACCGCGGAGATACATTTTTATATATATCCTGGGCTTGCGATGCTTACTGTAACTGAGGATGAGGTAAAAATGGATGCGACAACGGTAATGAGAAATTCCATTCTAGCTTTCAAAGATATCAAGACGCTCAATATTCCTCGTAGTAGTCTCAAAGTTATATTATTCTTAATCACGAGTCGTAGTTCTGTATGTTGCATCGTTGTTTCTCTCGGCCACAAGAATCCAAACTTTTTACATGGAGCTTGGCTTTCGATCTGTCTTGGAGCCTCACTCACTCCCACTCACACAGCCTTGGGGGATTTTGCCTCGCTGTATAAATCTCGCTTCCCTCACTATTCCCACGAGCCGGTAGTTTACTCCCTATAAAGACTCTGACGTTTCGATTTTCCAGGTGTTGAGTTCTTTATGTGAGACTTCCGCGACTCCAACGCCTACACCCCACCAACACCATATTAAAACACATAGCCGCCACGATGGCGTACAACACCTCATATAACCCTGATGCTTTGCCAGCGTATGTGCTCCTGTGCCGCAGATGATGCCAATGATTTGCGATAGATTTGCTAACTCTATATGTTCTTTGTAGACATGCGGAACCAGAGCAAGTATGTGACATCACCAACCCCCCCCCCCCCCCCCCCGGCCTCAACCTGAAAGATAGGGGGCGCCGGTGCGGTGCGCGATATTTATGTAAGATTTCAGATGAGA